>SKCR01027055.1:0-387954 GCA_019454045.1 Zanthoxylum bungeanum | reverse complement strand
CTCCCGAGTTATGAATGGGTTACGCTCGTTAACAACGGCTTGCCTGAGCTTCTCTACGCTGAGCATGCTGCTTACCTGGGACATCAGATTCTATAGACTGGGGATTGACCGAATGATGGGTCGGCCGAAGGTGGAAACAGATGATCATACAAGTTTCTATCACTCCAATACATACGTTGTTTCGGCTTCTCCGACCGAAAATTCACTCCTTAGATTCTCTAGACTGAGGGATTAGCCGAATGATGGGTCGGTCGATCAAAATGGTCTAGCTAAGGGCGAAAGGGAACGTCAATCAGAACAACCCTCGATTGGCGTGGTGGTCTTCCCTGAAACGAGGAAAGAACGAATCGGGATGGAAGACTAAAAATTCACATCGATCTTCACTTCCAGTGCAATTAAAGTAAATTTGGGGGACAATTGTTAACAGACGAAAATCTCCACCATAGGACGAAATCGCCTTGGGACTAAAGAAAGAACGAAAGGAAGAAGGGCGATGGACCAAAGGGCGACAAAGAGCGTTAGGGGTGGGCATCGGATCGGATCGGATCCGATCCGATTTGAAAATCCGAACGAATCATGTTGGTCCGGTTCGACGAATTTCGGATCGGATCGGATTTTATCCGATCCGATCCGATCCGATCGAAATTTTTTTTTTTTTAATATGCAAAACGACGTCGTTATATATTTAAAAAAAAAAAAAAATTCGATTCGGATCGGATTTTATCCGATCCGATCCGCTCGATTTTTTTGACTCAAACCACTCCGAATTCGGATCGGATCGGACCAATCCGATCCGAAATAGGATGATTTCGGATCGAATTGGTCCGATTCGATCCGATTCAAATTCGGATCGAACCAATCCGATCCGATCCGATCCGATCCGATCCGATAATTATCGGATCGGATCGGATCGAGTTTGATGACATGATTCGATCCGATCGAATCAAATAATCGTGGGCATTTCGGATCGGATCGGATTCGGATTCGGTCCGATCCGATCCGAATCCGATAATGCCCACCCCTAAAGAGCGTGGGGCGATCAGACCAACGTTTAGGACGAAAACCCATGATGCGGTTACGTTTAGGACGAAAACCCATGATACGGTTACTTCCACGATCATGGCAGTTTGACAGTTTTCCTCCACAACCAAGCAGTTGAGACGCGCAGCTCAGCGGTTACAGGCACGATCCAGCAACTGCAGGGAGATACTGGAACCGCTTAAAACAGTTGACAAACTTCACTATAAAAGCTTATCTATGCCAAGAGAAAAAGGCCCGATCAAATGAAGACTCAAATGAGCATATTTTTATTTTTTATTTCTTAGATTGTAATCTTAGGACTGTAATTTGTGTGCTTGCGCCCCTTGGAGGCTTATTCACTTAATCAAACACCCCTTGCTGGGACTTTGTCTCAGGAGGTTTGAATCTTACACGCTCTTCTTTCTTCACGCATAAAAATTGCGCAAACACAAGAAAAATATGAATATTGACATTTCAATATTATATCTGAGTCGTTGTCCTCCCTAAACACAATTGCTTGCTTCAAAGACTTTACTCTTGAAGTGTTTCCCGATGAGCCCCATGAGCCTGTTTCTCAAGATGGGCTTTTGTCAAATGCCCAACAACTCTCCTCTCACTCTTCTTAGCCAAACCACATTTTTTTCTCTCTCTATGGCCCTTGGTCTATAGTCTCTGATTAGTCGTCTTGGATTGACTAGGGACTCTTTGGACTTTTCTTGTTCTTGATTTGACTGAAAATTCTTCCTCTATTGTCCCTGGTCAATCATCTTGGACTAACAAAGAATTCCTCGAAGTCTATTTCTTCCGAGGAATGCTAATGACAGTCGCATGTCCTTGATAATTGTGTCAATCATTAATTTCGATGATCAACACGTGTTGATAATAGTTTTTTTATTCCGATGAATATTCACATATCAATGAAGAGTGGAATGTATATTATACTTATCAAAAAAATAGATGATAAAGGCTGAAGAGTCTGAAGAGACAGACGAGGTTTGGCAAAGGGACCTGATCTTGTGATGCAAAGGAATTTTCCCAAGGGCTGAGCTTGTGGATGATAAAACAGGTTAGTATACCGACCCGACCATACTAATAGTGATAGATTTGGAGTTTTATGAAAGTTTATTGAAACCGACCCGATGAGATCTATGCATGTCAACCCGATCTAGTTGATAAAGTTAAGGGAGCTTTGATTAGTATCATTTGTTTCGGTATGCCGACCCGAGGAACGAAGATGAGATCACATACCGATCAGTTTCGAAGTCATGTGACGTATGCCTAGTTGAGAGGATAAGCTTTTAAAATGCTAATGATGATTATGGGAAAACAACGGTTCTAATTGGAAGTAGCCCATGCCAGTCACCATAGGCCGGTGCAGTAGCAGAAAGGTGGCACAACAGAGCCGTCATAGGCTGGTGCAATGACAGTGAAATAGGCTAATCTGATTGGCTGATTTGTGGATATTTGAGGAAAATTGTGGCAACAATGATGGCAAGATGACATAGGTTGATGTCATTGGTGGTGGAATAGTGAATTTGGAAGTCTATATAAAGGGGTTGAATATTCAGATTCAAGGGTTAACAAATTTCGCATCACACAACTTGTAAAAAGCTAAGAAATTTAAAACTAGAGATATAGAGAGAAAATTAGTCTGTTATCTGACCTAGTGAGTGAATTGTACTGAGTTAGTGTAAGACATTAACACATAGAGAGTTCATTTCCTGTTGTAGCTCAAGACGGTATTGACCCCGAGCAGTAATAAAATACATCTTATTTCTCTCGTGGACGTATGTTGGAGCCACTCTTCGTCGAATCACGTAAACTTTGCGCTTATCTTGTTCGTCTGTTAAGTTTGTTCTGATTCTCCACTAATCAAATAAATTCATTGTTGGATGATGTTTATTTGAGAGGTTAATTTCTCATATTATATTTGGAACGAAAAACAGTCATCAACCACACGTGTTCATAAATTCTTTAATAATTTATCATTCCATTAGATAGAACAATCCTTTTTTTATTATTAATTACAAACCTACCATAAATTGCGTTGTGCCATTTCATTCCAACACTCACAATGCCGCAGGTTGGTTTAAAATGAAATTGAAGACGTAGAGACAAGGTGGAATTTATTTAAAATATAAAATAATGCAAGCTGATTTTTTCTTTTTTCATTTCTAAATTTTTGCTTTGTTTGTTTTTTTTTTTCTCTCTCAAGATCGGGCGAGTTTTTAATTTTTGATATAGACGGAAGAGATTCATGTTCTCGAAGGAACTGATACATCATTGATTTTGAGTTTTTTGATTATGCAATTTTTAATTTTGGGTGAAAATTTTAGTAATTTTTTTTTAATTATTAAATTTTTTTTTTTTTTTTTTTTTGTCAAATGATGGTAATATCCAAGCAAAGATTGATTTGGTAGTTTTTTTTTTTTTTTTTTTAATGATGAATCTCAAACAAATTATTTATGATTGATGAGTTGGATTGGGTTTGAGCAAGTTTAAAGGATAAAATAAAATATTAAAAATAGAGGCAGGCGAACATGGTGGTGGAGCCGTGGAGATAGCGAGACACAATAATTCTTTGGTGCAACAGAGGTATGAGTGACATGTTATTATCAACAAATTAGTAAATGACATGTATGATTTAATATATTTTTTAGTAGTTTTTAATATTTTAGCACGCGTGTCAATAGATGATTGGATTATTGCACAAATAACGTGATATTTCTGTTGTATTGTAGATTTTCTCCGAGAGAACGAAGAGGAAAAATGGGTTTTGTTTCTTTTTTTCCACTGATTTTTCAAAAGATAATTTTGTAATTTTAATAAGTGGAAATTTTATTATTATGAATAAAATTTGGGTGCTTTATGAAACTAATTGAGATACAAGGTAGAAAATTATATTGGTGTCGGTAGTAGGAGAAAATCTACAATATAACGGAAGTATCATGTCATCCATGCAATAATCTAATAATCAATTGTCACGCATGTTAAAATATTAAAAAACAACTAAAAAATGAATATTAAATCATACATGTCATTTATTAATTTGTTAGTGATAGAACGTCACTCATGTCTCTGTTGCACCAAAGAATTACTCCGACAGTAGAATGTGATGACCGAGACAGTCGTTCGAGCAAGCGACTGTCCTTAGCACCCTCATTCCTTTACTGTAACTGATCTCCAAGGTTTAAAATGAAATTTCCAAGAATAATAAAATCACATTCAAAACTTTCCATACTGAATCTAATGAATCTTCAAGCTACTAAAACATAAGAAAGAAATCACGTTCTAACATGATGCAATACCAGAGGTGATTGTGGGAGAGTGGACACAAGGAATCTCAGTCCTCAAATTTAAACCAAAATTAGGGAGTTCGAATTCAGTTAACAAAGCTACTGTTATAAACAAATAGGGTTTGAGAAAGATCTCGATGTATGCTTCAGGTTTCGAACCCATGGCCTAGTGAATATTAAAAATAATCAAATAAAAAATAAAAAATATAAAAATAAATCAGGAGTTAATACTAACTGAATATAAGTAGAAATAAAGCACCTGATGTTGAAGAAATTATCAGGATCTCTGAATGCCTATTCCTTCAAGAACTATCTCCCTGCCCCAACAATAAACAAATTCAATTTGAAAAAGAGAATTTTCTTTATTGATATGGAAAAAAAAAAGAGTAATTCAAATGAAAAAAACCTTCTCGCCAGGTTATCACGGTAGGGGTGGACAAATTTCTCGTACTTATCGGAAATTGCTGAACTCATCCAGTAATTTCCGGGACAGGTTGGGATGGATACGGGTACATGTTTCAAGATCGATTTGGTACAAATTGAATGTACCTGATCGGGTACTACAATAATTGGAAAAGTTAAGTGATACAATGGATATCCGATGGGTACCCATTATGAATTTGATACTCATTCCTTGCAAAATTTGATAATCTTGAATGAGTTTCCATTCGAAAATTGGGTATCCATTCAGGTTCTTACTTCCCGAACGAGTACTTGACTCCTCATCTGGAACCCGACTCTCGACTCATCCAGAATTGTTTGGGACGAATCGAGAGTCAGGTAATAGTTCGGAAGTTGTTGGGAACAAAATTTCATTACCTGAATTTCTCAACTCCCGATTGAGAAAGCAACTAATTGACATTTTCAGTAATATGCAAGCAACCTTGGGGCAAATTCAAATTCAAGTTCAAGTAAAGCACTTACTGGCAGTTCGGGAGAGATCTCACTCCGATTCAATAAGGGATTCGTTTCAAGCTTTTGATTAGTGGGGTGCGAGCTAGATAAAACTCAATTTTAGTATAGGTTGGAATTGGATGCCATGCCTAAAGAAGCCTTGAGGTGGGTTTCAAAGATGATTATATTATTTTATGATGACAAAAAGATTGTAAAATTTGTCTTGCTCAGCCAACACAACGTTTTAAAAAAAAATCTTCATCATATACATATATAACAGCGAATCTCAGTAAAAAAAAAAAAAAAAAACCAAGAATCAAAGATCAAAGATCAAAATAGTGGTGGCCATTTATTACATTCAATTATTAGATCATAATTACAAAATCACAGCCTCATAGAGAAACTAGAAACCTCTCTAATCAATTTACCAAAAGAAGAATCAGCAACCTCAGAATTAAGCAAAGGCCTTTGCTCTCCCTCCAGCTCCTTCCCAAAACAATAAACAGGAGCCTGCCATTTGGGATCCTCAAGCACAGCGCCCACCTCAAATGTTATCACATCCGCAGTATAACCTGCAATTCACACCATCTTGTTTAGGAATGGTAGAAAACTAATATTGTTCGGTACGAAATTTGGTATGAGATTAAAAATCAGGTTGGTATTTAGGGATGTCAATGGACGACGGGACTTGTCAATCTCAATCTCGTCCTATTTCATGTTATTTTTTCACGACAAAAAAAAATCATCTCATCACATCCTATTAAATCACATTCCGTCCCATTGTTAAATCCCGATAAAGGTTTCGGAACAATTTTTGTGAATGAGCTTCCAATACTGTCAACCGGACGAATATTTTCATCATAATACACCCAAAATACTTTACACTACTAATACTTTGCGTGTAATCGGACAGAAACATTCCTCCGATCCACCGTTTTGGAAAATCATTAAACATAAAAATGTCCCCAATCACATCTTGAATGGGATGGTAAAAATTGCCAACTCTACTAGGATTCAAAGGATTTTTTTCATCCGAATCCATAATCAGTACAGAATAGGATTGGAAAATCCTCACCTATAAACAAAATCGAAGGATACTGTTCAAAATTTCAACAAGTTTTGTTTTTTTAACCTGTGTAGAAGACCCAATGAACCGGTCTCTTAGTAGCAACATCTTCATAATACCAAATGAAATCAACTTTAGTCCACACATTACAGAGAAACCCATCTACATATTTCTGGCCAAGATACTCGGCACCGTCGAGCCAATTGGGTCGAAGGATGCCGACGGGGAAATGCAAGATTCTGCATTCCTTGTTGGAGTCCAAAGTGTAGATATAAGAGGTGCCATTGTCCCATTCAAGATCGTACGTTAGCTTGCCCAGCTGTCGCTGGATTATGTTGAAGTTGCGTCCGTTGGGCCAATCGTACCAGAGGTCTACTTTCTGAAGGGCTCCGCTGTTGTTCATGAACAGAATGGCGTGGAATTGAGGCGGCCATGGAGCTGGAACCGGAGCTGGGTCTGTTGATTTTGATGTAATTTGAAAGATTTGGAGGTATAGGGGTAAGATAAGAAGAAATAAAGATATGGGTTTGATTTTTGGGGCCATTGTTGTTGTTGTTGTTTCAATGACAGTGAATTGAGAAGATAAGGATTTTTGGGTTGGTTGCTTTTATTCAAGAACATCAGAATAGGAACTCCCAATTTGTTTTAACCCAAAATGTTTTGATATTTACATTTTTGCCTCATTATTTCTTTGTTTGCATTTTATGCCCCCTTTGTCATGCTATCCTTAGCCCGGCCCGAGCCGGCCATTTGAATTTAGGCATGGGCCCGGTAAAAATCTGGGCCCGATTTTTTAAATATAAAAAATTATATATTTATAAAATTTATTATATAAATATATATTTATTTATTTATTTTAATCTCGGGCCCGGGCTCGAGCCGGGCCACTCATTTTAAAGCCTGGCTCATTTTTTTTGACTCTGTGTCGGGCTGAGCCCGGACTTTTTTACTATCCTTAACTTAGAATAATTCTAAAAGACTCATCTAATATCACTCTTTAAATAGTTATTTAATTACCTATTGTAACATCCCAGATTTTCAGGAATGTTTTAGAAGTTTTCCGGAACGATGTTTTAGTCTCGGATCGTGATAATAATGAAAAAAATAAGAGTTTAAGTGATGTTACATGAGTTGGAATAATTGATTTTGAATATTCGTCGAGTTGGAAAACGCGTAGGATCAAAAGTCAGATACGCGATTTTCGTAAAACGCGTAAAGTTTACAGTTTTGGGCACAGAATTAGCAAACGAACTCCAATTGAGCTGATTCTTAGACCATCAGACTCGTTTTTCAGAGAGGAACAACTTTCGTGTTGAACACTTTTCTAGAATCGCATCAGAAGGGCTCCGAAATTGCGATATTCCAAAAAGTTCCAGAATAGGGACTGATTAGTAAATTCGCAGGGACCAAATCGATATTTTCCAGCCTAGTATATAAAGCCTGAAGGTTTCTCAAATTTGCAAAAATGGCAAACCCAAAACATATCATCCTCTCAACCCTCGTCGCCCCCTTCGTGCAGCAGCTCGCCGGTGAGCCTCTGGCCGGCGTCAGGTCGGCGCACCGATGGCGTCGTGACCGTCCGGCGATGGGGGGTGTCATGGTGGCCGGTGATCGGCCGTATAACGCCGGCAATGGCGAGAAACGAAGGCGATAGTGGCGTGAAGTGGGTGAGTCGGTTCCGGCTCGTCGGTTCGTTTCACGAGCCGTGCCACCGCCAAATCGAAGCTCTCAACGAGTACTACGAGTGTGTGGGATTGATTTCGCCGAACAACGGCCGGAATCACGCAAAGCGAGGAGAAAAGCGTCGGTGAACAGTAAACCCATGTCAAACAATAGCTCCGATTGGAATTCCGTCGACACCAGCGCGTTCGTATGGCCGGTGGGAGTCCGAATATGGCCTCGGAATTTCGGTACGACTCTCCGTTTAGAATTTGATATTTTAAAGTGTATCGATTTATATTCGGATGTTTCCGGTAGTTTCGTAGTGTATCGAATTTGCATGAAATGAATTGAATATGATATAATGTGTTAAAATGATAAATGTGGTAGAATCCGGGGAGAAACGAAATAGATTAGATCGAATCGATAGAATTAGCGAGTTTTCGGTAAAACGGAGTTTCTCGCTCGATTGAGCGTTGATGATCGTAATTATGGGGATGATATAAATATGGTATTGCGAGGGTAATTAAGTCATTCTTGATAAGTTCGGAGGGTTCGAGACCCTTCCGTAACGTTTGCGGAAACTTTTCCGCAAGATTTGCCGCAAACGCGTAAAGTGATAATATAAGCTATCTAGCTAGTTGGAATAGTATAGAAAGATTTGTATTAGAATAAAGGAGTTTAAACGGTAGTATCAGATTTGATTTGATCATTCCGAGGAGGTCCGAAGTTTATTATAGAAATGTCTAAGTTCCGCAAATAGCGGTTCTGATCGTGTTTTGTGATTTGTTTTGACAGATATGAGCTGGACTAGGAGTGTCCGCGAAACCAGGTAAGTATTCTATGTGGTGATCATCTTGAGTTTGTTTGAATTGATTTATAGGGTTAGGTAAAACCTGGAATTGAACTTAATAATGGAATAAAAGCATGTTATGATGCTTTAGTAATGACATAAAGCAAGAAATTGAAAACTAGTGGCAAAACTATGTAAATGTGTAATTTGGTTAGAAAGCCTAGAATTTGGGAATTCTTTGTATTGAAGTGTATACTTGTTATATATGAGACTATATGTATGTTTATACATGTTAGTGGCGGATTGATTAATGATGTGGATGAAAAGTTGATAATTTGGATATATATATATATATATATTTACTGTGAATAGTAACTTTAACTGGGAATGGGGTTTTAGACACTACACCCTAGGGAATGGGATTAGTGATAAATGGCAATGTTTGCAAGTACGATTTAATAAGAATATGTGTGTAGCAAATATGTGATTTTGGCGTGATCATGTATATTTGATATTTTGAGGAAATTGGCTTAACTAGTATGTATGTTAATATATGAATACATATTATATTGTATGAGTTATGAATGTAGACTGAAATGACTTGATGTTGTTGAATACCGGTTATGAATAAAAAAGTAGGTGACATATTTATAAATGTGCATTTGTAAATATGTAAAGAAAATAAGTGAATGTGTATGTCTGAGCATGAATTTGTATACGTGAATGAATAAGATGTGAAAGTTTATGATTATGAGAAATATGTATGTTTGAACATGAATTAGCAAACGTAAATTGAGAATGTAGTACATGGGCATGAATATGCATGAGCATGCATACACGAGCATAGACATGGATAAAATCATAAGTGAGAGGATACGAGATCATGCATGGAAAATATATGTGTGTATATGAGCATAATTGTGTGAATGCATATATATTTGGGTGCATTAGCATAAACAAAATATTTTCATAAGCTGATAAGATTTTCAGAATTTTCAGAAACTCTTAGAAATGATTTCCATAGTAAAGTTGAAATTAAGAAAGGTTTTGAAAAATTCAGTGTCTTAAAGAAAAGCTTCAGTTTCTTTTGAAGAGAAATGTATTTCAGAAAATGTTCCCTTCAGTTTTGAGATTTAAGCATGAGTTTTATATTTTCGGGGCATGAGGTAAAAACTCACCCCAGTATGTAACTTGAGATTCAGTTGGAATTGACGGATATCATATGGATTCGGGATTTGGGATTTGACCCATCTCAGTTGTACATTGTTGGAATTGACGGATTTATACACATGTGCACATGTGGAGGACTAAGGGGACGCTCTTAGATCCTCAGCGCTCAGATGGTACATTCATGGGCAGAGATGCGCCTACGGGCGGAGATGTGCCTTCGGGTGGAGATGCGCCTACGGGCGGAGATTTGGTTTTCAGAAAAAAAAAATGATTTCAGATTTCAGTTTGGTTTTCAGAAAAATGACTTCAGATTTCAGTTTTCAGAAAAGAACTTAGAAAGACGGTTTTAGAAAGAAATACAAGAAAAAGAAAGATTTTCAGAAAGAGTTTTCAGTTTTCAGATTCCCAGTAAACAGCTTTCAGAAACAAGATTTTAGAAATAGTTTCCAGATATCGGAAATTCAAAACATGATTTTAGAAAGATAAGTTTTATTAATAGGTTTTCAAACTGAGTTTCAGGAATAATTTTCAGAAAGCAGTTTCTCAGAAAAAGTATTTTCTAAAAGCATAAAATGTTAGAGCAGAGTAGGATTTACCATCATGCATATATATATCATGGATTCTGGTGATTCTTATGAGACACATATGGTAGTTGACAAAACATCATAGCATGAGTACATTAGATTCATCTTGTTAACATTGATATATGATCTCATTATTATGCTTATGTATGTATATATATATATGGATGATTTTGTGTGTAGCATGTTCATATCGAAGTAACATGTGTAGAATACAAGTACATAGTAGCATGTTCAGTGATAATGGATTTGAACTTTGAAGTTTAAGATAAATGAATATAACGCTACTTAACAATATATGTTGGTACATATGTATGCATAAGAGATTTATGACTTACAATGAATATATGTTATATATTATGAGCATGATATACAGGTGTTACAGAATTATGACTTATGAGGTACGTATGAGGTTTGGTTTCGTATATGCATTATAGAGCATTATGAATTCAAGTAAGTGTGTAAGATTAGTAACATAAATGTGATGTAAAGATGTAAGTGAGTGATTTAATTTTAGACTGTGTGTAAGTAATAAAAGAATGAGATGAGTAATAGTATACAGAAAGCTAAATTGATGATACTTCTGATATCTGAAAAATAAAGGAGTTAAGCAGAATTTAAATAGTACGCTTTGATTAATATGTTAACTATGTAATCTTATATGAGAGTGGTATACAGTTTGAGAGTTAATGAGGGATATGTATTTGCTTGATTACAGTAAAAGATGTGTTAAGAAACTTAATGAAACGTAAATATAAGCTATTGTGTGTTTATGTTGTAGTTATGAGTATGATTACTTACTGAGTCATTATGACTCACACCAACACAGTTTGTAGTTTTGCAGGTCAGTAGTTGACATATCGGGCTAATAGAATTTTGATGAAGACTTTGAAGACAGTGGATCACCCCAATTGCAGTCGAGGAAGTTAAGAGAGTCTTGGGTCGAGTTATGGGTCCTCACGGCCCTTTGTATGGTTTTTGTATTTGCATCTCATTTGTATAAGTCATGTAATGGTATAGCTTCATTCTGAGTTCTGGCCGGAGGCCAATTGGTTTATATTTTGTTCATTGAGTTCAGGCTTGAGGCATTGTTGGTAAATGCATTGATGTTGAGTTACCGGCCTGAGGCCGAGATTGTTATGTTCTTGATGAATATGGATGCTGGCTACAGGCCAGGTTGCATGATGTTACGAATACATCATGCCGAAATTTCGTTAGAACCAGAGGCTTATGGAGATGGGTTTTCATATCTCATGCCGGTAGCATCCTGACCTAGGCGGGATGTTACACCTATATAATAAATTAAAGAGTAAAAAATAAGATACATTTCAAAAGATTCTTCAAATATTGATAAAAATTATATTATTTTAATCAAATTGACGAGTCTCACTTTATTTATGATTTTAATAAAGTGAAGAGAGATAAAAGTATTATATAATAATATTTGAATTGAGATAAATCAATGTGAGAAGTAAATTTTAATTTGAAAAATCTCAATTAATGTCTATTTTAAAACCAGTTTTGATGATGTAGCTATTATATTTACCAACTACATAAAATTTGAATATATTTTTTTTTGGAATTGCTCTTATTTATTTAGTATGAATCAAAAACACAACATATTGTTGTTGTTGTTGTTGTTTTTTTTTTTTTTATTTACAACAGAATAAATTACAACTCTACGGATATACAATCTGAAATCAACTGGGACATTAAATATATACAATTATAGCACACCCAAGAACTTACATTTACGAAAAGACAAATTAAATATCTATACCGGAAATATCTACTCTCACTCAAATAGGGATGGCAACGGGACGGGCCGGGCCAAATCTGGCCCGATTTTTCCTCAAAAAAAAAAAAAAACAAATACAATTTATATTATACAAATATTGAAATACATCATACATTCACATTAAATGTAAAAATTGCAAGACAATTTACAAATACATCAAAATTTTCAATATTTCATTCATGATCTAACAATCCAAAATTCCACAAAAATCACAAACAAATACATCAAAATTTTCTTTTTGTGATTTTATTTTTTATTTTTTAAATTTAAGCCAGGATTGGGCCGGGCCCAGGGTTAAATCGTCGAGCCCGGCTCAGGATTTTGGTATCCCGGGCCGGGCTCGAGCTTTTCGCCATGTATACACTCAAATAATCGAGAAAAAATTTACTCATAATTTAAGAGATAAGAATTCATGCCAGAGTCCCTACCCTTGTAGAGATTCGAACCTGGGCCATGAGCCCAGTGGCAGCTAGAGTTAAATAACAAGAAGATGGAACAAGTTAAAGGAAGCCAAAAGAGGGAGAAATTCTTTGGTGCAACAGTGGTATGGGTGACGTATTACCACAAGCGAATTAAAAAATGACATGTATAGTTTTTTCACCTATTTTTTAGTTGTTTTTTAATTTTTAACAGGCGTGGCAGTTAATGATTGACTTGTTGCATGGATGACGTGATATCATTGTTGCATAGAAGATTTTCTCAAAAATAGGAAAAAAGTTGATTAAGATTATTATAAGCATGCTCAAGAATAGTGAGATTGAGATTTTTTTTTTTTAAGTGGAAGTAGACAGGTGTTGAACAACATAATTTTTTTGTTTGGCTATTTATAATCTTTATGTTATTGATAAGGTTTGGTGTTTGATATTTTATTACAAAATTTAATGTATATTGATTCCTCCCATAAAATCGAAATACTGGTCACGAGATGCACGTGCCAATTCCCCTTTTGTAAATTACACCATCATCGACCTTTTTCGAATCTTTAAAAAAAAAAAAAAAAGGCATACCGCTAATATAATAATAATCTTAATATTATTTTTATTTATTTATTTATTTATTTTTGTAAAAATCACTATTTTCTCTTTGTTTCAGTAATCGCCAAATTCAACAATTAAAACTGTGTTGCGATAAGTAGCAGTTTGAATCGATGATTTGAGGAGAGACAGGTAATATCGTAATTTTGACAAAATTTGAGGGGCAGATTATAGATGACCGGCGCAGGGGCAGGACACGCGGTGGAATGCGTCGGATTGCCGAAGATGGAATCGACCCGCTCCGGTTCAAGCAACCCGGTGAAGAAACCGGGTCCGGTCACGATGGATCACGTGCTGCTCGCGTTACGCGAGAGCAAAGAAGAGAGAGACATCCGGATCCGGAGCCTTTTCAATTTCTTCGACGCGGCGGATACCGGATACTTGGATTACGCGCAGATCGAGAGCGGATTGTCGGCGCTGCAGATTCCGGCGGAGTACAAGTACGCGAGGGATTTGTTGGAAGTTTGCGATGCGAATCGAGACGGACGCGTTGATTATCAGGAGTTTCGTAAGTATATGGACGTTAAAGAGATGGAGCTTTATAGGATTTTTCAAACGATTGATGTCGAACACAATGGATGCATTTTGCCCGAAGAGCTTTGGGATGCTCTTGTTAAGGCTGGTATAGCATGCTTTTAATGCTTAATTTTAAACTCATGGCGAATTTAAGATTTTCCTTTTAAAGCTTGTATCACATGTCATTGTCTCTATTGTGAATTATTTGCGTGTTATTGGATAAGGATGATTTTCTTTTGGAATGGATGAAATTTTGTAGTGATAGAGAAAGATTGAAGTTTGAAATTTGGTCCTTTATTAATTTTGAGGATAAGTGGATAATGGTGACATTAGTATTAGCTAGTTTATTTCAACTGTTAATGTGTACATCAGTTGGTAGAAGTTTGTAAAGATAGTTGTAAGGGGTGTGACTTGGTGGAAAAGGGCTTAAGACTTGGACAGGGGTGCATTTCTTGTAAGAGCTCGGTGCATTGGGGCAGCAGTAGGTTTTACCTGCTCCGCTTAAGCCCGGGTTGGGTGGTTTGGCGACGGGGTTTCCAACGTTTCTAAAAGTTCCTGTCATGTTTGCTAGGTCATAATTGCGGGTAGACCCGGCCACGTTTCCGGTTCGGAACCGAAACCGAATCGGAACCAAACCGGATGGAACCGTAAGGTTACAGTTCCATCCAATTCCGGTTCCAAAACTGGAACCGAACCGAACCAAATTTTTTTATTTTTTCCCTTAAAAAATAGAGAACCGAACCAAATTTTTCGGTTCTGCGGTTCCAAAAAGCTGGAACTGTAGAACCGAACCGAACCGAACCGTGGCCACCTCTAACTGCGGGAATAAAAACTTTACCGTAATTGAGGTCTTTTGTTTTTCGTTGTTGTGTAAAATTCTATATTTAATATGTTTGTGTTTTGGTGTTAGTTGGTGCATGTGGGGGAAGTTGAAGGGAGGCTGTTGGTGGGCTTTGGCTAACCTAACCCTACCTCATATGTAACAGTAGAGCTTGGCCACCTCTAACTGCGGGAATAAAAACTTTACCGTAATTGAGGTCTTTTGTTTTTCGTTGTTGTGTAAAATTCTATATTTAATATGTTTGTGTTTTGGTGTTAGTTGGTGCATGTGGGGGAAGTTGAAGGGAGGCTGTTGGTGGGCTTTGGCTAACCTAACCCTACCTCATATGTAACAGTAGAGTTTAATCTGATTAAGTTTTTGTAGTGACTGCTTGTAAGATGAATATGTTTGTTGTAATTGGCCTGGGATGTGAGGCTTTCTTCTGGGTTTTCTTAGAAGGAAGAGAGAGATTGTCTGCTGTAAAGCTCAAGGTTGGAGTGCTTGCTGTGATTATTACCTTGATAGTTTTCCTTCATCGTGCTTCTGCTTCTGCTTGTTTGTCTGGTAAAGATAGGCTACAGATCAAATCATGCCAATTGTTTGTCCTGCCCTGTGTTATTATGCTGATTTCTCTTTTTGCTTGCCTATCTCAATTTGTTGTACGAATCCTAGTTTTAATCTTCTTGTTATAGAGTACTGGTTAGAAATTTATATCTATTAAGGGGGTTGGGCTTAAGTGTTCAGAGCAATTTTGAAATGTGTTATAACAGATTGCAAAGTATTTGGGTAAGCTTGTTATACAAGTATCTTTGGTGAACTTCTTTTTGTTTTTGTAAAAGATAGGTTTGCCTGGCACTTATACAAAATCAACAGAAGAAGATAAGAAAGGATCTGTGGAAACTTTCATATCATGAAAAAATTTCTCTTGATTTAGTTCTCCCTTGTTATCTTTTGTGTTTGTTCTTGTTTTTGCAATGTGATCTCAATGTTCGATTTATACAGGGCTCTAGGAGTATGTATCACAAGTGTGTATGCTTCTTGTTGCTATGTTCTTCTTCCTTGAAATTACTCCATGCATGTGATAAAAATTTGACCATCCCTGTTGTGGAATTATTTCTACATATTGATTTTGGTTCTAGCTCATTATGCTGAACTTTGATAGTTTTTTTTTCAATCTTATAAGCCCTGGCAGTTTCTGTTTTTCAGGGATTGAAATTAATGATGAGGAACTGACTCATTTTGTGGAGCATGTCGATAAGGATAATAATGGAATCATAACTTTTGAAGAATGGAGAGATTTCCTTCTACTCTACCCGCATGAAGCAACTCTCGAAAATATATATCATCACTGGGAGAGAGTATGCCTTGTAGATATTGGAGAACAGGCTGTTATTCCAGAAGGCATCAGTAAACACGTTCAGAGAAGCAAATACTTTATTGCGGGAGGAATAGCCGGTGCTGCTTCTCGTACTGCAACTGCTCCTCTTGACCGCCTGAAGGTTTTATTGCAAGTCCAGATGGCACAAGCTCGTCTTGTGCCAACTATAAGAAAGATTTGGAAGGAAGAAGGTTTGTTGGGGTTTTTCCGAGGTAATGGGTTAAATGTTCTGAAGGTTGCACCTGAAAGTGCCCTAAAATTTTATGTGTATGAAATTTTAAAGAATGCAATTGGAGATTATATAGGGGAAGACAAGGATGATATAGGTGCTTCTGGAAGACTTTTGGCTGGTGGTATGGCAGGTGCGGTCGCACAAACTGCTATCTATCCATTGGATCTTGTGAAAACTCGGTTACAGACTTGTGCTTGTGAAGGTGGAAAGGCGCCACACTTGGGCATGCTAACAAGGGATATATTGGTTTATGAGGGTCCTCGGGCGTTCTATAAAGGTCTTGTGCCATCTCTTCTTGGAATTATCCCTTATGCTGGCATTGACCTTGCCGCCTATGAAACTTTGAAAGATTTTTCAAAGACGTACATTCTTCATGACAGTGGTACAATCATTTCTCTATCTGTTATTTGAACACTGTTCTCATGTCTTTTTTGTGTATATTCTGTAAGTTATGTATGCTCTCATTGGATTTTTTTTCTTCTTCTGAAAACTTCACTTGTTCTGTAGAAGCTGGTCCTCTCGTGCAACTTGGATGTGGGACAATTTCTGGAGCTCTAGGAGCAACGTTTGTTTATCCATTGCAGGTTATTAGAACCAGGTATGAAATTACCAATGAAAAATGTTTTCCTTGCCCATAGTGACAGTTCTTTGGTATAGAAGCTATTAGAATTTTCAGTTCATCTGATCTGGTCTTATTGAATTTTTATTGCACTCCTTCTCATGCATAACTCTGTTCTACTTTCCAGAATGCAAGCTCAACGTTCTACTTCTGAAGCCGCATATAAGGGAATGTCTGATGTATTTTGGAGAACTCTTCAGAATGAAGGTTATAGGGGTTTCTACAAAGGAATTTTTCCAAATCTACTCAAGGTCGTGCCTGCTGCAAGCATTACGTACTTGGTTTATGAAGCTATGAAAGATAGTTTAGATCTTGGTTAGGAAGTGCTAAGGTAATGCCAAGTTGCAGTGTTGCACTAAGCTGATTTCATAGTTGGAGTCAGAGTGGAGTTGATGACGAAAAAATAATAACACTAGTAAACGAGTAGGTCATTTGGTTATTAGCAATATATTAGATTATAGTTCCCCTTTATGGATGGGATACATGATTTTTGTAGTCAAGAAATTTTCCCAGGCTTATTAAAATTAAGTGTTGAGAAAAAAGAGATTTATAAGGTCTCGTGATATCCAATCAATAGGTTATAAGAGCTTGTTCCATTTATATCTCTATTTTTTTGTATGCCTTTTTCTGCTTACCGTGTCTCCAGAATGAGTAGAAAAGTGCAGATTTATTCTGTTATTTCCCCTCGCATTTGTTGATATAAAGATCTAATTTTATGACAGTAACAATTTGATGTGCGGAGCTTTATTTATTTAATTTAATTTTCATTGTAACATTGCACACATGGGGAGAAACTATTTTATGTGGCCGACAGTACTAAAGACCCTACGCTTTTGATATCTCTTTGCTGTTGACGCCTAAAGTATTGCATTTAGGTTTCATTACCATTATTTTTACGTGTCTTTTGTTCTTGGATCTGTGTAATTTTAACTATTTGAAACACTTATCATCTGAGAATACATGAAACCCTTGGTTAGTTGATTCAGCAGCTATATAGATATCTACATGTGGGTTAAATGTCAATCACGGTTTCATTTCTTTGCAGGAGAAAGGAAAAAAGACGAAACAAAGCAGCACATGGATGCATTCCTTGGTAATAACTTATAAGCAGCCATTTTTTTTACAAGCATTCGTAATAGTTAAACTGTGACATTACTTTCTTTAGGTTTAGGGTTTCCTAAATCTGCTATTACAGAGATGATGGTGAAAATGGTAACGAACGCGGAAGAAAGGCGTTGCCTTCCCTTTGCCTCTATGACTTGCCCTTTGATCCTCCTATCTCCTGCAGTCTGGAGATAGAAGGAATAAGATTTTTCATCTTTTTCTTCCACATTCTTCGAGTCATATTCTAACTTTAAGTTCAGAGGGAAGGAACCAGAAACAGCACCTGCATTGCTGTTGCTGGTTAATGTATATATATTGAACTTTCAGCCAAGAGATTACTTGCAGTCAAGGGTGTAATCGAGTCCGGCTCGGCTTGATAACTATTTATATGAGCTCGAGCTAAGGGTGGCAATGGGCCGGCCGGGCCGCCCGAGCCCGGCCAACAAAAAAAAAGCCCGGGCCCAAAAAAGCCCGGGCCCGAGCCCGGCCCGGGTATTTACACTATATACAAAGACAATTTATAAATAAATCACAAGTTTCATTGATAATTAATAATTTAAATGCTAAAAATAAATAAAAATGATATAAACATATTAAAAAATATATATATTTATTGTTTTTTTTTTTTTTTTTTTTTATTTTGGCCCGGGCCGGGCCGGGCCGGGCCCAAATAGAAAAGCCCGGCCCGGGCCCGGGCCCGAGTCGGGCTTTCGTTTTAAGGCCCGGCCCGGGCTTTTTTCACCACGGGCCGGGCCAAAGCCGTCGGGCCGGGCCGCGGGCTAAACTGCCACCCTTAGCTCGAGCTGCTCAAATCGAGCTTTACATGTGTTGTTTGAACTTGACTCGTTAAGAAAATGGCCCGAGTTCGACTTGAATTTGATTACTAAACTATTTGGCTCAACTCGATTAACCAAATCAAACCAAACAAAGTATATTCTCACTATATGAGGTCGGTTATATGGATATTTTGACGTTATACTTCTTTACATAGATCTTTCGGCTCGACTCGATTAATTTTTTTTTTTAAAAATCAATTTTTTATTTTTATTTACTTACTCAAAATTTAAATAATTTCCCTACAAATTCAAATGTATGGGACACGCAAATATGATATCGAGTCGAGTTGTGTCAATATGAGCTGAGTCTTTTACGAGTCGGTTTATTTTCAACTTCGAATAATTCATTTATTAAACAAATCAATCTCGAATCAAACCAAATATTAGTCAAATTATATAAACGACTCAATTCATTTACAGCCACACTTACAAACAGTGCGGCTAACCGAACCTACTGAGCCTTTCACTTTATTTATAGAATTGAAAAAGACGCAGAGAGCACAGATCAGCAAGCATTTCAAGTTAGCATTATTTTTTTCATTAGATAATGCAAATGCTTATCTTTCACTAAGAATAATGTTATTCCTTCGCTTTGCGTCCATTGCACTACTTTAACCACTAAGAGGGCTGTGGAGGGTTCCTTCACCAAAAGAAGAGAACTATGATTTATACGAATTTTTGGGATTTTTTAGGGAAAAAAAATCAGGATTTAAGATGAAAAATCATGAATTTCGATTGAATTTTTATCGGGATATTAAATAATATGAGATTTCAAATTCCGATACAATCGGGATTTTCTACCATTCCTAGTTTGAGAGTTGAGACTGAGATGGTCCTCAGTATTTAGAATCATCAAATTGGAAAATATTTGTAAAATAGCCAAAAGTTGTGGCCCATTCATAATGTTATGAATTTAGCCGGCTTTCTATTTCTCTTTATTTTTGTAGCTAAGAAAACAAATGCTGTGAAGAAAAATGACCTTAAAACAGTATATTCTAAATTTTTCACTTCTTATCTCTTAATCAAGTCTCAAATATTGCTAAAGTAATTTGTATGTAATTAAAATAAGTAGGGTGAAATGAATTAGTACAAAAACCATTAAATACTTCTTACCCTTCCACTTAGAACTCTTTCTATAGTATTACGAATTTACGGCGGTGATAAACATGACCAAGTTCTTCTTTTGTCTTGTTTATATATTGCAATTCATAATCTTTTTGTAATTCAAACTTTATTATACCAATTTATCTTTTTTAACTGACAAGAATTAAATGGAGGACCACTCAATCTTCTTGTATCTATTATAAAATTAAAACGATCTGTTTTGGGCACAGAGAGACTGTCCCCACAAAATTGATTTAGGATAGAGTTGATTCAAAATATAGTTATTCATATTAATATGAAAACTAAAGCAAACAGGTGGACGTGCCGGAGTGGTTATCGGGCATGACTAGAAATCATGTGGGCTCTGCCCGCGCAGGTTCGAATCCTGCCGTTCACGGTTTTTTGACAGGAATTGTTTTTGGGAAACTGCTTTGTAGAAACATTTTCTCCTAACGGACATGATTTGGTAGTGTAGGGTTTATGATCTCACTTTGAGGTCATGAGTTCAAATCCATAGGGTTTGATTTTTATAAGAGCTTGAAATAGTCGGAGATTTTACTTTTCACTTAAACCCGAAATAATTAATTTGACGGTGAAATTTTCAACGATTCAAAAAAAAAAAAACATATCGTTCAAGCTTGCGCAAATAGAGTCATACTAAATTATTTCATTAAACAATGTAAAGCCACCAAGCAAATCCACCAAATCCATGCTCATTTTATATCAGACTTTTTTTAAACTCCTTTGCCCTTTGTCAGCTAATAAACCAAACTATACTAAAACCAATTTAAAATCGGCTACATAAATCTTTTTAACTCCTCGAACTATTAAAATGAAACTAATTAATTTCATCAAACAATGTAAAACCATCCATCAAATTCACCAAATCCATGCCCATTTCCTCACCAAAGGTCTTCTCTTTCTTAGCCCTTGTCACATTCTCACATCAATCCTTTACACAATCACCACATTAAAAATCACATCACATTCATCAAATTCAAACCCATTATTAAGCTATGCATTTTCAATTTTCACTAAGATTCCATACCCATCAACCTTTTCTTATAACACCATCATTCGAGCTCACACTCTCTTCTCCTCCACCTCCCCTCTAAACGCTGTCGTTTTGTTCTCCCAAATGCGCACCGTTTCAATCCCTCCTGACTTCTACTCCTTCCCTTTTCTCCTTAAAGCTTGTTCCCAACTCACCTCACATTCACTTGCCCAAACGATTCACACCCAAATTTTGAAATTTGGGTTTGTTGCTGACGTGTTCGTTTTAAATTCTCTCATACGAGTTTACTGTCTTTTTCATCGTATAAAATATGCACAGAAGCTGTTTGATGAAAGTCCTTACAGAGATGTGGTTTCTTATAATACGTTGATCGATGGTTACGTGAAAGCCGGTGATTTGGCAAAAGCGCGGGAGTTGTTTAACGCTATGCCATTTCGTGATGCTGTGTCATGGGGTACCCTTGTAGCGGGGTATGCACATAGTGATCAATGCGACGAGGCTATTCAACTCTTTAGCAAGATGATGGATTTTGATATTAAGCCAGATAATATTTCATTAGTTTCTGCTCTTTCAGCTTGTGCACAATTGGGGAAACTAGAACAAGGGAAGAAAATTCATCATTATGTTGTAAGTAATCGAATTCGCGTAGATTCTTTTTTATCAACTGGGCTGGTTGATTTTTATGCTAAGTGTGGTTATATTAATACTGCTATAGAAATTTTTGAGTCAAGCCAAAATAATAATTTGTTTACATGGAATGCAATGCTTGTTGGTCTTGCAATGCATGGTTTGGGCAAGTTATCACTTGTTTACTTCTCAAGAATGATAGAAGCTAGAATTAAGCCTGACGGTGTCACATTTTTGGGAGTTTTGGTGGGCTGTAGTCATGCGGGTTTAGTTGATGAAGCGAGGAAGATTTTTTATGAGATGGAATCTGTTTACGGGGTTTCTAAAGAGCTAAAACATTACGGGTGCATGGCTGATTTGCTTGGACGAGCTGGATTTATTGAAGAGGCAATGGAGATGATAAAGAAGATGCCAATGGGAGCCGATGTGTCTGTTTGGAGTGGTTTGCTTGGAGGATGTAGGATTCATGGGAATGTTGAGATTGCGGAAGAAGCAGCAGAGCATGTGATGAAGTTGAAACCTGAAGATGGTGGGGTTTATAAAATATTGGCGGATGTTTATGCTAATGCGGATAGATGGGAAGACGTTGTTAAGATTAGGAGATTCATGGATGCTGCTGGGAAGATCAAGAAGAATGCTGGATGTAGCTTGATTCAACTGAATGGGGTTATGCACGAGTTTGTAGCTGGCGATAGCTTGCATCTGGATACGGATGAGATTTATTAAATGGAATTAATAAACATCAAATTGAATCATTCTAGCAATGTCTGGTTTTGCTTGGACAAGCTGGATTTATTGAAGAAGCAATGGGGATGATAAAGAAGATGCCAATGGGAGGCGATGTGTCTGTTTGGAGTGGTTTGATTGGAGGTTGTAGGATTCATGGGAATGTTGAGATTGCGGAAGAAGCAGCAGAGCATGTGATGAAGTTAAAACCTCAAGGTGATGGGGTTTATAAAATAATGGCGGATGTTTATGCGAATGAGGATAAATGGGAAGATGTTGTTAATTTTAGGATATCCATGGATGCCCTCTGGTAAGATCAAGAAGAATGCTGGATTTAGATTGATTCAACTGAATGGGGTTATGCTTGAGTTTGTAGCTGGGGATAGCTTGCATCCGGATACGGATGAGATTTATTTGGTTCTAAATGGAATTAATAAACATCAGCTTGAATCATTCTATCAATGTCTGATTTGCTTGGCCAGCTGGATTTATTGAAGAAGCAATGGAGAATTGGAGATGATAAAAAAGATGAGAATGGGAGGCGATTTGTTTGTTTGGAGTGGTTTGCTTGGAGGATGTAGGATTCATGGGAACTCTGAGATTGTGGAAGAAGCAGCAGAGAATGTGATGAAGTTGAAACCTGAAGATGAAGGGGTTTATAAAATAATGGCGGATGTTTATGCGAATGCGGATAGATGGGAAGATGTTGTTAATATAAGGAGATCGATGGATGCTTATAGGAAGATCAAGAGGAATGCTGGATGCAGCTTTGATTTAACTGAATGGATTATGCAAGAGTTTGTATTTGGCGATAGCTTGCATCCGGATACTGATGAGATTTATTTGGTTCTAAATGAAATTAATAAACATCAATTTGAATCATTCTTGTAGCAATAAGACCTGAAATTATTGTTCTTAAAAATTTTGATTTTATAATGCATATCCTTTTTTTCCTATTGAAGGAGATCAATCGAAGATTCCATTGCTAGTGACAGGTCCTTCCAAGAACTTGTTTGCTGGTAAGCAGTCAGCCTAAATTCTTACGAGTAATAGAAATTAGTATAGTAAGTGATACAGCTCTCTTAAGTAATATTCTTAATCTACTCTTTTTGGCTCACCTAGGAGCCTTCTGAATTCAGGGTGAGCCTATACATTCTTGGTCCCATCCTTGAGATGGGTCACACTTTTATTTTTAATTACATAATAAGTGGAAATTAAATCCAGAAGTTAAAAAAAACACATGAATTAAGGTACTTCTAACAGACAATGTGAAGCCGAATAATTTGCCATTTGTAGTTGAAGGTGATTTTTTGCATCCCCTTCTTACAAAGTTATTTTTTACGTTTTGGGATCTCAACGAAAATATTCGGATTGTTCTCTAGACGGTCTCGTATAATTTGTCTTCGTAGAAAGCCTCACCCACATGAGTGACGGTCGTTTTAATCATGAACAGAGTCATTGTTTTTAAACATTAACACCATATAACCATTAGGTAGATTTATCATTACTCAAAATAAAAATAGTGATCACAACGTGATGCTTCAAGAGGGTTCTAAATCATGGTCACTGTGTACACTTCAACATCTTGACAGGTGTCACTCAGTTACGTGAGTCCAGAAACCTCTCCCTCCCCATCCCTGATAAATCTTTTTTTAACTCTCATTATCAACCAAAGCAGCCCAAATTTTTTTAACTCAATCCTGAACCCTCACTCTTTTAACACAAACACTACAACAGTCTTGGCTTTCATATCAACGGTAAGTGATAATTCGGCGAATGTGTTATTAATTATTTTATACCATGTATTATTCAATTAAAGTCATTAAATAGTAATAAATTAACTATTAATATATAGGATAGACCCGACCACCGGTTCGGTTCGGTTCCAAACCAAAATCGCAGTTCGATTACTGATTCCACGCTTGTGGAACACAAACCGAACCAGAATTATCCGATTCGATTCCGGTTCCACAAGAATGTGGAACCGGGAAATCGGAACTGGACCGGAATGTTCCGGTTAGTTCCGGTTTTTTTAAATTTTTTTAATTTTTTAATTTTTTTTTTAAAAAAATGGGATTTTAAATTTATTAATTTGAATTTATATTACATTAAATTAAAAATAAAATAAAAAACTTGAACTTAAGTTTTTAAAAACTTAAATTATCTATGTATCCTCTTAGGTGAGAGGAATCAAAACTCACGTAATTCCAATATATTTTTAGATAGTTCCCCATTACAATTATTTACTCATTATTATTATTATTTATGCCTGTTGTTAATCATTCAACTCATGTTCTGCTTGCACTTGCAGATGCATCGTCGAATAAGTCTTCAAAATCATTAGGAGCATCTTCTTGTTGCCTCATATCACCTCAAGTCCAATCATCTACACATGTTGTTGCTTCTAAAGTGCTTGGATGTAATGAAGACCGTCTCGCTTCCAAAATATAGTCTCCTAAGCTTAAGGCTTATTCAACCGCAACGGTGAAAACAGGTGCTGTCAGCGCCTTTTTAGCAAAAATTGATAAAAACATGATAGACATTGTGATGTCTGTTCCACCAGTCAAGTACTCAGAATTCTCTCACGATGACTCTGTAGATGAGGATGATCTTCAGGTAGCTTATATTGAACTGTTCAATGAGAGATTAGTTATCAAGAATACGAGCATTGAGGTCAATAAGAGGCTGAAAGAAGTGGAATTAGAAAAGAATAAAGTTCAAGCCAAACTTGACAAAAATCTTTTAGTTATTGATGACCTTGAGGAGAGGAATAAATGACTAGTAGATAGAGTTAAATTATTATAAGCAGAACTTGAAAATGTTATAACCCAAATATCTGCATTTACTAGTGTGACTAAAAAACTAGACCACATGTTGGGGATTTGTATGTCTCATTGTGAGAAGAAATGATTAGATTTTGTTGAGTCGAGTTGTGACAATGCATCAACTTCTAAAATTATATTTTTCATAGCTCAGTCCAAGTCTGGACATGTTAAACTAACTTCTCCCCGTGATTTAGGAAAGAAACCTATTGATGATCATCATGTGATCCATCCTGCTATTCCTTGTCCTATGGCCCAATCTCAATCTAGAGGTGTGGTGGGTAAACCTCGCTCTCATCCGAGGTTTATGCCTAGTTGCCATCATTATGGCAAGACATGACATATTAGGCCTAGTTGTTTCTTGTTGCTTAAACAAAAAAAAAAGGTATAGAAGTGTTTTAGCTAGATTTGATTCTTCAAATCTAACTTTTCACGTTTTTGCACTACATAAACAAACTCAACTCATTAGTGAGAAACTTGCTCTGCTGACTAGGAATACCCAGGTGAAAGAGATTCGTAAGAAAGTTTGGGTGAGGAAGCGAAATGACTTCACATCAACTTCTGAATGCCTTGATCCTAAAAGGCGTGATGAGATTGCACTTCGGTGTGTCTCGCCGTAGATGTTGCATTTGTATTTTCACATTGCATGCGCGCGCGTGTGTTATATATTTTTTTTTACATGATTGTATGTTTTTATTTTCACGATATATAAGTGTGTGTGTGTTTTTTTGTTATATGTCCATTGGGATATATGATGGAAACCCGAATATAAATTTCATAACCGATTCCGAATTGACAGTAGTATGATCTGCAATTAGGAATACAATTGCACGTACCATTGGATAATGACAAGTCATGTTGTGTCTTTTCTTATTTTTATGTTGAAAGAAAAATACAAATAATAAAATGAAATGAAAAAGACCAAACAAAATTTATAGTTTGAAATAGCATATAAAAGCATCTGCAGATGGTCCTGGTATGTATCATATATGATTATGCATGTATAATATGTGATACGAAATTGGATACGAAAAGGACGAAACACGATCCAAGATCCCGTAGACCCCCAAAGAACTTATCCTTGAAAACCCTTGGAGATAGCCTCATATGAATTTTGCCAGCAAAATAGACGCCACAAAGGATGCCAACTCTTTGATAAGTCTTTGTTCAATCACTGAACTTTGATAACAATTTCTTAATCTCAAATAAAGTTAATATTCATGCACAAAATATTGGTTGCCTCATTAAAAGTTATTTTTTAGTTTACATAATTACATGCTCAAACCTTAATTGAGCCAAAAGGTCTAAAATAGCCTTAAACTATCCATTACCAACTAAAAATCCATAACTCCTAATTTCTAGTCCATTTTGAACCCACAAATAAATAAAAATAAACTAACCCAAATAATAAATAAAACAGTCATCCACGTTGGTTCCATCCATGCAAATAAATAATAGTATGATGAAAATAAGTCTAAATAACTTAAATTGATCAATGCTGCTCCTCGATGACTTGGGTCAAATGTATAACTCTTGAACCATCTTCCTTGAAGTCCAATTGGTCTCGAACGTGCTTGTTCAATTCAGCTATATGACGTTGGGTCAGACATGCCATAGTGTCTTTGATCTTCTGAACTATGTGTCTTGTAATCGGTCCAACCGGTATATGGATTGGATCTATTGTACTTTGGATCAAATCAGGTGCTGCTAGGATCACATCAATATGCTTTTATTTTTCTTGATTCTCTATGTGCATGAGTGTGTATGATTGAAATCCTTAGTATATCTTATGCTTGTATTTCATATACACGTTTTTATATCTTGAGGCTTGATTGCATATATATTTTTTGGACGGACACTATAATCTTTGTCATATTTAGTTCACTAAATAGTGTGACATTTCACTAGATGACCTTATGTTATCCTTTTTAAAAATAAAATAAAGAACAAATTTAAACGAGTCTCAAGAGCAAAAGAGCCAGTGTGCTAAAATGAAAAGATAAGAGTAAAAACTCTCCACTCGAAAGAGTTTATTTAATAGCTCATATTTAGGGGGGAATATTATAGCATGCAACCAATATTGCTTATTTTCAGGTCTTAGTGGCGTTGGGTTTGAACATCTATTTTGTGGATTTGGTGTGAAATGAGATGATATTTCTTTGGTTGTGTCCCGCTCATAAAATAAGGTAGTAAGCCTTGACTCGTTGCACACTTATCTTTTCACCCAAGTACTTGACATGCTTTGGTGTTTATGTCATATGCATGCGTGTATTATTTAGCATGACTAAAAGTGCTGTATATTATCTCATGTCATAAACAACAAAGTACTGACCAAGCATCTTTGTGCTTGCTATAAAATGTTGTTTTAAGTCATTTTTTTATTTTTTTTAACTCATTGTGTGTTTGTGTGCTTCATTTCATCGCATACCTACTTTTTACATTGCATATTTCTGAGAGTTTACTAATCATATGTTGTTTTGCTAACTAAGTATGGCTGTTAGTAAGCAGAGTAAGTTACGTTTGCATATTCTCTTGCTTATGATTTTTACTTGGTGTATTGATTTTTATCCATTGTCATTTCGTGAGAAAAATGGGAAGTAGAATATCTATTTTTTTTATATCTCATTTTTAAAGAGGCGTAGAATTAAAGGGGTGTAGGATATCTACCTTTACATGCATGGGATTATTATTTCATTTTTATTTGATATTTATATTCCTTATATTTTTCACTGTATCTTGTTATTTGTGGATGTTTCAGGTGAGCGGATTAATGGATGTGGTAGCATCGCCTTCAATACTACTTGGTTATGTATTAGATCGAGTCATGTTGTAATAAGTCACTATCTAGATGGTTGGTAGTTGGCTATTTTATTTTTTGGGTTTTTTGTCTTAGCCTTTGAATTAGGTTGTAGTTTTATCACTGAATGTTAAATATGGAGATTGTTAGTTTTGTTTTTGTTGACAATGCTCGTAATAAAATAATTTCGATTGAGTTGTAATGAGTCTTGAAGATCTCGGACCAATTGGACTAGTAATTGGCAGACTGTGCTTGAAGATATCAAATATGTGTTAGTGATGTGTTCATATTTACGTTCGAACGAGTGGCGTTCGTGTCACGTTTGTGTTTGGGTTCGAATGAAACTTGGCAGTAGGTCCTCGTGCGTAGTGCGTTCATCTTCTGTGTGATTGAAACATTCCAGTGTATTTGTGTTCGAGGTGCGTTCGAGTCTGCGTTCGAACTAGTTTGTGAAACAATGCGCGTTCATCTTGCATTAGATGAGTGTTAGAACGAGATTACGGGACTGAGTTATTTTGGACGCGTTTTTGAGCCAATTTTGCACATGGAATAACCAACCTTTATCCTACCTATATAAACAAACATAGAGCCACATTAATAACTTTTGAAAACACATTATTCATAGCCACACCGTCTTTTGTTTTCAACATGCTTAACAAATCACCTTGAAGACTTCATTGTTTCCATGTCTTATTTCTTTTGGCGAGTTTGAGCTTTGGAGATTTGCTTGACCATCAACACAAAAATACAATCCTGACCCAATTTTCATAGCCTTCAAAGTTCTTTAGGAGGAATATTGGTAGTCGAAGTTCCGGCGTTGCAAGCTCGTAGGGTTGATCCGCTCAGCGAATTCAGAGGTTCTGAAGAAGGCTGCTTGGTGCGGGCCTGGGGAATTCTTCGTGTTGGGGTTTTAGCGCGGGCGTAAATGAAGCTCGCGGTTCGGGTGAAATCATATTTTAAAACTCTTAAATTACCGAATAAATTATTCAATATCCAATATGAATAATTCATTCATGTTTCACCTAATCATATTTATTCGATATCAAATAAAGACATAAATAGTTAAGAAACATCGCGAAATTTTTACGAAAATATTTTTCCGCAAAATGGCATAAAACACATCTTTGACCGAACCGAACACCCAATACACATGAGGGCTGCCCATGTCAGCCCCAACAGTATTAGGACAGTTCATGGGCTTCCCGAACAGTGACAAATTCACTGTTTAGGTAGCCGTCACCCGGTTGGCTCAAAAGTCACCCGGTAATGCCGTTTTTCACCGTTTTCGCATATTTCAACTCCGAAATAATTTCCGGCAATTGTTCCAACACCCAAAACACATCCAATACATTTATATGACATTATTTTCACCACCATATGAGCAGTATTTCCAGATCCGATCCAGAAGTAAAAAAAATATCAATTTTTCATGCTTTAATCCAACTTTTTCAACATTAATCAAATTATTCACAACACCAATCCAAGTCACCACCAATGAAGCACCCAAGAACAATTCTAGGCATTACAAGAGTAGTCATAAATTCTAAAAATTAAGTAAACCCTAGAACCGTTCTAACAATTCAAGAATAAGAAACTAATTTTCTACACTAAAGAATATTAAAGATTACCTTCTAATCTTCAACTTTCTTTGGGGTTTTTTCTTGAATTTTTACTTTTTTCTTTGTTGAATCATCAAACATAATTTGGAAGCTCTTTGGAGGAGGTATTTTCATCCATGGGTGAGCTTGAATGAAAAAGAAAACAAAATTTCCTAATTTAAACAAGCATTGCCGACTTATATGGGCATTTTTGTCATTTTTCAAATTTAATTCAATTAAATAAATTAAGCTTTATGCTAGCAAATCAAATTTGCACACATTTAGCTTAATTAAAACATGTCACATGTATCAATAATAATTAAACATATTGCATAACATTTATGTAATATGGATATTATTTAATTATTCAAATATTTAACATTTAAATATCTAAATAATTAATTAATATAATTATTATTATATATGTATTTTTATTTACATTAAATAACAAATACATATATATTAATGACATGTGTCAAAGTCTCATTTGACAATTAATTAATATGTATCAAATCAAATTTTGTATCAAATACAAATACATATTAATTATTAATTGACCAAAATCCCCTAAAGCATGTGTTTTCGTTTAACCGATTAAATAATTCGAATTAACTCATTTAATCCGATGAAGTATTATGAATAATCTATAATATTCATAACGTGTTGCTCAAGTGCTCAACGAGTACACTTCATATTGTGGGACTCTCTCAGTTTAGGTTTATCCGTCACGAAAACCAATTTCGTATCCATAATTCACCCACTCATGAATTATGACGACCACAGATAATCTCGTTAAACTATGCAAGTCGAGATCATTGCATACGTATAATCCCTCTGTCACAGACTATCCATATTATACCTAGGATATAGATAAGAACGTCAAATCATTTTGGTATAATATAGTAGATTTTCAAATTTACAATCTCTAAATAACATTCGGAACTGATTTCCGAAGTTATACCACGGCCATGGATTTACTAGATCGCAAACACGTGTATGATACTTATGCCCTGTACACAGGACTGGCGGATTCTATCTTGATACGCACAGGATATCATGAGCATCAGTCCACACCAAACGAACAAGCATAGGTCTGATCTAAATAGATTGGTGACGTGACTGCCATCAAAGTGTGGAGGATAACTCATATATCCACAATGGTATCTCAAGTCGAATGACCACTATGCTCGCTCAACTCGAGAAGATTCATATTGACGTTGGTGTACCATTTATTAGGAAATCTTCAGTGAGTCGTTCAGTATTTATCAAATAAACATCTACATGTCTATATGAGTCTCCCGAGACTCATGGTTCATTGGGATAAACCATCAGACCAAGTCACGATATATGATATGTACTGGTCTCAATGGATTTTACTAACCGACCCGTGTTAGTAAATCTTAACCATAAATTTTATTTAAGGATATACAACTTATAGTGACGCTTCCCAATGTCAATTACAAACTACGTTGTAACTGCGCACTACATTATAAATCTTATGGTCTTTGTCTAATATACATGTATCACTAAATCAGATTTAGTTTCAATATAATCTTAATTAGATATCTAATCACAATTAGATCGAATAGGTATATAAAAGACAAGAGGTGCTACCATTAAATAAGTAATATTATGGAAAAATGAATTGTTCGTATTTATGAATCGAACATAAATACGATCCGGATTGGCACTCTGAGCATCAACCCTAACACATCGGGTTATTATAATTTAGAGGTATTAGAGTCGACTGAGTTGCTGCCATAGGTTTTTTACCATCACTGTAAGTTTTTTTGTCATAGTGGATTTTAACTGGTAGTTTAGATACTCGAAGTGGTTTTTTAGTCGTACGAATTTTCCACTCCGTCAATAAAATCATTGTGTTGATTTTTTATTGCTTTGATATATTTGCTTTATTTTATAACTGTATAGATTTAAGGGTGCATGTTCTTATTCCATATAAACAATAATTATGATTTATGTTAAATTATTGTGGATTATTCTGCATATGGTCAGAACCTTAGGCAAATTTTGAATTTTCAAATGGCATGTGTTGTATGCCACCATGTCAAATGTGACTGCTAAAAGTAGTAATTAAATATAACGGATTTGTATTTAATATGTTTAATATATATATATATATATATATATATATATATATATATATATATATATATATATATATATATATGATTGGTTTAATAAATAAATATTTGTTTAGTCTTAATATTATTTAAAAATCATTTATTTCTAATAATTTTTCATAAACGTATATGTGTGAAATTTGTAATAAAAGAATTTGTTAAAAATGATCTATTAAATTTGTAGGTAATTTTATTGTTTCGTGCGGTAATTGACAATAATTTTTTTGAATTTCATTTGAAAAATAACTAATAAAAGGAAAAAATTAAACAATCTAAAATTATTCGTTTAATCTTAATATTATTTAAAAATCGTAAAATATTTTTTTAAAAACGATCCTCTAAATCGATAGGTAATATTATTTTTCATGCGATGATAACAATTTTCCAAATTTTAATTGAAACATAACTAATAAAAAGTAAATAATAAATAAATTTTAAACGAATAAATGTTCTAAAATGTGAAATGCGTTTTCGGAGAATTAAATCCATCGGATGATGCTACTATGCATGGCAACGGGCCGGGCCGGACCCGGGCTTTCAAAAGCCCGGCCAAAAAAAATTTGGCCCGGGCCGGGCTCGGGCCCGATTTGTCCCCAAAAAAATTTATATTATACAAATATTGAAATACATCATACATTCACACTAATTGTGAAATGCAAAAATTGCAAGACAAATTTACAAATACATCAAAATATTCAATATTTCATCCATGAACTAATAATCCAAAATTTGAACCAACTACCAAGTAGTCCATCCTTAACAAACAACATCAATGAAAGCCCAAGCATATATAAAATAAATTTGTTTACCTTCACATTTTTGTTTCTCCAATCAACTAAAGTTATTCATACCACCTTATAATGTCATCCATTTAGTAAAAGATAGCAGCATTTCATTTTAATTCATGCAATGTATATTTATCTTGTTTAAACTAAAATCAAAACCATTCGGCCAAGCTTAAAATCATAGTCATTCGGCCAACCTTAGAATTAACACGAATAATGCTTAAAATCAAATTATCAATTCGGCCAAGTCCCATGTTTAGTAATGTGACCGACTCTTGGAAATTTTGTCAATGAAATTCCACTTTCTTTAAAACATGGGACTTTCTAAACAGAGGACTTTCTTTAAAACAAAAAATTTATAACAACTTACTGTTACTGGGAAGTGGAGCAGTGAGTCAGTGACTGAGTGAGAGTGAGCTACCGAGATGCGAGCACAGCAGTGACTCACTGACGAAGAGACGAAGAGACGAAGTGATGAAGATAAGGCAAGGCGAGACGGGCGAGCAAACGATGAGACGAAGTGAGGAAGACGAGCTGACGATGACGAAGAGAAATAGAGAATCATAGATTCAGAGATTAGTGATTGAAAGAAATTAGAAATGTGAGGCAGAGGCTGAAGTCCTCAACTGACGAAAAGAGAAAGAAATTAGGGTAAATGGGCGTGAGCTGTGACTGTGAGAGATTTTCTGTGATTTTTTTTGTTTAAGCCCGGGCTGGGCCGAGCCCGAGCTTAAATCGCCGAGACCGACTCGATTTCTATGACCCAGCCCGGGATTTTGGTATCCCGGGCCGGACCGGGCTCGGGCTTTCTGCCACCCATAGATGCTACAAGAATACGCTACATTGAATGTAGACCAGGTTGATCAATTTTTTTAATAGAAAATTTCAGATTTTTCTTAACAAATAAAAAACATAATTGGGATTTGGGCGGTCCCAATATTTTATCTAAAAAACTCAAATCTTGATTAGGGTTTTAAACCATTCAGGCTACATTTTGAAATGAAAAAACTAGCATGATTAAGAAATTGGTATAGGATTCGGGATGTTCCTAATCTCGAATTCATAATTAGGATGGGATTAGAATTGGTAAATTCTGACTATCTGAAAATGAGAAATGACATAATTAATTAGGTCTACTTTTGAGTGCAGTTCAAACGATTTATTTATGTAATTGAAAGTAACTAATTAGTTTTACGACCTTTCCACAAGACCTCGAAATAGTTCATATAAATAAATGTGAGATATTAATTGGGTATAACCTTCATTTCCTTTCCAAATTGTGGCCCCATAGCTTAAAGAGGGCTAATGGGCCGACTCGTGAAAACACGGCCCATTAATTCATTGGACCGTGTCGGGCCAGATTTGCGAGTCAAATATGATCCATCACACCTCAGTAGCATGGCATGCATGATCATGTCAATAACATGTCTTTGAGATGTCTTTTCATTTAGTTGTCTCCCTCTTGGGACTTGGGCGTTGATTTTTTTTAATATTTTATTTGATTTTTGAAATGTAAATATAATATTTAAGTTGTAAAAAAATAACGTTCACACGTAATTTGCAGGTCCATTATTGTGTTGGGCGAAAGCATGATCCATGTCATGCTTGGCACGACACGATCTACATGTCAAATATCTTAACCCAACATGACCTACATATAGATCATGATGTGTTCGTATAAACACATGACATGTCCACAGGCCTGATAGTCGACATTGTCCGTTGGCCATCTCTACTCGATATCCATGAACTAGGTGATTAAAACGATTATAGGTTTAACATGCCTTGAGAAAATATATAAAGAGAATTAAATCCTAAATTGGAGTCCAAAATATGTCATTTCTTCTCGAGGACAGTTTATTGCGCCAACTCAACATTTCATAATCAGTTTCTTCCCGCAACATATTAGATGTGATATATATATTTATTCAATTCTAACTTTCCTATATACACATGCACAAGAAATAGATTGGTATTCTATTTTCTTTTTTTTTTAGGTCGATCGCCCTTTGTTTAAAATGATGGTCAATTCATGATGCTTATCACATTGTGCGTTTTATAGAGAAATCAATATATATACAATTTTTTTTTATAAAGAGAATATTTTCACGATTCGAACATATATCCTCAAAATTATAATAAAATAACTTTATTATCTTAGTAAGGCTCATCATCCCTAATACCCATATTTAAAATCAAGAAAAAAATTATTTGAATTTTAGACACCATTTACCTTTTTTTTTTAAAAAAAAAAAACTTGTGTTTTAAAGACATGAAAAAAAATCCATTTGGAGTTTGGACTCCACCATTTATCTTTTAAAATAATATTAAGAAGCTCATATGGAGCAGACTTGATCGAGTTGTTTTTCTATTTGGACCCCTCAGCTTTTCTTTTTTATGTTATAGCATCATCATGTCTGTAGTTTTCTTTATTAGGGCCCCTGTCAAAGTAAAATTTCATATCCGTCACTAGGTAGAGGAGGAATAAATGACCTTGTTGAAGGCTAAACACAGACTTTGACAATAAAACACTTACGTGCAGTTCTTGTTAGAATATTTTATTCTAATTATGGGCTTATATTAATTGTGATACAGGTTTTAATATAAAGCGCTAAGATAATTGGTTTTGTAATAAAAACTGTGAAGCTCAATTGTTTGATCTAATAAAGTGGGCTGCAACTCTATATTATTTGATGTGTGGATATTAGAGCGGGCTCTGGATTTGTTATGGGCTTTTGATGGTTGAGCCCATTACACTCCATAAATTAGTGAGCTAAGGTCTCACTCTCACTCCCCTATATAACTTACTCAATAAGCTGCCTTAATTGATTAATCGCATCTCTCTCTATTATTTATGAAAATGACTTATGCATTATTAATGCATTATTAAAGTAATGAAGTGATGTGAAGCTTATTTGATAAGCTTCACATCTCATCACCTTTTATATATATATATATATATATATATAATGCATATGCTAAGCAAGTGCTTTGTGGGTGTATATATGAGATTGCTGTGAGCAATCATAGCCTTTGAGCATAATAAAAATAAGAGAGAGAAATAGAAGCATAAGGAAATAGCTTCATAAGGTTTGGATAAATTTAAGGCATAAGGATGCTTAATCAGGGAGAGTAAGTTTCTCACCATCAAGAAGTGGGGAGCAGAGGGTGATCTCCTCAGTGCAACTTTTCAACAGATTTACAGAAATTTCCTCTGCAGATATGGATTCTAAATTAGGTACGCTCCATGGATCATCCGATTAATTCTGTAATTGTATTATAAGCTCTTGTGTTAAAGGTCATGTTGCAAATAACTTTCTAACATGTGGTATCAGAGCATCAGGAACACAATCTTAGAATCTATGGATTTTTCATTAAGTTGAAGAAAAATCTGTTGAATTTTTCGTATGAATTTTTGTTAGATCCATATTATTTTAATCTGTTAATGGTTGTTAATAATTGATCCAATTTTTAAGCATATAAAGTTATTGGATTAATTATTAATTCAGATCTGTAAATTTTGAGATATATGAAAACTGAAATACGGAGAAAAATAAGCCCGGATCTTGAAATAGGGGAATCCAATTTGTTGTTGTTTGTGGTTGCTGCTTTTGGTTTGATTTTCAAAAGTCGTTTTAAAAAAAAAATGAAATGGCTTTGGCTGCTGACAACTTCTTAATGAAGCTGCCAAGAGTGTGGCTCACGTGCCTAATCGCATGTGTAGAGCACGCAGCCCACTTTTGGCTAATATCCATCCGGCTCAGGATAATAGCATATATATCTCCTGGATAATAGCATAAAGGTCCCTGCTATTATATTTTTGATCCATGGACTTTATTTTAACTTCAGTTGTGTGACAATTTAAGAGATAAATTGTTATCTCATAAAGTTTTATTTATACATGGGTATAAAAATTGTCACTGGTTAGAGAGAATTAATTGTCTCTCATAAAGAAAAATTTCAATGCAATTAATTTATTTGTGACAGAGATGAATATGAATGATTAATTTATCTTATAAATTTTGTCACAATATTCAGGAATGTAATTTTATGGACAATTTAGCCCATTGTCTATAAAGAATAAAATTACATTATAAAGGTTATTTTCAAGATATTATAAGGTGTATCCCGATGTGAGAATTGCTTATGAGTTTATTGGAACTGCAGCCACCAAAGTGACCTTTTTCACTGAATCTTTTAAGTGATGACGGTCTCGCATGTTTTAGGGATGTTTCTATTTTTTTATATGCAGTCCTCTGTCCAAAGATGTGGATTGTATGTTAAATTTTAGAAATGTTACATATGAGACATATGGTTGGGAATGGACTAGTCTGAGTAATTTATTCACCCAAAGGTGGTAGACTTACGAGGATTGGATAAGTTCCTGAATCGTCTTATATGAAGAATTTTTAATTACATATTGTATATTCTGCCCAAAGGTGTTTATACAGTGATGTGCTAAAATTCTTGGTATAATACTCTTTTATGACTTGGAGTATTTATTATCTTGTGTCGTGCTTAAACTAAGGAATTGCATTGTTATTTGTTTTTCAGTCACATTTTCAGTTAACAACAACACTGTGACTATAAAGATGTTGACTGGCTCCAATTTTAAAGTGTGGAAGAGAGATGTGTTGTTGGCTATGGAATTAGCAGATATTGATCTTGCTATGAATACTCCTAAGCCATCTGATATTAATAGTTCCAGTACTGATACGGATAAGCAGCTGCATACAGTATGGCATAAGTCAAAACACATGTGCTATTTGACTATAAAGAGATCTATTCCTGAGCATTTGCTAAGTGGTCTTCAAGAAACCTCTATAGCAAAAGATTTCCTGACAGCTGTATCTGAAAGATATAAAGTCTCAATCAATGCAGAAATTGGTACCCTTCTGAAGCAATTATACTCAATGAAGTATAATGGTAATGGAGGTGTTAGGAAGTACTTTTGATGATGGTCCATATTCAGAACAAGCTGAAAAATCTTAACATTGTTCTTCCAGATGCTTGCATTGTCCATCAAGCATTGAATACTCTGCCTACAGAGTTTGGTACAATTGTAACTACTTACAATTCGAGGGAAGAACCGTGGAATGTTAATGATTTCATTGCCATATGTGTTGCTGAGGAAGAGAAACTTAAGACAGGGCATACAGATGCAGCTCTCATTGTTTCTAAGCCTCACAAGAAAGGTAAGAAATCTAAATTTTCAGCTTCTGGTAATGTTCAGAATTACAATAAAACTGGTCAGACAAGTGTTGTGGGTGGTACTAAAGGTGTCTTCAAGAAAGAACTTAAATGTTTCTTTTGTAAAAAGAAAGGGCATAAGAAGTCAGAGTGTTCCAGGTATAAAGTTTGGTTAGAGAAACATGGGCATTCATGTAACTCTTTGGTTTTTGTTGTATGTGAATCCAATTATGTTAATGCCACATCCAGTTCTTGGTGGCTTGACAGTGGAGCAACTAATCACGTTGCTTTCACATTGCAGGGATTCATAAACAAGAGGAAACCAAATAAGGATGAGTTCAAGCTCGTAGTTGGCAATAATGAATTGGTGGAAGTACATTATGTTGGAGATGTTTGTTTAAAACTAGACTTCAATTATGAACTTGTTTTGACAAGTGTTTTGTATGTACCATCTTTTAGACGAAACTTGATTTCAATATCTGTACTCGACAAATAAGGTTATGGTTTTGAGTTTAATACAGGTTCTGTATCTGTATATTTCAACTCAAATAAAGTTGGCCATTGTGTTTTGTCATACGGTTTGTACAGTCTCTGTTTAGCATCAAGCGAGGTCTATTCCAATTCATATAATGTTGAACAAATTTTCAAAAGACCCTTAATAAAGGAAAAGTCATCCATGTTGTGGCATAAAAGACTTGGCCACATTTCTAGGAAAAGAGTATAAAAGTTAATAAAGTATGATATCCTATCTACTCTTGACTTCAGTGACCTAGAAACATGTGTTGACTGTTGTAAGGGTAAACTAACCAAAATAAAGAAAAAGGAATCCACTCGTAGCTCCGATCTTTTACAAATTATTCATACAGACATAAGTGGACCTTATTCACCCACAATTTGCAATAATAAGTATTATATAACATTCATTGATGATTTTTCCCGATATGGATATCTGTACTTGATTAAGGAAAAGTCTGAAGCCCTTGATAAATTCAAGATCTTCAAGACTTAAGTTGAGAAACAGCTGGGAAAAATTATCAAGATTGTTATGTCTGATCGGGGTGGTGAGTATTGAGGTAAACATGGGGTCAGTGGACAAATAAAGGGACCGTTTGCGGATATCTGTACTTGATTAAGGAAAAGTCTGAAGCCCTTGATAAATTCAAGATCTTCAAGACTGAAGTTGAGAAACAGCTGGGAAAAATTATCAAGATTGTTATGTCTGACCGGGGTGGTGAGTATTGAGGTAAACATGGGGTCAGTGGACAAATAAAGGGACCGTTTGCCAGATACTTAGAAGATTGTGGAATAGTAAGTCAATTTACTATTAGGGGTGGGCATCGGATCGGATCAAATCCGATCCGATTTGATCCGAAAAAATCAGATCAAATCGGATCGGATTTGATCCATTAATCCGATCGAGCAGCGACAACAGGATTTGTCGGATTTCGGATCGGATCGGATTTTATCCGATCCGATCGTTTATTTTTTTTAATTAATTAATATACAAAACGACGTCGTTTTGGGGTACCAAACGACGTCGTTTTGTATATTTTAAGTAGGGTTCATTGATTCATTATTTTCATTTCAGTGAGTCACTCTTCAAGTCTTCATCGTTCATTCGGTCTTCACTCTTCACTGACTCTTCATTCCATTCTTCTTCTTCATTGTTCATTCAGTCTTCACTCTTCATTTTGTCGCCACCATCGCCGTCGCCGTCACTTAGAGAACTCGAAGAATGTAAGTTCCCTTTGACCGATCCGATCGTTAAATCAATATTAGGGATTTCAGATTTGATTTTTATTTTGTAATTTCTTGGTTGGACTTGAAAATTGCATGCAAGTGTTTGAGGCTATGTGCTTGTTGAGGTTCTTTTTTATTTTTTATTTTTTATTTTATTGGATTAGCCGATTGGTGGTGCTTGCTGGTGGTTGACTGGTTGGGGCTTTTAGTTTTGGACCTGGTTTTTGAGTCTTTGACATTGTTAATGTTGAACAATTTTGTATTTTTACCAATAGTATACTAGAATAGTATTTTGCTGCTGGTTACTGCCTACTGGTTAGGGCTTTTTTTTTTAATTTGGATTGGCCGATTTGCCGATTTGGTATGTTTGTGAAAAAGTGTCGTTTGGATCAAGTATCGTTTGGCCGATTACCCTTTTGCCAATTTCTATTACTCTTCAAAATTGTTAATAGAACATAGCTTAACAAATCCTATGAACAGGAAATATGAAATGATATACACAATACCTAGATATGTTGTACTTTCCATTTTTGTCATATGCTTATCTTTGTAATGGATCACTTAAAACTTGTCTTGCCTGCAAAAAAATTATTAATCACATAATTCTTGACTGTAATAGATTCAACTCTGTCTGTTTGTTTCAATCCTTTATTTTCATAATTGTAGATGAGTGTGTTTGGAACCTCCCCAAACAGTATTGGGTCAGACTCAGATTCTATTGATGTACAATTAATGGAAAGTGAAACAAGGAAACAGAAGAGAAAATGTCCATCAAACTCTGAGAGACCGCCATTGTCGAAAAAACCTGATTCATCGCCATCAATCACATCAGTAGCAACAAAAATAAAAAATAGAAGATCTGAAGTGTGGAAAGTTTTCCGCATGTGTGAAGATAATCTGGATAGGGCTATATGTACATATTGTCAGAAGACTTATGCTTGTAGTTCGAAGGATCGCTCCACAACCAACTTGAAGAGGCATATGGAGACTTGCAAATCATACTTGGCTTATTGTGAAGCACAAGGTGTTTTGGTTGGGGTTGGTGAAGAGGGAGGCACAAGTGGAAATCTCTCCGTTAGAGACGGTCATTTCAATCAAGTAGCGTGTCGAAAAGCTGTTGTGAAGATGATCATTGTTGACGAGCTACCATTTAGCTTTGTAGAGAAAGAGGGTTTTCGAAATTTCTGTAGTGTTGTCGTCCCTCGTTTTGATGTCCCATCTCGTAGGACTATAACTAGAGATATCCTACAGATGTATGCTGATGAAAAAGTTATGTTGAAGAGTATTTTCTCTGCTGGTTATCAGAGAGTTAGTTTGACCACTGACATATGGACATCAATTCAAAACATTAATTACATGGTTATCACTGGACATTTTATAGACAGTGATTGGCAGTTACATCGGCGAATCCTTAGCTTTTGTCCAATTAACAATCACAAAGGAGACACTATCGGAAGGTTAATAGAGTCTTGTTTACAGCACTGGGGTATTGAGAGAATTTTTACTATAACTGTGGATAACGCCAGTGCCAATGCCGTAGCCATCCAACTGTTGGTGAGGAAGATGAGGACGTGGAGAGGAGATGCATTGGTGCTTAATGGAGAGTATGTGCATATGCGTTGTTGTGCTCACATATTAAACTTAGTTGTGTCTGATGGTCTGAAAGAATTGGATGACAGCATTATAGCAATCCGCAATGCTGTTAAGTATGTGAGATCTTCTCCTTCAAGATTGGAGGCATTTAAATCAGCGGTAGCACGTGAGAGGATTGAGAGTAAGGGCAGTGTCATCTTAGATGTTCCTACTAGATGGAATTCCACATACTTAATGTTGAATGCTGCATTAGACTTCCAGAAGGCCTTTGATCGAATGATTGATGATGATGGTCATTATGCTCCATATTTTAGAGATGATGAAAATGGGAGCAAAAGGATTGGGCCTCCTACGGATATGGATTGGGAGAAAGCTCAATACTTTGCGGATTTTTTGGAGATCTTTTATGATGCAACGAATATGTTCAGTGCCTCATCTACCGTCACATCTTGTTTCACCTACAATGAGATTTGTAAGATTCATACTAGCTTGAAAAACCTGGCACGTAATGAACATCCTCTTTTGCGTGAGATGGCCATATCTATGAAGATGAAATTTGATAAATATTGGGAGACCACTGCCAAAATAAATAAATTATTGATTGTTAGTACTATTCTTGATCCACGACGTAAGATGACATTTGCCTCTGTTTGTTTTGGTATACTTTTTGATAATGATAATGTTAAGATGGATGAAATGAGAAAGTCCACTAGAGATTTATTGAAAAGATTATACGATACGTATAATGAATGGTATGGCACAAATGGGTTGTTTGTTGACTGTGATGGATCAAGAGGTGGGGGTGTAACTGGTGTTGGTGAATATGGGTCTAGTGCTGGTAGTATGACACAATCTCAATCTCAGCCGTTTGTTAGACCGCGAGCACAAGATAGAGTGCGTAAGCGCAATACAAACGTGCAACCTGATGATCCGTTTCAGGTTTTTCAGACTCGTCATGTCATTCATCAAGAGGATAGTACTGAGGTTGAAATGTATTTGATGGAACCTTATGAGACTAGTCGTGACCCTAGCTTTAGTGTTCTGAGGTGGTGGAAAACAAATGCTAGTAAGTATCCAATTTTGGCTAGGATTGCTCGTGACATTTTTGCAATGTCGGTATCCACAGTGGCATCTGAATCGGCATTTAGTACGGGCGGTCGTGTTCTTGATAATTTTCGTAGCTCATTAACTCCCGTTATGGTCGAGGCTCTTATATGCACTCAAAATTGGATACGGAATAGGCTTACAATTGACAAAAACAATGAAGTGGAAGCAATGCTATTGGAGGCTGAGTATTACGAAAAGCTTGAGGAAGGTAAAAAAAACTTATCACTTTGTTTTTCAATTTTGAGTTTTTTACAATGAATATCATAAAATGCAAACTTAGAATAATTTTTTTTGTTTGTATTCTATTTGAAGAATATCACAAGTCACAATCTGAATCACAATCGCTGGATCATGCTGTTGGAAACAGAGTTTGATTTGAGGATGAGTATCTTGAAGGTACAATTTTTACAATGTAGTTAGATCACTAGTTGTCTAGATGGATTTATTAATTTTATTTCGCTAATCTTTTTGAACTCTTGTCTAACTTTTGTAATTGTTTAGTAGTTCTTAATGTGCTGCATCCTAATTGAGAATGTCATTTACATTCTGTTGTATGCTTTGTCTACAATAAATGACTGCTCACACATTGTCACATACTAGTGTAGTGCCCCACTGCCCCTGGAATTGTGTTCAGTATCATCTAAATAACAGTCTTTCTAAAGAAGTTCTATATTAATTGTATGTCAGAGAGTTTATCTTATTGATGTTGACAATATGGGTGGTTCCATCTTTGATATTTCCGGCTGCAGCTTTGTAGCACACTGGGAGAATTTATATTTCCTTCACAGCTGATTCTTGCATATGTGATTTGCAGGCAGTAGGTAGAAATTTTTACAATAAATCAACTTTTCAATTTTCATTGATTCTCATGGCTGGTCCTCTAATATTTACAATATAGTTATTTGATTGAAGTATTATCATAAACTTGGGGGCATGATGAATAGAAATTCAACTTTTATACATGGTTGATCTTCTCATAGTTTCATTTTGATGAAACATTTTAACATTTTCATCAATTTATCAACTATCAGCTTTCACCCAATAAAGCAGCAATGTGAATTAATGTTCTGGTGGTGCATTTTGATTTGAGCAGAATGTGTTTGTGAACAGTTGGGGGATTATTATACTTTGCAGCTTTGCTTGATCTTCAATTTCTATTTTCTTGGTCATAAGTTTCTTATCATTTTGTAATTTTCATTTGCTTCATGGCAGGATAGGTTTGTTTGGACTTTGGATCTTGATTCTTGACAGTACCGCAGTAGGATGGATATGATCATATGAGCACGAAATATTTATGTTTATGTCTTTATGAATAGTTGGGGCTAAATGAATCCTATGAACAATTAGTTATTACTTTTCTAGTTTTCAGTTATTGATTTTAAATTTTAATTTCCTACATTACATGACATTATGACAAGTTATGTCCGCCTAATGACTAATGTGTTTGTGTTTTGATGTTTTCTATTTTGAATTTTGATTGTTTTGCCTTTATCAAATTCAGTTTCTTTATCAAATCAAATTTATCCGGATCATTATCAAATTCAGATCGGTAATCAAATTCGGATCGGTAATCAAATTCGGATCGGTAATCAAATTCAAATCGGTAATCAAATTCGGATCGGTAATCAAATTCGGATATATGATCAAATTCGAACAATTTACCGAATTCGGATCAGTGTTCGAATCAAACAGATCCGATCCGATTATCAATCGAATCGGATTGGTTTGATCCGATCCGATCCGATTTTTTTCGGATCGGATCAAACCGAGTTTGATATTTGATTCGAATCAATTCGAATCAAATATCTCCACGCTTATCGGATCGGATCGGATTCGAATCCGATCCGATCCGATCCAGATCCGATAATGCCCAGGGCTATTTACTATGCCAGGTAGTCCTGAACAGAATGGTGTGGCCGAAAAGCGGAATCGCACCCTTCAAGAGATGGTAAGGAGTATGATGTCTAGAACTAGTCTCTCAGACTTCCTTTGGGGTGAGGCAATTAAAACGGCCTTATATATCCTCAATAGAGTTCCAAGTAAGTCTGTTTCTAGAACTCCTTTCGAAATATGGACTGGTAGGAAACCTGGCATGAGTCACCTCCGTGTTTGGGGATGTCCTTCAGAAGTACGCCTTTATAATCCCACTGAAGGTAAATTGCAATCCAGATCTACTCGTTGCTATTTTATAGGATACACTGATCATTCTAAAAGCTACAGATTTTACTGTAGATAAGGGGGTTATAGGATTGTAGAATCACAAACAGCTAAGTTCTTGGAATTTGATGTGGCTGATAATGATAGTCATACAAAAATCTCAAATCAAGGACAACAGACCAGAATGGTTCATATACCTATACACATACAGTCTAAGACCTTGGAACTTACACCTGCAACTAATCAAGTTATGGAGGAGGAACCCATACAGGTAAACGAGGTTCCGCCATTACTAGATATAGCTGCAGAGGTTCCATTAAGAAGGTCAACCAGGGTAAGGCGGTCTGATGTTCCCTCTGATTATGAAGTTTATTTAAATGAGATTGATTATGACATAAGTCATTGCATTGATCCAACAACTTTTAAAGAAGCTGTTTCTAGTTCTCAATCCGATCTATGATGGAATGCAATGAGAGATGAAATGAAATCTATGAGATATAATGGTGTGTGAGAGCTTGTTGAATTACCTGAAGGTTGTAGACCTATTGGCTGTAAATGGGTCTATAAGACCAAGAAAGACTCCAAAGGGAATATTGAGAGGTTTAAGGCCAGATTAGTTGCCAAAGGATTTACTCAGAGATGAGGAATTGATTATACTGAAACTTTTTCTCATGTATCTTCAAAAGATACATTTAGAGTGATCATGACACTAGTAGCTCATTATGATTTAGAGCTACATCAGATGTATGTTAAAACTGCATTCCTAAATGGAGAATTAAGCGAAGAGGTCTATATGGAACAACCTGAAGGATTTCAGAAATATGGTGAAGACCATCTTGTTTGTAGACTTAAAAAAATATATTTATGGTTTGAAACAAGCCTCACGGTAGTGGTACCTAAAGTTTGACAATGTAATCTCCTCTTTAGGCTTTGTGGAAAGTAAAGTTGATAGATGCATATATATCAAGATCAGTGGGAGCAAATATATCTTTCGCATTCTCTATGTAGATGATATTTTGCTTGCATGTAACGATCTAGGAATGCTGCATGAGGTAAAGCAGTCATTGTCTAGACATTTTGATATGAAAGATCTTGGAGAAGCATCATTTGTTCTTGGTATTGAAATCCACAGAGATAGAACTCGAAAGGTATTAGGTCTCTCTCAAAAAGCATACATTGAGCGGATACTGAAGAGATTCAGTATGCATGATTGTAAATCTTGGGATGTGCCAATTGCTAAAAGTGATAAATTGAGCCTGGCACAGTCACCTGAGAATGAGGTTGAGAGAGAGTCCATGAAGGCAGTGCCATATGTTAGTGCAATAGGAAGCCTGATGTATGCACATGTATGCACTAGACCTGACATTGCATTTGCAGTTGGTGTACTGGGAAGATTTTTATCTAATCCTGGAAAGGAACATTGGACTGCTACCAATAGAGTTTTTTTGTTATCTTAAGGGGACTAAAGATTACATGTTGATATACAGAAATGTTAAGAATCTTGAACTAGTAGGGTATACAGACTCTGACTTTGCTGGTTGTTCAGATGATAGGAAATCTACCTCAGGATATGTGTTTATGCTAGCAGATGGAACTATATCTTGGAAAAGTGTCAAGCAGACACTTGTAACTTCTTCCACAATGCAGGCCGAGTTTGTAGCATGTTTCGGTGCAGCGTCACAGGCTGTTTGGCTACGAAATCTCATTAAAGAATTGTCAGTTGTTGACTCTATTTCTAGACCAATAAGGTTATATTGTGATAATCTTTCAGTTGTATTATTTGCAAAAAAATAATAAGAATATCACTGGGTCAAAACATATGGAGGTCAAATACTTGACAATTAAGGAGCTAGTTAAGAAAGGTGACATACCGGTAGAGCATATCGGTACAGATGATATGATTGCTGATCCTTTGACCAAAGGTCTTCGACCCATTGTTTTTGTAAAGCATGTTGCTTGTATGGGTTTGGTAAAGTCTTTTGATACCCTAGGTTAGTGGGAGGCATCATTGCTCTATGTTATTTTGTTTGTACATTCGTACATGTATTTTGTATTTTGTAATGATTATCTATAAAGGTGCATCTTCATTGGAAGATATTAATGTTTATTGTTTGATATATCATTGTGTAAAGTCTTATGATGGGTGTCAATCATAAGCATTGGCTTGGGACATAAAGTTATAAAGCCTTGTTGGTATGTCTTGTGACACATAAAGTTTATCTTGGGATAATAGAAGACATACATGCTTATATTTAAGCCTTGATTTCTCATGTGGCATGGGCTGCATAAGGTAGAGAAATTGGGGACCGATAAGAGAAAATAACACATGTATTTTAGATCATAAAGTGGGTGATATTGTATCTTACTGCTCTATCACATCTTGTTCATGTCGATATGGTTGTTTGATATACGTGACCATGGAAGGGACTATGTTGCATTATAATGTAGGTACCGCCATGATTCTATATCTACGATCTTATTGGACGGAATGATTTACTAGAGTTGTTTCTGAACCAATTTTGGCTCCATAAAGTTTTTTTAGTATTAAAACATCCACAATTGATATCGCCCAAGTGGGAGAATGTTAGAATATTTTATTCTAATTATGGGCTTATATTAATTATGATACAGGTTTTAATATAAAGCGCTAAGATAATTGGTTTTGTAATAGAAACTGTGAAGCCCGATTGTTTGATCTAATAAAGTGGGCTGCAACTCTATATTATTTGATGTGTGGATATTAGAGCGGGCTCTGGATTTGTTATGGGCTTTTGATGGGTGAGCCCATTACACTCCATAAATTAGTGAGCTAAGGTCTCACTCTCACTCCCCTATATAACTTACTCAATAAGCTGCCTTAATTGATTAATCGCATCTCTCTCTATTATTTATGAAAATGACTTATGCATTATTAATGCATTATTAAAGTAATGAAGTGATGTGAATCATAGCCTTGACCTGCACTACCCATGTGGGTCGTGAGTTGACCCGCCGTTTGGGTTTTCTAGATGAAATATATTTTTATTTTTTGAAAAAATAATTAAAAATTCAATAATTCACTTTTAAAATATATAATCCAATCATATAATATTAAAACATTAGTTAAAATATCATATCAATTAAAAAAAAATATTATATAGAGTTGCGTGTTGGCCAAAACCAACCTGTTGGATTGAGAAAAATTTCCTAACCCGTATAGATTGTTCACGAGTAAGATTGGATTTGCATACCCTTAATTTTATCCATGCATTCTATTCGTAGATTTGTTCCCTGAGAAAGCGTCGTTTTGATATAGACACGACTCCACGTCCATTTAGGTTTTATAGTAGTGGCATCCTTTCTTGATTCTGGATTGCATATCTTCACGTGAATTCTACTTGAAAATGATTTTCAGTATCCATCATCAAGGTTGAATTCCCAACATGCAAAAGGTACAAACAGTCTCTTGACCTTTGTAATTGAGAATGAGTCAATTTGACAAACATTCTTATTCTCCATCGATAAGTGAGGATCTCATTAATTATGGCTTAGTTAGTATTGTGATTTGACATATGATGAAATGATAAAATTTTGTTTAGGTCAAACATGTAATTTTTATCAATAAACATGTAATTTAAACCATTAAACATGTAAACTCTGTCAATAAACATGAAATTAATTACATGTTTATTGGTAGAGTTTACACGTTTAATAGTTTAAGTTGCATGTCAAATGCTAAAAATTATATGTTTTGTACCCCAATGGTATTTGATACCATTGGGTACCTTAGCATAGACCATTTGATTAATGATGAAAAATTGTAATTACTAATGATGGTTTTAAATTGAGTTAAAAATTTTAGTTTTTCCCCCTCCGTCAAAATATTTAAAAAATCACATCATAATTATTTTTTTAAGCATAAATCAAAATTTAATAATACTGTTTATGAACCACCGTTTGTTCACCACATTTTTTTAATCGCAATACCAAACATAATCTATATATTTCTACGAAATCTTATTATGTATATTTTTTCGTATACAAGTTCATTGTTTACATTTATTCATGAAAATTTTAATGAGAGGGAAAATGTAGGGTAAGTGGCATAGACAACTAAGAATAGACCTTGGTATATATATAGGTAGTAATTTAAACCCTAAAGGCCAGAAGAGCTTTTAGAAAATTATTTGCAACTTTTTCAATGTTTGAGGCAAATTGTGTAAATTGCATGTCTTTGGACACTTTAAGAAAATGAGGAACATTGAGAAAATAACAAATTTATCATTTTTTTTTAAATCGTTGGAAATCTCGTCATCAAACCATCCGTTCCGGACTTAAGCGGAACAAGTAAAACTTCCGTTTGTCCCAGGTTCTTATAAGATACACACTTCATGTATTTGAACCCAAAACCTCAAGGTAAGATCTTTAACCATACACCACCAAGCCACGTCCCTTAGAAACTTGTCAACTTTACAAAGCATGCACTCTTGATCAAATCCTTTCTTTTCTCGTTGACTTATCTATATATTATTCCAATTTGATTGGATGCTGTTATTCTTCAATCCAATTAGAACGAAAAAATAAAAATAAAATAATTTTTTGTTATTATCATTTAACTACTATAAAATTTTAAAAATAATAAACGAGTATAAGAAATATTTGGAAGTAATATTTTTATTACTTTATTTTTATAAAATCTTACCTTTTATTATATTTTTATTAATAAAAAATATATATATAGTAAAACGTGAAAATCTCTATAGTAAAATGTAAGGTTTTGTAAATATATATAAAAAAAAACACTTTTAATTTGTTGGTTCTAATTTCTGAAGTAATAAAATGATATATAATAGCCCAAATAATTTTATTTTATTTTATTTTATTTAAAAAAATAGATGTATTGAAATCTCTATAAATACCTCAATAATTTCCTCAACTATCAATCACAAGAAGATCAAAACAAAAAAGATATTGGAAATTTTTGAGAGTCTCGTGTTCTCAGAACTCTCTCCCTCAACGGCTTCCCTTGGCTTCTAATCACTAATCTTCTGATCAAAACGGTGCCGTTGAGGTGAGGCAGTTCTGAAAATTTGGGCTCTCAGTCTCGGCTGTAAAGAATTTCTTAGCCTTAATTACTATTAGCAAAGGTCTCTCCATATAGCCTGCTTGGTACGTTAAACTCATATTATTTCAATTTAAAGAGTTCTTTTACAAATATTTGGATGGAAGGTGTAGTAGTCAGAAAATTGATTCATCGAAAATAAAATTTGATTTTCACATAAAGTAGTAGATATTTTTCATTTTAACGGGAATAAAATAAAATTATCTTATTAAGATACAAGACTTTTCATTAATTTTATGACATATTTTGACAAATTTTCGAATCACCTCCGCTCACCTATATATAGTTCCGTGACGGTTTGAATGTAATTATATATAATTATTATCAAATTCATAAGCATATGGGTACGTACTTTTTGCTGCCTTAGGTTATGATTATGCAGTTATTTAATAAAAATATGTATATACTAAATTTTATATATAAATGTAAATGGGGGCAAAACTCAAATCAACAATGCATCCAAATTTTAGAAAATAAATTTCATTATGGAATTAGTTAACCATTTAAGGTCAATTTTAGGAATGCTATGGATGTGATGCCATGCAATTAACATAGTGAGGGCTCCAATTGTTTTTTTTTTTTTTAATTAATAGATAAATTATCATTTTATACCTAGAATTGGCTATGTATCAAAATAGTCAAAAAGTTAAATTAAATTGAATTATACACTCAAAATTTTAGTTAATGTACTAATTTATATATTTTTAGATATAAATTAGTATGTTGATTGAAATTTTGTATGTAAAATTGAACTTAAAAAGAATAAATTAGTATAATGAATGAAACTTTAGATGTAAAATCAAATTCATTTAAAGTTTTCAGAAAATTTCATATATAAGTCAATCATTGGGTGTAAAAATAATAATTTCCTAAATAAAAAATCTTTAAAAAATTGTTAAGTCTTTTACTATTTTATTCTTGACGTGGTAAAATCCGCTATTAAATAATAAAAAATCTAAGGGCAAAATATTAAGAAAAAAACATAAGAAGAGGAGTTTTTAGGACATTTGAAACATGAAAAGAGAGTATATATATTTACCTGTGTTCAAAAAATCAGGTTAGGCAGCCCTAGCCGGACTTAATCTGTCCCGATTATGGTGTAAATCGGTCATCTAGGTGTTATATTTGTTCTAGGCCGGTCTGGGTGGGTCTAGGCGGGTCTAGACGGATTCTAGGTGAACATGTCAAAAAATTATGTTATTGGTATGATATCTGATCTAAATCCATTTTTTATTTTATTTTATCATTAAATCACAAATATAAGACATTAACTTTATCAAATAAGGCTTGTAGTATTTACCAAATTGATCAAGTATAATTATTAAATTGATCAGTTAAAATAATTATTATTTGTTAGCTAATTTGGGACTTGAGTGTGTGATTATTTAAATGATCAGTAAAATAGTTGTTTTTATAGTTTTTTTCCAATGACAAACATATTTGCTTTTGATAAGAGATTGTTCACTTGTTTATAGGTTGTTCTAAGGTATAACGTTATTTATTTATTAAAAAAAAAAGGTATAACGTTATTATAAATTGCACAAGATAAGAAAGATGATATGAATATATTTTTTTTCCATATAAGGAAATATGACATTAATATATATATTTCAAATAATCTATTACATAATTGAATTTTTTTAATAAAATAATAAAACCGACTAGCACCGCCTAATTTATTTGTCTAGGTGTCACCTAAAAAGCCTAAGCGCTAGACGCTCCCTCACCGCTCGACTAGCGCCTAACATTTTTTAGAATATTGATATTTACAGAAACAATATGAAAGTTTGGATCATTTTCTATCTTTTATCTAAGGAAAAATTAAAATTATGACTCATTACCAATTTTCAATATAAAAATTGACGTACCTTCAAAAAAATATAATCAATTGAACAAATAAAATATTTTAGGACTAAATTACCCTTTTAATTTAAAATTTCAATAAATTTAAGATTGCACATGCCCCTTAATAAAGTTGGGTGTCCGTGTGGATGCGAACGTATATATCGGGCACAAACTCTCAATATATACGGTCAGCATCCCACGGATGCCCATCAGCTTAATTTTAAGATTTATAATTATTTATAATTAATTTATAATATTACATATGCATATAATTCATTTTAAGTTTTCTAAAACTTATATTATATATCACACAAGCAAAAACTAAAAAATATTTCTTAAAAATTTAAAATAATTTCATACATACATTTAATCAAGCACTTAGTGTGTAAGTTTTTCGGGCTAACCTAATAAAAAAAAATACAATAAAGAGAAATTACAAATCATAAAATAGAGTTTTAAAAAAATAAAGTTCCTTAACCAAAATCCTAAAATAAAGTTTCTTAACCGTAATCTTAAGATTCAATCTGATTCTGATTCTATCTTTTATTTTTTAAGGGAAAAAACTATATATCTAAATTTAAACAGAATAGATAAAATTTCTGACTTTCTCATACTCTTACCATTAAATTTTAAACTTTTTAGTTACCACCAAACTACACCTTTTCGACTAAGGGGCTCCGACACATCAAGTTTCTAGAACACTAAATCTTATTTGGGCTTTTATTTGGGCCATGAAGATAAAACTTCAACGGGCCTGTACTCGCTAGAAGCCCACAACGGGTCTAATACGAAAAAAAAAAAAAACAACTGGACTTTACCAAATTGTATGCTGGTGGAGATGCAGACGTGGCAAACAGCGATTGGACCACATCGCGTGGCATCGATTTTCATTGGACGAAGCAAGTCGACGACGCCAAGTCTCTAGAAAGATCTATATAAAATCTCATCATCGGGTCACATTAATAGCACTTTTGTTGTTCGTTTGATTAATTAACATTTTAAAGATTCATTCAGATCACGGTTCACGCTCACAGCAGAGATGGCTGTCTCTCTGCGGTTCGCTCTTCTACTATTCGCTGCTTTTGTTTCATTTCAGTTTATCTACGCTTCTGATGATGCCACGGTAGCGACTCCTTTTTTTTGTTTTTTGTTTTTTTTAAATTTTTATGTGCTGCTTGTGTTTGTATGTATACGAATCTGATGATGCCACGTTTCAGATCTTGTACGAGTCGTTTGACGAGTCATTCGATGGACGATGGGTCGTTTCTGAGAAAGATGATTACAAAGGTGACTTTTTTTTGTTGAAGTTTTTGATCTGTATTTATTAGTCATGTTAAGGAAAGTTGTTGCTTTTCTTGTTACTTATCAAGTTTTGGAGATTTTAATTATTGTTGATTTTATTCGAAGTGATATAATTGCGAGACGAGATCTTTAGGGTCTGTTTGGTTCAACAGAGGGGAGGAGAGAGTTTTTAATTAGATATATTTTTGGTTCAAGAAATGAGTGAAAATTTTTTAAAACTAATTTACTATTTTATTCCTATAGTTTTTTATAAATAAAATTAAAACAATATAGGCTTATATTATCTTTAAATTAAATAAAGAATAAAATTAAAATTAAAAGTTCTACATAATACGTGTTATTAAAAATAAAATTAAAACAAATATAAGAGAAGAGAATAAGAAAATTTGAATGGTGAAACAAATATAAGAGAGATTTGTAATTAGGACAATTTTGGATTTTAATGTATAAGTATGGATAATTTAGTCAATGTATTTAAAATTTTAATTGCTCACTTTCTCTCCCCTCCAAAACCCCCCACTTTTGGAGGAGCTAAAATTGACTTAGAAGGGATTTTGATCCCCCCTCCCCTCCAAAAAAATTGAACCAAACAAACATAATTTAAAATAATCTCTCTCATCCCCTCCCCTCCAAAACCCCTCAACCAAACACACTCTGGAGGGGAGGGGAGGGGAGGGATTATTTTAAATTATGTTTGTTTAGTTCAATTTGTTTAAGGGGAGGGGAGAGGAGCAAAATCTCTCATAAGAGTGTGTTTGGTTGGGGGGTTTTTGGAGGGGAGGGGAGGGATTATTTTAAATTTTGTTTGTTTAGTTTAATTTTTTTGGAGGGGAGGGGAGCAAAATCCCTCCTAAGCCAATTTTAGCTCCCCTCCAAAAGTGGGGGTTTTGGAGGGGAGAGAAAGTGAGCAATTAAAATTTTAAATACATTGACTAAATTATCCATACTTATACATTAAAATCCAAAATTATCCTAATTACAAATCCCTCTTATATTTGCTTCACCATTCAATTTTTCTTATTCTATTCTCTTATATTTGTTTTAATTTTATTTTTAATAACACGTATTATGTAGAGATTTTAATTTTAATTTTTGTTTAATTTAAAGATAATATAAGTCTATATTGTTTTAATTTTATTTATAAAAGACTACAAGGATAAAATAGTAAATTAGTTTTAAAATCTCTCCCCTTCCTTCTTGAACCAAACATATATCTAATTAAAAATTCTTCCATCCCCTCCATTAGAATCCCTCCCTTCCCCCCCCTCCCCTCCCCTACGTTGAACCAAACAGACCGTAAGTCAATTTTAGCTCCCCTCCAAAAGTGGGGGGTTTTGGAGGGGAGAGAATGAGCAATTAAAATTTTAAATACATTAACTAAATTATCCTTACTTATACATTAAAATCCAAAATTATTCTAATTACAAATCTCTGTTATATTTGCTTCACCATTCAATTCTTCTTATTCTCTTCTCTTATATTTGTTTTAATTTTATTTTTAATAACACGAATTATGTAGAGCTTTTAATTTTATTTTTTGTTTAATTCAAAGATAATATAATCCTATATTGTTTTAATTTTATTTATAAAAGGCTACAATGATAAAATAGTAAATTAGTTTTAAAATCTCTCCCCTCTCTTATATTTGCTTCACCATTCAATTCTTCTTATTCTCTTCTATGTAGAGCTTTTAATTTTATTTTTTGTTTAATTCAAAGATAATATAATCATATATTGTTTTAATTTTATTTATAAAATGCTACAAGGATAAAATAGTAAATTAGTTTTAAAATCTCTCCCCTCTCTTTTTGAACCAAACATATATCTAATTAAAAACTCTCTCCTTCCCTCCTTTGAACCAAACATATATTTAATTAAAATCTCTTCCCTCCCCTCCCCTCCATTAAAATCCCTCCCCTCCGTTGAACCAAACAGACCCTTAGAAAGTGGAAACCTTAAAAAAGTTAATAGGTTTTGGTGCTTAGGGAACAGAACCTTCAGGAAGTGCATTTAGATCATAGACATAAACCCCTGCATCCATTCGGTGTGAGTTTGTGTCAAGTGATTTGATTAGGATTCATTTTTTAGCCTTAATGTGGCGAAGAGATATGTTTAAAGTATTTCTCTGTGTGTGTGTGTTGTGTTCTTCATGTTGGGATGCAGTGGTTCTTAGTGTTTTGAAGGTATTTGTGTATAAGAGATCAAGCAGGGAGTTATCTTTTAGATTTTTATCGAGTCCTAACTTACTGTTGCCATTCCAATACCTGGGATTTTGCCAGCACAACAGTATCAGTATCAGGATTTTTATCCACTTGCCACAGTGGCTTTTTTCTGGTTGGTCTAGATATAGAATATTTCTTTCATGTTTTTAAGATTATGACTTGTGTTGTAAACTCTAATATTGGAGATTTATTTAGAGATTTGCTAAATTGTAATTTAAGAAGTATTATTTTTGCATATATGTTTGATTCGTATGACATGTTGAATGTTCGAACTAAAGAGGTCCTCGAACCCCTTTCTAGGGTTGGGCCTGCTCTAGGGAGGGGGTCGTGACAATCACATCCTAAGAATTTTTGTATTTGCGTCCTTCTGTCTGATCTCAAATCTAGCTGTGTGATATTTATTCACTCAGATTGGTTCTTGTCTTGAAACATTGAACTGGAAAATCCATATTTATTCTGGAAAGTTATCGTTGAGGGTTCTTTGTATCAAACTCGATAGCTTATTAGGTTGATCTGTGAAGTTGGATATTTATGTTTTTTGTGTGGTTTTGATTTGTAGGTGTATGGAAGCACTCAAAGAGTGAGGGACATGATGATTATGGTCTTCTTGTGAGTGAGCCGGCAAGGAAGTATGCAATAGTGAAGGAGCTTGAGAAGCCCTTGAGTCTCAAGGATGGAACGGTTGTCCTCCATTATGAGGTTCGCTTCCAGAACGGACTTGAATGTGGTGGTGCATACTTGAAATACCTGCGGCCCCAGGAGGCAGGTTGGGTATCTAAGGAGTTTGACAACGAGTCTCCCTATGCTATTATGTTTGGACCTGATAAATGTGGTAGCACAAACAAGGTGCACTTTATCTTAAAGCATAAGAATCCCAAGAGTGGAGAATACATTGAGCACCATCTCAAGAACCCTCCCTCCGTACCCTATGACAAACTGACTCATGCATACACTGCCATCTTGAAACCTGATAATGAGTTGAGAATTTTAATTGATGGAGAGGAGAAGAAGAAGGTGAATTTCCTATCTGCTGAAGATTTTGAGCCAGCACTCATTCCTGAGAAGACAATTCCTGATCCAGATGACAAGATGCCTGAGGATTGGGATGAGAGGGCAAAGATTCCTGATCCCGATGCTTCAAAGCCTGATGATTGGGATGAGGATGCACCCATGGAAATTCTAGATGAGGATGCTGTGAAACCTGAAGGATGGCTGGATGACGAGCCTGAGGAGATAGATGACCCTGAGGCAACAAAACCTGAAGACTGGGATGAAGAGGAGGATGGTGAATGGGAGGCCTTAAAGATTGATAACCCAAAGTGTGAAGCAGCCCCTGGATGTGGTGAGTGGAAGAGGCCAATGAAGAGGAATCCTGCCTACAAGGGTAAATGGCATGCTCCACTTATTGACAACCCAAATTACAAGGGTATTTGGAAGCCTCAGCAGATTCCAAACCCCAACTACTTTGAGCTTGACAAACCTGACTTTGAGCCTATTGCTGCTGTCGGCATTGAGATCTGGACAATGCAAGATGGTATTTTGTTCGATAACATTTTGATAGCTAAGGATGAGAAGGTTGCAGAGTCCTACCGGGCTACCACATGGAAGCCAAAGTATGATGTTGAGAAACAGAAACAGAAGGCTGAGGAAGAAGCTTCTGGTTCAGATAGCCTTGCAGGCTTACAGGTAATGTATTAGGCGGCAGTTGATTCGTATTTCATATTGGCCTTATATGATCTGTTATTTATAACATTATTGATTATTGTTAATTTCTTAACTGCAGAAGAAGGTATTTGATCTCTTGTACAAGGTTGCTGACATTCCTTTCTTGGTTGCATATAAACCTAAGATTCTTGTAAGTAACAGAATATTCTGATTTTCCTTTTGTGCATTTCATTAACGGTACATGGGATTCGTACCTGAAACTGGAATTTGTCTGACAGGATGTGATTGAGAAGGGAGAGAAACAACCTAACCTTACAATTGGTATCCTCGTCTCCATTGTGGTGGTAATCCTCTCAGTTCTTTTCAAGACCCTTTTCGGTGGAAAGAAGGTTAGTATTGAATATCTATGTTTTCATTGCTGCTTAGAAATTATGGAGCCATGTTAATACTTCTTGTCTGACTGTTGGATCACCATGTGCAGGCTAAAGTGGAGCCAAAAAACACAGGAGCTGCTGCTGCTGCTGCGAGTTCCTCCAGCAAAGAAGAGAACAGTGGAGAAAAGGAAGAAGAGACCGAGGCCGAGATCGAGAAGGAGCTTCCTCGAAGGAGGCGTGATAATTAAACATGTGGAAAGCGGGATACATGAGGCACTTTTGGTAGATTATAAGCTCAGTTGTTTTCCCTTTTCGCAATTTTTTTCTTAGCTTTGTTTTTGAAACACTGAAAATGTAAAAAATTGAGACTGTCAAATGCTGAGAGATGATTCCTTTTCTGCATAAGCCAAAGAAAAAATTGATGTGTTCAATTTGGATAGTTTTATTTTGATGTGCTACTGCAGCAGTGGCTTTGGGTTTCAACTTCCCATTTTTATATTTTTTTTAAGACTAGTAATTGAATGTCATATGCGTGCATGGATTCATACATTTGCATTTCTACAGTTATGGCTTCCAACTGTTTTAGAAGTTTTCTGCTTATTGAATTCGAGCCAAAACTTAGCAAATTTAGTGCTATTTTTACCCAGGCTCCCTTTTTTCTTTTGTTTGATTTATATTTACACATTTTATATTGAGTAATGATACACTCACATACACTTTCACTTAAAATTTTACAAATTTTCTCACGTGTGTGGGAATGTATCATTTTTCTTTTACATTAGAAACCAGAAAATTAAAGTACATTATATATTAGTTAATGAGCATATAGAAATGATAGCCCAATCGATTGTCGTTTTGCAGACAAAAAAAAAGAAGAGATATAGGGTTCAAGCCTATTTTTAAAAAAAAAATCGTTAGAAATACTACCGTTAAATCATATATTTCGGATATAAATAAAATATGTAAAACTCTCAATTATTTCACTCTTACAAGAAACATATTTACTAAATTCGAATTCAGGATGTCAGATTTTAAACCTTACATCTCCAAATCACTCCTCTGGAGACGTTCAAGCCTAACATATTACAAAACAAAAACAAAAACAAAAACAAAAAAAAATTACATGAGATTTTGGTGTGTAAGACTGTAAGCTTGGCAATTGCCTATTATGTCGCCAATTTTATGCAGACGGTGGGTTTTTGTAGGGAGCTATGACAAAAAATTTCGAGGGCGATTGGCGGATTAGGGCTGTGTACAGGTTGGCAAACTAACATAGCTAAAACATTGATTCGACGAGAGAAAAATTTAATTTTTACAAAAAAATTTGATAAATGTGATGATCCCATTTATAAATCGATTCGTTGACGGCTGATTTCGGTGCAATAAGGGTTTTTTACTCCCGAGATAATCCTCCTTCAACTGTGAATTTGTTTTGTTTATGGGAAACCAAAAGCAAATTTAGCAAAGACAGATAAATACGCCAATCGACAAAAAGATTTAACGTGGTTCGGCGGATCAGATCCAACCTACATCCACGGGCACAGAACGGACGATGTTTTATTACTGAGATATGCTTCTATGATATCTCTTGTGTTTACAAGTCTGATGGTAATGATATTGATATTGATTCTCATTCTGATCCTCTTATGCACACTCTACCATTCTATTTATAATAGTGTAGAAATCAGATTCATTCTCCTACAAGAATTTCATAGTTGAAACAATTTCCTCTTCCCATAAGGATTCCTAATTTAAAACTACATTCACTTCCTTTATCCTACTAGGACACTGAATTCACTTCATTTATCCTACTAGGACACCGATTTATTAGTTTACCCTATAAAAGTAGGATAACTTATTATCTTGTCCGAAAAAATAGGATGCCTTATCTTCTGGAGCACGTCTTGCCATGTGTTCGGTCTTCATGAGGTCGGTTACGATGATCTTTTGAACTGAGAATGCTGATGTCGATCTGATAATGCCCGATCATCTGATCTTTAAGTGGTCGGGTTACCGATCATAAAGTGCTCGGCCCTTCACTCATGTGGTCGGGTTGTCATTAATGATCTCGATCAATAAGAGAGTTACCATTTTACCCTTGTCGTACCGCTTAAAAAACACCATCAACATCTATCCCTTAGTTCTCGGTAACAACGAGTTTGCGAGTTGATGCCGGGAACTATAAAAAAAATGGTGTGCCGATGAATCCGTCGATGGTCACTCCAGGAACCGCAGAGAAAAATGTCTTGGCTGGAAATCTGGTCATTCCTGCCACCTTCATGTGCTCAGTCAACGAGGATTCTGATATCTACCCGTGGAAAAAATGATTTGCCCTTAGGCTGATGACGATCGACTCGGTGGGACGTAACCCAACCCCGAGCTGAGAAGAACATTTGGCTTTGGGGGAATGTCTCATCCCTAGAACAATAGAGGGACGACTATGAGGGAGATGCTCTGATCCCATGCCGATGATAATTTTGACGGTGGGATATATCCCGACCCCGAGCTGAAGAAAGACTTGGCTCTGGAGGAATGTTACATCCCCAGTCCAAAGAAGCCGACTCGGTGGGACGTAACCCGACCCCGAGCTGAAAGAAAGACTTGGCTCTGGGGAATGTTACATCCTCAGTTCAAAGAAGCCGACTCGATGGGACGTAACCCGACCTCGAGCTGAAAGAAAGACTTGGCTCTGGGGGAATGTTACATCCACAGTCCAAAGAAGCCGACTCGGTGGGACGTAACCCGACCCCGAGCTGAATAAAAGACTTGGCTATGGGGGAATGTTACATCCCCAGTCCAAAGAAGCCGACTCGGTGGGACGTAACCCGACCCCGAGCTGAAAGAAAGACCTGGTTCTGGGGGAATGTTACATCCCCAGTTCAAATAAGCCGACTCGGTGGGACGTAACCCGACCCCGAGCTGAATAAAAGACTTGGCTCTGAGGGAATGTTACATCCCCAGTCCAAAGAAGCCGACTCGGTGGGATGTAACCTGACCCCGAGCTGAATAAATCATAAGGCCTCGACGGAACGAAATTCAGCCCCGAGCCGAATAACCAAGCGGCCTTGGCTGAACGAAATCCAGCCCCGAGCTGAATAAACAAGTGGCCTTGGCGGAATGAAATCCATCCCCGACTGAATAAACAAGTGGCCTCGGCGGAACGAAATCCAGCCCCGAGTCGAAACAAACATCGATCTCGGCTATACAAGAGCAGACCTGAGCCGGAAGGAAACATTGGTCTCGACAGTACAAGAGCAGACCCGAGCCAGAAAGAAACATCGGTCTCGGCGGTACAAGAGCAGACCCGAGCCGGAAAGAGACATCAGTCTCGGCGGTACAAGAGCAGACCCGAGCCGGAAAGAAACATCGGTCTCGGCGGTACAAGAGCATACCCGAGCCGGGAAGAAACATCGGCATCGGCGGTACAAGAGCAGACCCGAGCCAGAAAGAAACATGTGGCCTCGGCGGAACGAATCCAGCCCCGAGCCGATTAACTAAGTGGTATCGGCAGAACGAATCCAGCCCCAAGCCGATTAATCCTTGGGACTTATTCAGAAGGGAAGTGAATCAACCTTTGAAGCCCTATTAGATTTGGCGCGGGCGTCCCCTTGCCAGACCTAATGAAAATAAAAACAAAACTTTGGAAAATAAAATCAAAAAACGGGGGTGACTTAACACTTATCCCAAAACAACAGCACAGATGCCTCAAAACAGCGTACTGTCCGAGGCCTCCAAAACACAATTCTGAACCTTTCAATTCAGAGTCCCGGCAAACCAGGATTTGGATCAAAGAGCGTTAAAATGGTAATGGCACATCCTCTATACTTCAGGTCTCCATGGAGCCTGTGTATTGTTTGAGGGCTCCTCCTTACAACGCTGGAGCAAGCATACGCTACGGGGGCACAGTCCTTCCCCAGACTATACTTCTCTTGGATCCGAGTGACCAAGTAAGGATCAAAGAGTGTCCGAAACATTAAGGGCATATTCTTCCTTATGTTCGGTAACACTGGAGCAAACAAACGCCACAGAGGTATCATCCCTCCCCGTGCTATGCTTCTCACGGATCCAAATGATCGAATATGTGAGGATCAAAGAGTGTCCGAAACATTAAGGGCATATTCCTCCTTATGTTCGGTAACACTGGAGCAAGCAAACGCTACTGAGGTATCATCCCTCCCCGTGCCACGCTTCTCACGAATCCGAATGATCAAATAGGTAAGGATCAAAAGAGTATCTGAAACATTAAGGGTATGCTCCTCCTTATGTTTGGTAACACTGGAGTAAGCAAACGCCACAATGGTATAATCCATCCCCGTGCTATGCCTCTCACAGATCCATCGGTCAGACAAAACATACGGGAATACATTCCCCGCTGCCGTATTTCCCAAACCGGCCAGGCTGGCCATCTCACGGGGGCACTCCCTCCCCGCGTTACCATCCCGAAATATCCCTCATAAATGTAAGTTATAGGGTAGTTATGTTCCGGCTACTACGAAGTAGCAAGCCTCTGATTCTCTGTTGCAAGCTTATATGCCAATAACCGAGAATACAATCACATTGGTAGTAGCAAGAGTCGAGGCGGCCGCCTTATATGCCAATAACCGAGGCGGTCGCCTTTCACCGATGAGGCGACCGCCTCAGGCCGCCTCACGCAGACTCGGCGTAAGGCGGTCCGAGGCGGCCGCCTCACGTTCTTGTGCCATTTTTTTTACCATTGAAACGACAACGTTTTGGGGGTGCCAAAATGTCGTCGTTTTGACTTCTTTATAAAAAAAAATAAGCCTAAAATCATTTTACAAATTCATTCCATCTTCGTCTAGGGTTTCTTCTCAGCATCGACGCATCTTCTCAATTTCGTCTAGGGTTTCTCGTCTCAGCATCGACGCATCAGCTTCTCTTCTTCGCGTCTCAGCATCGGCGTCTCAGCTTCGTCTCTGCATTAAGTGAGTCTTTTCGAAAGAGGAAGAGGATTAAGGGGCATGAATTTGTGTAATGAATATATAAAGTCAAGTGTTTTTATACATACCCAATATCTGTTCGTTTATACATGTGATTGTGTAGAAATCATGTGATTGTGTTTAATAGATATCTGGGTTTTAGATAATTGTGTTTAATAGACACTAATGATAGCTTATTTAAGGATTAGTTATCAATAATTTTTTGAACATACTATGAATTATGAAGAAGTTAATGTATTTTGGATTAGTTATCAATAGTTTTTTGAACATACTATGAATTATGAAAAAGTTAATGTATTTTGGATTAGTTATCAATAGTTTTTTTAACATATTATGAATTATGAAGAAATGAATGTATTTTAGATTATTTTTTCGATTTATGATCGAGGCGCCCGCCTCACCGCCTCGAGGAGGTCCGCCTCACGCCTCAATGGCCGGCCGCCTCGAGGCGCCGCACCGTATTTTTAAACATTGCATGTGACCGTTTGGAAGATTTGCCTTTCTCCATGGCTATGGTTTCTCTCTCCCTGTCGACCGGTGATTTCCACCTTCTGCCATCGTCTTACTACGCGAGCCGCTTTTTGTTGAGTTCCCCACAGATGGCGCCAACTGTTGACGGCTGATTTCGGTCTCAGGGGCAATAATGGTTTTTTACTCCCGAGACAATCCTCCTTCAACTGTGAATTTATTTTGTTTGTGGGAAACCAAAAGCAAATTTAGCAAAAGACAGATAAATACGCCAATCGACAAAAAGATTTAACGTGGTTCGGCGGATCAGATCCAACCTACATCCACGGGCACAGAACGAACGATGTTTTATTACTGAGATATGCTTCTTTGATATCTCTTGTGTTTACAAGTTTGATGGTAATGATATTGATATTGATTCTCATTCTGATCCTCTTACGCACACTCTACCCTTCTATTTATAATAGTGTAGAAATCAGATTCCTTCTCCTACAAGAATTTCCTAGTTGAAACAATTTCTTCTTCCCATAAGGATTCCTAATTTAAAACTACATTCACTTCCTTTATCCTACTAGGACACTGATTTATTAGTTTACCCTATAAAAGTATGATAACTTATTATCTTGTCCGAAAAAATAGGATGCCTTATCTTCTGGAGCACGTCTTGCCATATGCTCGGTCTTCATGAGGTCGGTTACGATGATCTTTTGAACTGAGAATGCTGCTGTCGATCTGATAATGCCGGGTCATCTGATCTTTAAGTGGTCGGGTTACCGATCATAAAGTGCTCGACCCGTCACTCATGTGGTCGGGTTGGCATTAATGATCTCGATCAATAAGGGAGTTACCCTTTTACCCATGCCATACCGCTTAAATATCATAGTGCTTAAAAAACATCATCAACACGATTTTTTTCCGGCTCAACAATTAAAACAAACACTAGAATTTACTACACTAGTATTATATTTGGTATGGTTCCCGTATAAGAAATAATTATAATTTATAGCAAGTAAATAGCAGCCCAAGCATGATGGAAAAATGATCAAGATTTGTAAGAGCAACTGGATTCCTAGACCATTATCTTTGTTGAATCATCTTCCGACGCTGAACACAAACTCTGGCTTAAGGTATGGGCAATTGATCTTCCAGCCAAAATAAAAATCTTCCTTTGAAGGTATGTCTGACTTGCTTCCAACAGCAGACAAGCTTTTTTCAAAGAAGATCCTTGATCATGATTATATGCTAGGTGTGGGAAGGAAAAGGAAACCATAGCTCATGTACTACTCTTTTGCAATTTCCAGTGACTGCTGGAAGTTGACTGGTTTCAAGCATCTGGTTAGAGATTTTCAGGGATCATCCTTCAAACTTTTTGTGCAGTTCTGTTTGGAAATGCTCGCCAATCATAAGGTAAAACTAGTTATTTCACTGATGTGGGCTATTTGGAGGAATAGAAACAACGAGATCTTCAAAGAAAATGCTTTGGACACACAACAAACAATTGCTAAGGCATAAATTATTGTTGAATGGCCTGCAGGCTGCCATGATCAATTCACGGTTTTGGATTATGGGATACCCACTATTGCGAAGATCCAGTGGCTTCCCCCAGGGCTACATCAAGGTTAATGTGGACGCAGGCTTAAATTCCGATGGAGAGAAAGTTGGACTCGGAGCTGTGTTTAGAAATTCTTTAGGAAAAATGGTTGGAGTGGCTGTCGAAAACAATGTTCTCTTTGATGATATGGAAAGGGCGGAGGCTCAAGCTATCAAGCTCGGTCTATCCTTAGGAAAACAAGCAGGATTCACACCTCTTATCATCGAATCAAATGCGATGACGGTGTTGGAGCTCATCAAAGGTAATATCCAAAGCAAAAAAGAGATTCAATGGATTGTTAATGAGATATGCGATATAATGAAAACTATGAACGATGTTGTAATTCAGTTTAATCCTAGAGCTTGCAATGGGGCGGCTTAAGCTTTAGCCAAATTGGCTTGTAACTACCCAATTAAGGGTTTTTGGAAGGTGGACATCCCATCTATTATTGCTTGTACCTTAACTGGTTTGCTCTTTTTCCTGTCAAAAAAAAAAAAAAAAAAAATAGCAGCCCAAGCATGACATGCAACACAAATCAACAGAAAAATTGTTTATAATATTCCCCAAAACAAACTGGCTGCACTTCACCTTATTGTCTCGTGTTTCAAAAAAAAAAAAACTGTATCTTCACCTACAAATAAAATTCTAAAATAGAAACTAAAATTAAAAATAAGACAAAACTTAAGCAAGTTTCCGACTCAACGAGAATGATCTTGAATATAAATTAAACTCATCTTAGGCCTATAGCTCACCCTCATTTTAGGCCATTAGTTGAATTTTTTCTTTATATTACCTCCGGTAAAGTTTATATGATCTTGATCATCGTCGACCTCCAGCCTTTCTAGCAGCAGAAGGTAGTGGGTCCTCATCATCGGACTGAACATCTCCGTATTGCCACATCCCGATCCTAGCAGTCTTAGCTTCTTCCTGGAATTTTTCCAGATTTTCTACGGCAGCCTGTCTGTCTTTGGATCCCCATCTCTTCTTCCTCTCCACCCTGGCAAGTCCTTCCTGAAAAATGCATCATATACTTAGTTTCCTAATAAACAGTGGGTAAGTTTCACATTCTAGATAGTTTTTTAAAATACATGTGCTAGTGTTCCTTTAAATTTAACAAAAAAAAAAAAAAATTAAAGTCATGCAAACTAATTGAATCAAAGCCTATTTTATCGGAAACATCGAGTAAATCAAGGGATACTAATCGAACCTGCAGCATAAGAGCATTTATGCTAATCTCAGCATCCACGGCAACCAGAGTTACAACAAGAACAGTCCCAGTTCCCTGTCCTTTAACTTTTCCTCCAGAAGAATCCTTTTCTTCTACTTTAGCCCTAAATTCGTTTGAACTGTTTAATGTATGCTCACTCAAGAACTCAGCTGCTTCAGGACCGTACTCGTCTTCCAAGGCAGGAACCTTGATGTAAGCAAGGCTGCATAGCTGAGCAAGACCTGGTGTCGACGATAATGAAGGATCAATAGGCCTCAGCTTATTGTATGGAACCACCTCTTGATTTCCATAATCAATGTAGAATACTTCAAACTTGTCGTTTACAGATTCAACTGCTTCCCGAGGTCCATTAACGATCTAAACATGTCAAATCAGAGTGTAAGTAAAGAAACACAGGAATCCAATCCAAGTTAAAATCTTCAATTTACTAAAGCACGGAAGATGACAGAAGGCTGTTCATGCAATAATGGTAAACACATCAGCATCCCGTTGATAAATGAGAGTTTTAGTTTTGTAAATTACTATAATACCCACTACCAACAGAACTCAACAACCAAAATTTGAGAAGCAGAGAAAATTATTTACAAAAAATTTTGATGGTCTTAATGCATCTGTATCCATATCAATCAATCATGACAAGTAATTAAAGATGGATAAGCCCCAAAATAGTAAATTACTAAAAAAAATTCAAGTGCTAATTTTGGTTTACGTATGCTTCCTAGTATGAAAAAGAAAAGTGAGGCATTCTACTACGATCATGCTTTTGCTCCACTCTTATAAGCAAGCTTTCTAACTCCTCACTCAGATTTTCCTACCCACACTTGCACTCACTGCAAGATTTGCTTAAATGATTAAGCAGATAGAAGTCCTAAGCTTGTATAATTGGCAGACAGGCCTATTACATGTAAGTATTCGCTTTAGAAAATTGTAATGGAGGTTGAAGGGTCACTCACCATAGCTCGATTCCAGGAATTATCTGCACTAAACTGAGCAAGGACAATCTCACCCTTCTTAGGGTTAAAAGCACCAATTACAGGAGCTTCTTGGAGATTCAGAGAAGTAAGTTGTTGCTGAATTGAGGCAACTTTCAGATCATCAACTTGCTGGACATAAAATTTTCCACCACCCAAAATTTCTGTAACCACCACCTGAAAATAGAGGTAGGTAGGAAGTCATCCACTGTTTAGAACACATGAAGAGGACAATACATGATGCATTAGTATCAACATCACCTTTAGTACTTCTTTCTGTTTGCTTTCAACGGCTGCACCGTTGGATACTTCCTCCCCTTCAACATAATTCTCCCATATCTGCAACAATATTTCAATTAGCAGAATCAACATAAGACTGAAAGCAAAAATAGACACACACACACCAATTCTTACCTTCAGTTTCTGTGATTTAGCAGATCGCTCAGCTTGTTCAAGAAGATGACCGTCTGTGATTCGGTCACTGCCAAAAGATGGTTGTAGCTTTGCCAGGCCAGCTTCAAGAAGTGTCACTGCCACGTTATTCCTCGACTCCCACAGGGATCCCAAGAAAGTTCCTGTTCTATCAACCGTTTCCACTTCAATCTGTACAGAAACATATAAATATGGATTAATCCAAGTATGGAGAGCAACCAAGAGACAAATATCGGGTTTAAAGAAGTGAAGTACCTCAACGTCTCTCTGCAAAATCTTTCGTCTCATCAGTGCAATTGCTTCATTTGAATAACGCTCTTCACGACCAGGACATCGGACACCAGATAATGAAAAGGCAATGCTACATGTTTCCTTGGGAATCAACAACTTAAAGCGGTGGCCACTGAGGACATAATCCACAACCGCTGAAATTCTCCGACTCCGCAGAAGGAACGGCAAGAAATCTTTAGTTTTCTTGACTGATCCCTGTTAAAGACATTTCAATGGAATAAATGATAAGAAGTCACTAAGATGGACGGTGTATTGAATGAGAAATATTATGGTTGATTCTTACCGTAGTCAGATCTTGTATGTGCATGACAGGGGCATCCTTCGGAGAATAAAGCCCTTTCTTCCCAGCCATAGCACGTGATTCTGCAGCCAGTAGGGCATCATAATAGTTTGATCTTTCCTCAAAATCTCGATGCTTAATCACATTGCCAAAGCCACGCGAAACTACCAGCTCAGCAACGTTCACTCCAACCGGCTGGCCAGCAGCATTGGATTGGGCAACTGCAGATGTATCATCACCATCACCCTTAATGGGAGACAGGTGGAAGACTGATCCAAAATCCATTGTCCTTGTCTCTGTAGCCCCAGCTGGCCCTTTAGTCCCAGCTATCCCAGGAGCTCCTTCTCCCATGACGACCTTCCTGGAATATTCCATTTGAACATTCACCTAAAAAAACACATAATAAAAATAAATTATGATTTCAATCATCACTCAAGTGATATCAACTGAATAATAATCTTTTCTTTTTCTACAGAAAAAGATCTGAATACATTTAAGGAGACTTATAGAAAGGGTGAACAAGCTATCAACACAAAAAAGGACAAACTGCCCGGAAACCTTAAAGGAAAGAAGAGAAATAAACTTCAAATTTATTTCAGTGAATTGTACATACTTGTCGGCCAATGAGCCTTGTTCTCAGAAACTCCCTTGCTTCCCTAGCATAGGCAGCTGGCTTTTCATCTCTACGAGGATTTCCAATTTTGGGACACCTAATGCTTGAAAGATTGACTCGTCGCTCTGCCAACGGACTACCATATGGGATAGAATCATCAGCCACAATAATGCAGTCCCCACTGACAACCTCCACCACCTGGAAAACGAATATAGGTAAATTTAAAACCTATAACACAGACACAGAATACGAATATAGGCCTCGTCCGAAACATCTATTACCTTTCCTGTAAAGTTCTGGTCATGAATAGCTTTTGAATTTGATTGTGGTGGTACATAGTTTGCCCACATCCTCAATCGGCTTTTCTTGGCTTGAAGGTCTGCAACCTTTAGCCGTCGCTTAGCATCTTCTTCCATCATATTTGCACTCCATTCAATATATTTAGCTAAGCCCTAAGGGAAGACAGAGAGTCATATCAAATAAACTAAACACATCAGCGATTGTACCAAGCATATAATAATAATTTTACATAACAATTATATTCAAGTAAAGCAGCAGCTGAACTGACTTGTATGTTTTAGTACTAATAGAACAAAGTTTACTTGACTTACAAAACGCATCGCCATACAGAAGCAGAATTAACAAATATTATTAATTCAAGCCACAAAAAAATGTAGAAACTGGAAAATTTTGACATTTCCTGAACTGTCCCATTTCAACAAAATACAATACTGACCACTGGCCGTACACATTGAAATAGCTGTGCAGAAATTGACAAATGGCAGACCTTTTGTAAAGGCTTTGATGCTAAAAGTACATCTAATAAACATCTACGCATACCGCTAAAAAAATTAGACAAATTTAAAAATTCCAGAAAATTTTATCATTGCCTCAAAAGGAAGGATAAAACCATCTTTTGATAACGAGTTACATTGATATGTAAGATATGCTATTCTTTCATCTGTCAAACATAAACACATATTAGATTCATTTTCAAAGATTTTCATGTGAATCAGTGCATTTTCAAGAACTGTCAAAATTTCCTCGCTTTTCATCATAGCTCCACGATCTATGAGCAGTTGTGAACAAGGAAATACACTAAAGATACCACCACGGCAACAACCATCAAACATTAGAATCCTCGATTCAGTATAAAGTTATACATTTATACAATATTAGAGGATGATAAGATAAAAATATATGCACATACATTTTCCACAAGCTCCATTGCTAGGTCCTTTGCTGTTTCTCCATCAGGATAAAACACTGACCCAATCAAATTATTGAATTTGTCAACACCTTCCAGGACAATACGAACCTATAAAAGATCCAATTTTGAATTTAGACCATCTAAACATGTGGATATAAAGAAGAAAACATTAGAAGTTCACTTACCTCTCTATTCAAAACACGCATTTCTGTAAAATATTTGGCATCTAATGCAAATGGATCGTCAGTTGTTTGTCCAGATGAGGCTGCTGAGACTGCAAGTCTCTGAGCAGAATTCAGAGGAGCTTGAGATTCAACTGCTGCAACATCTCCATTGGTCTCATCAGACGTAGTAGTATCTGCTTCAGCAGCAGCTACAGGCCTCCTACCCACAGCTGGGGCCTTAATTGATGCAGGAAGAATGACAAATATAGAAGTTATATTAGTATTGGGTATTATAAATATTTAAAACTTTTAAAAAAATATGTGAATCATGTTTACCTGGATTCCTGCAACAAAAACTTGGACAAACTGAAATTCTGGCAGCAAGTAGACTCGGATAGTGCTGCCATCTCGAACCTGCTCAACAATACCTTGCATGGGTCTTCCCTTGTTTGCATTTAACAAACCCATAGCATCGAAGTTACCAGCGTCACCAATGGCAGAGGGCGGTAAATTCCTAATGGAAGCCTCAGCAGCACCCGGTACCTAGGCAAGAACATGAAGACCATTCATCATTTATACAGTCACTCAAAACACCATTTTTATTGCTACTGTCATTTTTAGCTAGAAAGCAGACCAGTAACACACAATACACAAGCCTGATCATAAAAGACTTGGGCTCATTGAAAGCCTAAATGCAATAACATTAAAACAAAAAGATGACCATAAACCATTCCCATATTCTTGATCCTAGTCAAACTAAAAAACCTTCTTTTGTTTCCAGAGTTCTATGAAAATTTGTTCCACCATACGTGCACCAGTCAGTGGCAAACAAGGCAGCAGCATAACTAATAAATCTTTGTCATGGTTATATGTTAAATGTTTCAGTATGTGAAAGAGAGAATAAAAAAGAATTATAAATTTAGGTAAAAAAAAAAAGGATTCTGCAAAAGCGATGGAATAAACTCTTTATTTATAGACAATGCATCTAATAAAATAATTTTAAACATAAAGCGTTATATACTCTTTCAGGATAATAAAACATATGAAATTTCATAGGTTCATCTAAGGTTGTTCAAATCATTTATGGAAAATAATTGGCAAAAGAATGTTATAGCAACCATTTTTAAAATCTTATACATTCAATAATGCTCGGTGAACGTGCAAACCGAAAATATTGCACATCCAAATATGTTTAACATCATAGTGCATTGTCTTGGAAAGTTTGTCAAACATTTATGATTTCAACATCTCATTCTTTAATACGATACTCCAGTATTGCCAAAGGCTTCTTGTTAAAAGTAGTTTCTTCAACACATTTATTTTTTTCCAAATATCCTCTATTTCAGCAAAAACAAAAATAAAAGACATTCTGAGCTCATAGATCTCTCAGTTTCTTCAAAAGAAATTTAATTGCCACTAGATCTCAGCTTTTTATACCCAAGGAACATAAAAATATTAGATTTACGATAGAGTGCATCAAAGGAAGGGGAAAAAAGATAAACCTTGCTCCAGCGGCCAAGACCTTGTTGCTTTGCTTGCTCTTCGAGACGTAGCAGTTCTGCAAGGAAAGGACTTGCTTCCCCCTTCTGGGAACCTTGCTCCTTAACCTGCATATATCAGGTTCAGCTAATAAATACTAAAGACAAAAACGGAAGTCAAAACACTCAAATCTGGGAGGGGGGAACGAGACCTTTGCCCAGCCTTCAGAGACAACCAGCATCGCCACATTTTTGTCACCAAGGATGACAGTGCCAAATTCTCGGCCTATAGTGGGTACGGCATAATCTACTTTGAATGTGACCTCCTGTGTTTGATAGATAATAATTTAGATAAAAAGAAGCTTTATTCCAGAGAAACTAACCAAAAATAATAATAGCACAAAATATGAACCTTTCCTACGCAGAGGTTCCTCAAAAATTCTCTACTGTCCCATGCAAATGGCTCATCTTGACCACCTCTACGGGCCTAAGAATAAGTCAGAAATTATCATAAAAATGTTCTGTTAGTATGGAAACTGTAAACTTAGCCGATTAAACATTTTTGTAATCTGAATAACTCGAAAATATACTGCAATTTGTAATCCAACCAGAGTTATTATTATATGCACTCCCATTTCTAACTGAAATTTGACAGCAAGAAATCGTAGCAACGGAGCTGAATGTAATAAAATGGCAAGTGGCCCCAAATAGGCAAATACAATTAATCATATAATAAATCATCATGAACCTATGTTTGCAATAAACAGAAGAACTCAACTATAAAAATTTTCAACAACATTTAACCTTGAAAAACTTTCATATGATTAAAAATTTTCATAAATAGTGATATGTAATTTTGTTGAATTCTAAAAGAAAAATTGTGGTACTCTTTAAAGCTAAATATCTTAGCTTTTACCAAACCTAATTTTTAAAAGAAATCAAGATTAATAATTGTAATTTTTTATCGTTAACCAATCACTTAGGCTCTGTTTGGTATGGTATTGTGGTTTGGTCTGTGGTGGGATGGAAAAACTGTGTTTTGATCAAAACATAATTTTTTTAAGTATTTGGTTAATGATAAAAAAATTGCGATTACTAATAAAACTAGGTTTTGCAAAAACTAAAGATTTGATCTTGTTTTCACCATCAAAATATCATAAAAAGCACACTTTAATTATTTTTTAAGCATAAAACAAAATTGCATAACATTGTTTATGAATCACCGTCTAATCACCATACTTTTTTAATCACAACACCAAAAATAGCCTTAAATTTTTTTTTTTAACCGAAACATGGTTTTGTCATCTCACCGCATATCAAATTGCTGGGAAAGAATAATTACCAGTCGAGGTGCAATAATAGATGACAAAGTGAGAGTTTTTTCACGTGGAGGTCCAGGATTGGGGTTGGACAAGGCTGTTATCACTAAGCTGTCACCGGACGGAACAGCTTTCACTCTTGCTTTGTACCATCCTCCCCCGGCCGCTGGAGTTGCCATCTGAACAGCAAATATCTACACATAATTAATAAAGAAAAACTAATAAGAAAAATCACATATGAAAACAAATTCATATCAGATCCACATCCCTCTACTCATAATTAACAAAGAAAAAAAAAAAAAAAAAAACAAATCATATCAGATCCACAAAAAAATGCATTCAATTATTATTAACGCGATCAAATCAAGACATGCAACAACTGGAAAACAATTCTATCTATCCCTCGTCAAACAAATCAACATCAAAACTCACCGTTTAAAAGATTTTTTTTTTTAAAAAAAAAAAAATCAAACAAACGAAAATTGTATGCAAGACAGCATTACATCAAAACAAACAAAATCTCGTAAAATCAAAACAATCCAACCTAATCTGAGCCAAACAAGGGAAAAAAAATTATTTAAATAATTAAAAAAACAGTATTTAAATTTAAATTATATTATATTTACGGTACCTGGATCAGAGAGGAGGGAATTAAGAAAAAATGTAAAAGAAGAAAGAGAGAGATTTAAAAGTGAAGGGCCGATGGATCAGATGGAGGAAGAGACAATGCGCTGAACATGAGCATATAAATATAAACGACTAAACGAGAGAATATCAAAGTAGCCCTTCTTTTTTGTATGAATTTCGTGGAATACCACTATAAAGGTTGCCTCAACGATAAAAGACTTTGACTTGAGTTACTCTCTCCCAAGTTTAAACCGAGGTACTTATCCTGATTAGTGATGAAATTTTTTAAATACAGATGACATAAATCTCGAGAATTAATTGAAATACGTATAAATTAATCTGGATATTTCGATTAAAAAAAATTAGTATCCTTATGACTGTATCTATCTATAATCCAAATTCGAAAATTATTTTAAAATTATTTTTTTTAAGAAAAAAGATGTTGATACAGACAAGAAAACCGGCTTTCAAAAATGACGTCATTTAATATCTTGGATTACGTGCTCTTTTCAATTACTCAATCACCATCCTTTTAAATTTTTATTTTTATTATAATTTAGTAATCCTGAAAGTAATTAAATATTGCGCTAATTATGATATTTGAGTAATTAATTTATTATTTTAATCACACATTAGTTTGTGCAGAAAGGATAATAATAATGATGTTATTATTGTTATTAAATGAGTCATTCAATTTTCCAAATTTAATTAGTTTCATATATCATGGTAAATTGATAATTTATACGGAGGAATAGTGTAGATTTACAAGTCATTTGTTATGCTAATTAATTAAAAAAAATAAATTAAATTAGTTCAGTTCCAGAAAGAATATTAATATTTGTACAAATGTGAGATAAAATTATGACAAAATTTAATCATAAAATAATAATAGTTTGCAGCTTACAAACAATTTTAACGCAGAATAACAATACTTTATAATTGAATTTTGTCACCATTTTATCTCATATTTATAAAAAAATATCATTTTTTCCTCCAAATTCTTTATAAAAATTATACTTTCAGATATCAACTTTTTAATTAGATCCATTATAACATTTAGGTCCGTAAGATTTATAATTTTTCAAATAAAAGTATAGTTTCTTCATCAATATCTAAAAATCCACAAACCCGCTGACCGTATTAAATTAAAGGGAAAATATCTACACACTGCCTCCAGTTAGATGAAAGTACAAATTGATAATGACATTGTAGCACCTTAAGTTTTTATTTAGTATCACAAAATCTCTTTTTCGTCAACAATAAAGTAATCTGTTAAATATTTTGTGATATGAGATTATATTGCCACCACATTTAATTTATATTATAAATGGAAATTATCTCTACGCCACCTCCAAATTAGAAAATTATCTATATACCACTTCCAATTTAATAATTTATTTATGCACCACATCCAATTTAGCAAATTATTATATTTTAAATTAAAAAATATATTTTTAATTTTAAATACATAAAAAAAAACTAAAATTTTAAGACCTAATTCAAATTTCCACTAATTTTTTTTTATGCATTATAATATATTAAAAAAAAATTGTTTTCAAAACCAATGTCACATGTTTTTTTTTTCCATTTGTAATGTCGGGCGGCTCAAGCATGATGAGGCCCATGAAGGTTTGATATGTCAGGGTTGAATATGAATCAATTTTCTATATTCGTTAGTTGGATGAATCGTGTGAATGGATATTGAACATGAGCCAGAATAAATTTGTTTATTTTTTATAAATAGTGATTACATGTATTAAAATTAGTTTTTTTTTTCAAAATTCAGTCAAGAAATTTTACCATCCATAATGTCAAGCCGACTAAGCATGTTGAGAATAATAATACATAAGGATAACAAAAATTTCCTTAGGGATGAAGCCCATAGAGACACGGTATATTTGGGTCGAGTATGGGTATAGTTTTCTATATATGTTAGTTGAACGTGTATGAACGGAACCCATATAATTTTATGTTTTTTATGACAATGGTTACATGTACTTTCACCTAACTGAATATGATATACGGATGTGGTGCACATATAATTTATTAAACTATAGGTGGTGCATAGAGCATTTCCCTTCATAATATTATTTAAATAAGATAATTTGACATAAATTACTTTATGACGTCATCATTAAATTAAAATGACTTAACTAATTGCAATATTTGCAAACTTCACACTAATTTAGATACAAATGTCAGAGGGTCCCACCCACAATCTAAAACTTTAATGAGATGAGATATTTTTTTTCTTATCGGAAGCCAAGCAAACACAGTGCTTAGATAAACTGTAATGACAGTTAAGTACAGCGTACAATCAATTCACTTTTTACCGTTATTCCACCATTTTTGGTTTAAAAAAAAAAAACATCTCAGATTTGGCAACTGATTGATTTCATTGATTTTCCCTTTTTTAATTTTTTTTTTAACATTATACTTATATCTTAAATGTCAACTTATTTTTAACTTGACTGCACATATGGAGAGATTCTATAATTTCGCAATTTAATTGAAAATCGATAATAAATCGTTGTTATAGTGATTTACCATTAATTATAAATATTCGGAGATTAATCAGAAATTAATTAAGAATGATAAAATTTGACATTTTGTATGAATAAATATATGAAAAATAAAAAATTCATTTTCCAAAAAAAAATTATTATAAATCAGTCAACCATATAATTGAGAGATATAACTAAAATTTATGAAGAAGAAAAATGAAGAAAATAAGAAGATGAGTCTTTTTACAAATCAAATTACTCCGGTAGCGATGAGTCGATTAATCATCGCTTAAACTACTTAGTTATGTAATTAGGTGAGATTCTTTTCTCTCTCTTTTTAATAAAAATATCTTTTTTTAAAAAATATATTATCCTGAAGGAGATAAATTATTGGCTAAAAAAAAGTTAACATATCTCAATAAATAAAATGCAAGCTAAGATTTACCATCCTTAATTGAAGGAATTAAAAATCATTAAATGTTGAAAGGCAGCACAGATGAATGAATTTCATTGTTCCACTTCCAGCTTTGTGATTGATCATTTACCAACTCCCCATTCCCAAATAAGGAGTGGTAGTGGGAATCTTTTTACTGCCCATTTTGGATAAAAATTGACAACCAAGGAACAATTTGTTCTTTGCTGGATCTGGACTGATCTTGTACCAATCTACAAGAAGTGCATTTGACTCAAAAGTGCTTTCTATTAAAAGTGCTTTTTCCATGATGCCCACAAAACTAGGGATGGCAGAGGGTAGGGTATGGTGCGGGTTTGCCATTACCAAACCCGCACCGCATATGTAAATAAATTACCAAACCCGCACCATACCCGTTGCGGGTTTTAATTTTCATTACCAAACCCGCACCGCATATAAAAATAAATTACCAAACCCGCATTGGTACCCAACGGATTTTTTGCGGGTTTTTAAAATATTGAATTACTTTGTGTTATTAATAATATAAATTTTTTAATTAAATAATTTATTTTTAATTGCTAGCTGTTGTTTTCACATTTGTTTTTCGTTTGACATATACAACATGCAATGTATGTATATACAGTACATAGATAACAAAATGTATGAAAGACTCGGTACAATATGTTTATTTTTTCATATAAACATAATTAAAATGAGTCCTTCCCTTCATAATTATAATTATCTAAGTTAGCCAACTCAATCGACAATAAGCTAAAAAGTAATCATCAATCTTTGGTCATATTTTTTTATGCTAATTGTAATGAAAGTGATGCTTACAAAGCTCAAGTGGTGTAAGTGTAATGAAGAAGCAGACTAGCTATTGAAGTTGCAGCAAACACTAGCTTGTTTTTGCTCTTCTCCCGTTTCTGATCATATGAACTTAATCCAAATTTTTGTATTATAATTTTATTAACAAGTGTGATTAAAAAAAAAACAATAATAGTCATGCAAAAATCTTCAGATGGGCAGGTTGCGGGCTGCGGCTGAATGAGAGTGTGGAACTGTGGATTAATGTTTTAGGTTTAGGTTTTGTTAGTTGTTTTTATATGAAGGTTTTTTTTTTATATTGTCCTAAAAATATTAATTAATAAAAAATAATATTGCGGGTATGAGGATACCCGCAGCGGATACCCGCATTTTTTTCTTAATTACCAAACCCGCACCGCAACCGCAGCGGGTTCTACTTTAAATTACCAAACCCGCACCGCACCCACTAATATATTTACCAAATCATACCCATTGCGGGCGGGTTTTTGCGGGTTTGCGGGTTTGTGGGTAAAATTGCCATCCCTACACAAAACCCTAATTGAATTTATTTTTGCAGTGCTGTAAGCTTTATCCACTCCATTTATTTCAGTCTCACCGGCACTATTATCGATATATGAGTAATGATACATTGTTTTTTTAATCGTTGAAACTCCAGCGTCAAATCACCACTTTCGGATTTAAGCAGAGTAAATAAAATCATCGGCTGTCTCTGATTCTTACAAGAAACGAACTCTCTGGATTCGAATACAGGACCTGAAAGTCAGACCTTGAACTTTACGTCACCAAGTCACGCCCTTTAAGGACGAGTAATGATACACATATACATCAAAATACGTCCCAAGACACATCTATGTCTATATTTTATTTTATTTTTCTATTTTCTCATTTAGTAAATACCCAAATCACCCTCCTCAAGACATATTGGGGTATGTAATTTGAGTGTTTATATTTAATGCTTAAAATTTCGTTTAAAACTATTAAATTTTAAATTTATTGATAAAAAAGTTTCAAGTTCTTGAGGGCGAGAGCCGGTTGCTTCTTCCGTGCGAGTTAGTATCCCCCATCTCCATCTCCTAGGTCGCAAAAGACATTTATGGGTAAGCCTTTTCAAGTTAGATAACTCCATGTCCACTTCAATAATGCACAAGTATTAATATGATATGGGGTACATTATCAAAACTCCTACTTTTACACTACTCATATCTAAGGAGGTGATCGAGCCGAGTAGTACCCGGCTCGATAAGCATATATATGAGCTTGTGTTAGGTTTGGGTTCGAATCGAGTTTTATATATGTTGTTCGAACTCGACTCGTCAAGAAAATATTGTGATGGAGCTCGATTTGAATGCGGTTACTAAATGATTCGGTGGGGCTCGAGCTCGAGCTCGATTAATTCTAAAAATTCAGGTTTTTGTTTTTTATTTATTTCAAATTTTAAGCAGTTTCCCTACAAAATTCTAATGTTTGTGGCCCCTCTCTCGCTTTTATGAGTCAGTCTCATTTAATAATTGAGTTATTATTTTCGAATTCGAGTAACTCATTTATTAAACGAATCGTGGTCCTTTTACAGCCCTACTCAATACTCATACCTTTTTGTAGGAAATTCTTCATTAAGGGTATTTCTGTCTTTTGGATTGGATGGGGTGCTTGTAAGGGGTACAACCCTTTGGGGGGTTGCACCCCATCCCAAAGGGTGCCCTATTGGCACCCTTCCATGCCTATATAAGTAGGCTTGATATCCAAAACAAAGATACAGAAAGATATCCGAATTTTGCCAAGGAAGAGACATTGTTTTCCTTTGTTTTTAGAGAGAGAATCCACCATTATTCCTAGTTCACACACTTGTTAAGGAGTGCTCCTTGAACAAGAAGATTCCGAGTAATCCTGGGAGAACGTTGGCAAAACGAATCCGTAAAGCACCCGTGACGGAGCCAATAAGTTCTTAAGGACAGAGATCATCTCGACTTGGATTGTTTCTTCTATAATCTCAATTTCCAGGTTTTGTCTTCAAGTTTTTCTGGTTTTAGGTTTTTGCATCTAGATCTACTTTTGGAAGTTTGATCCGTTTGATTTGCATGATTATATTACTGTTTGATGACACATATTTACTAACAATCTTAAGAACTTAATGCTTTAATGTTATTAAATAGTAATTCGCATGTTAGGGTTTGAATATTTTCTGGAAAAATACGAACTGTGCATGAAAAACCCGTAGGGCGTTCGAACGCCCGACGCACGCGAAGGCTAAATATTTGAACCTTTCGTTAGAACGTTCGAACGCGTCTTCAAACGCAACTCGAACGCAAGCCTTCTGCCTTAGAACGTTCGAACGAGTCCTAAACGCAATTCAAACGTAACTCTCTGGAATCATTCCGTTCGAACGCGTTCACGAACGCTATACGAACGTGAACTCTGGAATCGTTCCGTTCGAACGCGTTCACGAACGCTATACGAACGTGAACTCTCTGGAAACACTTCGTTCGAACGCGTTATCAAACGCTACTCGAACGTGAACTCTCTGGAAACACTTCGTTCGAACGCGTTATCAAACGCAACACGAACGCACACACACTGGACAGTCTCACGTAGATACGAACGTGACACTAACGACTTTGTCCTGTAAATATAATAAACTGCAAACTTTAATTAATATTAACTTGGTTAGTCATATACTGTAAACACATTAATCTTGGTAGTATAGATTCAAGTTATTATTAAATTGTTCAATCATCACAAGCATTCACATAGTGATAAAGTTGAAATTGTTTGTTTGTTTGTTGCATAATTGGTTGAGAATTTAAAGTGTAATATTACACAAGTAATTCCATCCAATCTTGATTAAATTATATATATCTACATTTATCGTTTATCACTTTGAACAAGATCATTTGCTGATCGTTGTGCAATTTGTCTTTCGTAGACTAATTGACCCTGTCATTTCCAGTTACATATGGCTAGCGGAAATATCACGGTACCGGTCTCTCATGGAGAAAACCGGAGAAATTTGGTGGGGCAAATTTCAAACAATGGGCAAGTAAGATGCTGTTCTACCTGACAACTCTCCAGTTGGCAAAATTCCTCAAAGATCCTCCGGGTCCTGTGGAGGGTGAATCTGAGAAGGCCAAGGAAGAGCGAGAACAGACTTGGATGTCTGGAGACTTCTTATGCAAGAACTACCTTTTGGGTGGTCTTGACAATACCCTGTACAATGTGTACCAAGGCATGACTTCTGCGAAGATTCTCTGGGAATCTCTCGAGAAGAAGTATAAAACTGAAGATGCCGGACAAAAGAAATTTGTCGTGGGTAGGTTCTTGGACTACAAGATGGTAGATTCAAGGACGGTGATGTCTCAGTTGGGTGAACTGCAATTGATCATTCATGAAATACTGGATGAGGGGATGAAACTTTGTGAGATGTTTCAAGTTGCCGCCATAATTGAAAAGTTGCCTCCATCATGGAAGGACTTCAGGAGCTATCTGAAACACAAAAAGAAGCAGATGAGCCTTGAAGACCTCAGTGTTCGATTGAGAATCGAGGAGGACAACAGGATGTCCGAGAAGGCCAGCTACAAGACTCTGGAGTCTAAGGCCCACATCATTGAAGGTGCAAAGGGTAGCAAAAAGAGAAAGAACAGTGGAGCTGACTCTGGGAACAAGAAGTTCAAGGGAAAATGCTACAACTGTGGAAAGAGCGGTCATATGTCAAAGGACTGCAGGAACAAGAAGTCTCAGGACAAGGGCAAGAAAAAGAAATATGAGGCCCATGTTACTGAAGGCGAGCAGCTGACTGATGATATCTCAGAGATGGAACTATCAGCAGTGGTAACCGAAGCCAACATAGTTGGGAATCCGAGAGAATGGTGGGTAGACACTGGGGCTACTCGCCATATCTGTGCAGAAAGTAAGATGTTTTCCATGTACCAAAAGGTCGATGGCGGCGATCATCTGACAATGGGAAACTCGTCTACCTCTCAGGTGGTTGGACAAGGCACAGTTGTTCTGAAGATGACATCCGGAAAGGAGCTAACATTGAAGAATGTACTGCACGTTCCAGATATTCGGAAGAACTTAGTCTCAGGATCTCTTCTTAGTAAAGCTGGGTTTAAGCTTGTATTTGTTTCTGACAAGTTTGTAATGACTAAGAATGATATGTATGTAGGAAAAGGATACCTAACTGAGGGCCTTTTCAAGCTAAATGTAATGACTGTTAATCGTGCTATTAATAAAGCGAGTTCGTCTGCTTATATTATTGTGTCACAAAATGTATGGCATGGGAGGTTAGGACATGTTAATTATGATACCATGCGTAAATTAATTAACATGGACCTCATACCTAAATTTGCAATTGATAGCCAACATAAGTGTGAAGCATGTGTTGAAGCAAAAATACATAGAACATCATTTCATTCTATCGAACGCAGTTCTGAACCGCTAGAACTTGTACATACTGATGTATGTGACATGAATATTGTGCAAACAAGAGGCGGTAAAAAGTACTTTGTCACTTTTATCGATGACAGCACAAGATTCTGTTATGTGTACTTGTTGAGAAGCAAAAGAAGCTATTGATAGCTTTGTACACTATAAGAGCGAAGTTGAAAATCAACTTGGCAAGAAAATCAAAAGAATCAGGAGTGATAGAGGTGGTGAATACGTTTCACCGTTCGGTGAATATTGTTCTGTGCACGGAATTATTCACGAAACCACTGCCCCTTATCTCCTCAACAGAACGGAATTGCGGAACGCAAAAACCGAACGTTGAAGGAAATGATGAACGCCATGTTGACAAGTTCGGGTTTACCCCAGAACTTGTGGGGGGAAGCCTTGCTTTCCTCAAACTACGTTCTGAACAAGCTTCCTCACAGAAGACTAGACAAGACACCATATGAATTGTGGAAAGGTTTCGTACCTTCCTACAAATACCTCAAAGTGTGGGGGTGTCTTGCCAAAGTAATGGTTCCTAAACCTAAGATGGTTAGAATAGGACCAAAACTGTTGACTGTATATTCATTGGATATGCTCACAACAGTAGTGCGTATCGATTCTTGGTGCACAAGTCGGAGATTCCTGACATCAATCCTAATATGATAATTGAGTCAAGGAATGCGATATTTTTTGAAGAGACATTTCCTTGTAAGGAAAGACAAATAACTGGGTCTCTCAAAAGAAAGTTGATACTGTCAAGACAGTGATCAAGGTGACCAAGAATCAGATCAACGTGTAAATGCTGAGACAATCGAGCCTAGACGTAGCAAAAGAGCTAGAACGTCTAAGTCGTTTGGTCCCGATTTTCTAACATACTTGTTAGAAAATGAGCCTCAAAGTTATAAAGAAGCTGTGACTTCTCCGGAGGCACCTCTTTGGAAAGAGGCTATTAACAGTGAGATTGATTCAATCCTACAGAACCATACTTGGGAGTTGGTTGATCTTCCGCCAGGTTGTAAGCCGCTGGGCTACAAATGGATATTCAAAAGGAAGATGAAAACGGATGGATCAATAGATAAGTATAAGGCAAGACTTGTCATAAAAGGTTATAGACAAAAGGAAGGCCTTGATTACTTTGATACCTATTCACCGGTGACTCGCATCACATCGATAAGAATGCTCATAGCCATAGCAGCTATATTTGGTCTTGAAATACATCAAATGGATGTAAAGACGGCATTCTTGAATGGTGAATTGAATGGAGAAATTTACATGGAACAACCAGAAGGGTTTAGTGTTCCTGGACAAAAACAGAAGGTGTGCAAACTTGTAAAATCCTTGTACGGATTAAAACAAGCACCGAAACAATGGCATGAGAAATTTGACAAAGAAATGTTGTCAAATGGGTTTAAAACCAATGAGTGTGATAAGTGTGTGTACACAAAATCAACTCAAAAAGGATATGTCATTGTGTGTCTCTATGTAGACGATATGCTGATAATTGGTAGTAATCATGAAATGATTAAGTTTACCAAAAACGTGTTATCCAGTAGATTTGATATGAAAGATATGGGGATAGCTGATGTGATCCTAGGAATAAAGATTTCTAGGACATCAGACGGATATATATTATCACAGACTCATTATATTGAGAAGATACTCGATAAATATATCAAAGGGGATCTAAACGTGGCTAGAACCCCTGTAGACCTAACTCTTCATTTATCAAAGAATACTGGTTCAAGCATATCGCAACTAGAGTATTCGAGAATCATCGGAAGTCTGATGTATCTCACGAATTGCACACGACCCGATATCGCTCAAGCTGTGAATCGGCTTAGCAGATATACGAGTAATCCAGGACACAACCACTGGAAAGCCATAGTAAGAGTTTTGAGGTATCTGAGAGAAACTTCAAAATATGGGCTACATTACGAGAGATATCCTGCTGTACTAGAGGGTTACAGCGATGCTAACTGGATATCTGATACGGTGGATTCCAAGTCCACGAGTGGATTTGTTTTCACACTTGGTAATGCGGCCGTGTCATGGAAATCCTCGAGGCAAACGTGTATTGCCCGGTCTACTATGGAATCAGAGTTCATAGCGTTAGACAAAACAGCGGAAGAAGCAGAATGGCTTAGAAACTTCCTGGAGGATATTCCTAGTTGGCCCAAACCGGTGCCAGCGATAAGCATACATTGTGACAGCCAATCGGCTATTGGGAGAGCCCAAAATACAATGTATAATGGTAAGTCTCGACACATACGTCGGAGACATAATACCATACGTCAACTGCTCTCAAGTGGCATAATAACGATCGATTATGTCAGGTCGAAGGAAAACCTAGCGGATCCACTAACTAAAGGTTTACCTCGAGAGCAAGTTGAGAAGTCGTCGAGGGGAATGGGCTTGAAGCCTATAATCTAAGAATTGTCACTGTGGAAACCCAACCTAGTTGACTGGAGATCCCAAGATCTAGGTTCAAAAGGGACAACAGAAACTTTGTGCAATTCAAAACAAGCACTGAAGAGTTCCGTACTCTTTCCCATTCCGATTATGACGCTGAGTGCTGTCTGTCATTGGTTAGGATAAGCTAAGGCTTTTAATGATCACTATATTAGGAGATGAGTCCTAATGGGGGTAAAGACAGATTACCTCTTCATAGCAGATCACCTATTTCAAGTAAGAAGTGAGGCCGCTTCCATGGGAACCTTTAAAGGCGGGTTACCCTAAAGTGCTTGATGAATCCAGGACCGTTGTTCAGGGCCAAAATGAACACAACCGTAGAACGGGAAAATGGTCGAATTAAAGCTGTGTGTTTGGAATTGTCTTGGTTACACACCAACGGCAGAACAGTTCAAGACTATGGGTCACTGGTTTGCCAAGTAAATCCGATTGTCACTCACTAGGAAAGGTTCAAGGCGAAAGCTACCTATTTCGATGCAGCTTTAGTTCATGGTAACTCTCTCAAATGTCTCCGTGGATATTTGAAGAATTGTGGGGGATTGTAGGAAATTCTTCATTAAGGGTATTTCTGTCTTTTGGATTGGATGGGGTGCTTGTAAGGGGTACAACCCTTTGGGGGGTTGCACCCCATCCCAAAGGGTGCCCTATTGGCACCCTTCCATGCCTATATAAGTAGGCTTGATATCCAAAACAAAAGATACAGAAAGATATCCGAATTTTGCTAAGGAAGAGACATTGTTTTCCTTTGTTTTTAGAGAGAGAATCCACCATTATTCCTAGTTCACACACTTGTTAAGGAGTGCTCCTTGAACAAGAAGATTCCGAGTAATCCTGGGAGAACGTTGGCAAAACGAATCCGTAAAGCACCCGTGACGGAGCCAATAAGTTCTTAAGGACAGAGATCATCTCGACTTGGATTGTTTCTATAATCTCAATTTCCAGGTTTTGTCTTCAAGTTTTTCTGGTTTTAGGGTTTTGCATCTAGATCTACTTTTGGAAGTTTGATCCGTTTGATTTGCATGATTATATTACTGTTTGATGACACATATTTACTAACACTTTTTTTTTTGAACTTCTCATTAACTGTGCTTGAGGAAAATTATGTAAGAATTACAACTCTAGATATGAAACTTCATAGACCCAGTTGTCTGAGAAGGATGGTCATTGTAGGTGGATTAGGTATGATGTCATTTGGCCCCTTATATATCAATAGGTGGGCATTGCTTGTGGTGATATGTGACTTAATGATATGCCATTATTATCGCCGTAGCGTCCCCAATAGGTATGGTTTAGTGGCTTAAGGTTTAAAATTGGTTGCTCAAGTCCTAGGTTTGAATCTAAGGAGTGCACTTTTTGTCAGTACTTGGCAGTCGTGGGTTTTACCTGCTCCATTTAAACCCGGATCGGAATGATTTGACGGTAGGATTTCCAACTTTTACAAAAAAACGCCACAGCCTGGAAAAGGGGAAAAAACAACTCAATGAATCTACTCCTAATGCAGAAAGCCACTTCAGAATAATTGAAGCAACTGCAGGAATAAATACAAAGGTTGAGGTTGGTAAAGAGATTACTAGGGCGACTTTCAATTTTATGTCATAGGGGAATTCCTGAAGTGGATCCCTTATCGATAAATTTATGGACAAAAAAATAAATAGTATAGCACAATTGATAATCTCGTAATTTTAAACTAAACTAACATAAGACTCCCACTTTGTACGGGTTGAGTACATCATCAGTTTATATTTTGGTCAATTTAAAACAGCCAATTAAATAAACAATTTGCTTACCTCTTTCAAAAAGAGTCATAATTTACTTTAATAAATTATGATAATCATCATGCTCAACAAATCTCTTTTAATGAGTTTTTTTACACAATTCAAGGAAAATACTTTTCTTTTTTCATATCACATATTTTACGGAGTTGAAAGAACCTTATAATCAAATTTTGTTCTCTTTTCTCCAGAGAATCGATAAATCTATTCAAAATAACTTTTGTCTTTTTATTAAGAATGCCAATTTTCATTCTCAAAATTTATCATCTTTCTCTAATTTTATCATTGGATTCTAAAAATTTATAGGCCTTCAATATTCAAATATCTTAACAAATCAAGAAATCAGACACACTAAACTAAAAAAGAATTAAGTAACCTAATTGCTCCAAGGCATTAAACTATTGAATATTATAAACTAAAAAATATACACGACATTTTAGACTAATTGAAAAAGGATAATATTGAGACTAAGCTTCAATTGAGAAGAAAATAAATTTATAGCTAAGAAACAAATACTCATATTCGCTTACTGTTTAAAATAAAAACAGAAACTGAGCATTTGAAAATAAAACAACGACATTTCCTTACCAACTAACCTATACAATATTGCATTACTTTCAATAACTTATTCAAAAAGTATTTAACATTAATAAGAAAGACGTGGTATGCATAGTTTAATAGTTATTAATTTCCTTATTTTACTATTAATTAAATTAATAGTTTCTTTTTTTAATAGTAAATTATGTTTTTATATTATAACATGTTTCTTATTTTAATAATTCATTATTTTAATTGGTAATTCAATAATGTTTAGAGATTTTCTAATAAAAAATTAATTATAGAGTGTTGACGGTGGATTTTGGTCTCATGGGCAATACGGGAATATCACCTCCGAGTGAATCCTCCTTTAACGGTGAATTTGTTTGGTTATGGGGGACCAAAGGCAAATTTAGCGAAAGACAGATAAACACACCAATCGACAAGGAGATTTAACGTGGTTCGGTGGATTTTGGATCCGACCTACGTCCACGGACAAGAACAGGATGGTACTTTTTATTACTCCAATACGATTCTCAGGTCTCTTCTTTGCTTTTACAAATCAGAGCTTGATAATTCTGATCACTAATTTTTGATGATGATTTTTATGATGCCTTCAACTTGTCCTTCTACACTCACTCTACCCTCCTATTTATAATGGTGAAGAAATCAGATTCCTATTTGTACAAGAATTCCCAATTTGGAGATGGTCTCCTTTTCCTATCAGGATTCCTAGTCAAAACTATTCATTTTTCCCATAAGGATTCCTAATCAAAACTACATTTACTTCCTTTATCCTATTAGGATATTAAGTTATTACTTTACCCCATTAAAGTAGGACAACTTATCCCTTTTCCGCAAGAATATGATGCTTTATCTTCCTGAGCACGCCTCGTCATGTGCTCGGTCTTCATGAGGTCGGTCATGATAGCCATTTGAACTGAGAATGCTGCTGTCGATCTGATAATGCTCGGTCATCCGATCTCAAGTGCTCGGCCATTTAGTATAAAGTGTTCGGCCTCTTACCGTCAAGTTGTCGGGTTGGCTTTAACGGTCTCGATCAATGAAGTTACCCATTTTACCCCTGTCGTGTTGTTTAAATAACATAGTGCCCGAAAAACACCATCAACATCTGTCCCCTAGTTCTCGGTAACAACGAGTTTGTGAGTTGATGCCGGGAACTATAAAAAAAGATGGTGTGCCGATCGCCTAGCTGGTGGTCGTTCCAGAAATCAAAGAGAAATTGTCTTCTCCATCAACTAAGTCTTCTGTTTCTATCTTCATATCCTCGGTTATTGGAGATGCTGACTGTTGGGGTTGGTGCTCAGAGCGCCAATCCGGACCGTATTTATGTCTGATTCATGAATACGAACATCCCTTTATTCCATAATATTACTTATTTATGGTTGCACCTCTTGTTCTTATATACGTATTCGATCTGATTACGATTAGATTGAAACTAAATGTAGTTTAGTGATATGTATATATTAGACAAAGGCCTGATAATATTTAATGCAGTACACAGTTACAAAGTTAGTTTGTAATTGACATTGGGAAGTGTCACTGCTATATGTATATTATCAAACATAGTTCCTGGTCAAGATTTGCTAACACGGGTCGGTTAGTCAAATCTGTTGAGACCAGTACATGTCGTATATCGAGACTTGGTCCGATGGTTTATCCCAATGAACCATGAGTCTAGGGAGACTCGTATAGACGTGTAGGTGTTTATAATGGATAAACACTGAACGGCTCACCGAAGATTCTTAATGGATGGTACGCCAACGTCAATAAGAATCTTCTCGGGTTGAGTAGCATAGTGGTCCTTCGACTTGAGACACCACTGTGGATGTATGAGACATCCTCCACACTTAGATGGCAGTCACGTCACCGATCTATTTAGATCAGACCTCCGCCTGTTCGTTGGGTGTGGATCGATCCTCAGGATATCCTGTGTGTGTCAAGATAGGATCCGTCAGTTCTGTGTACAGAGCATAGGTAGTCCATATATTATTAGCAGTCTGTTAAATCTGTGGCCACAGTATACATCGGAAGTAAGTTCCGAGTGTTATTTAGAGATTGCTAATAGATACGTCGACGAGATAATACCTATAGAGATTTGACGTTTACATCTATATCTCTGGGATTATCTGGATACCTGTGACGGAGGGATTATACGTATGCAATGACCTCGACCTGTATGATTCAGCGAGATTATCCGTGATCGTCATAATCTACGGGTGGATAGATTATGGACACGAAATTGGATTTCGTGACGGATATACCTGAATCTAGAGAGTCTCAATAATGAAACATACTCGTAGAGCACTAGAGCAACATTTATGAATAATGATGATTATTTATAAATCGTTTAATCGTTAAACGAAAAATACATGCGAACGGGCCGAACCGTCATTTCCTAATTAATGTGTATTTGTATTTAATATATGATATTATTAAATACACATTAATAAATGGTCAAATAAAGGTATTTGACATATATCATCAATATATGTATTTGAGATATTTAAAGTAAATATAATACATATATTTGATATATTTGTATTTAATTAATTATTTAATTATTTAATTGTTAAATGATTAATATAATTAAAATATAAATATCTCACCAAATGATAAAGTTAGGAAATGATTATAAGTGTAAATGTTTGACTTTACATTAAAGGTAAAGGTTGTCAAATTGAATTTGACTTCCTTGGATATTTATTTTAATTGTTAAAATTGAAATATCTTTTTTCCTTTATTTTGTATCAAATTCGGCCAAGACCCTAATATAAATATAATTGTTATATTTTTGAGTTGCATTTGTTGACTTACTTTATTTATTGAATTGTTTGATGATTAAAGTTGCAAGTTGACAAGTTGTTATTAAATGAAACAAAAATATAATATCTAGATATTATTTCTTAGCCAAATTCGGCCAAGGCTTGCATTTTGGGCAAGTATATATTGTTTCATTTATTTTAGGGTTTCATTAACCTTTTCACTTTATCAAAACTCCATTAAAACAAGGCAAAGAAGTTAGAGAGAAAAGAAAAGAAAAACAAGGAAAAGCTTGGAATTTAGTAAGTATTTCCAACCTTCCATTAGAGAGTAATTTGTTCCTCTTGTTGTGGGCAACATCTTGTGATGTTCTTGAGTTTTTCTATTCCTTATTCCTTGTACTTTTGATGGATAAAAGTTTGATGAAGGTGATTTGCATGTATGATGTTGGAAGTTTATTACTAGTGTAGTAATAAGCATTCTTTTAAGGTTTTGGAAACCATGTTGCTAATCTAGAGTTGTTGACCCACTCTTAGATGACCTAGATTTGATCTTGAGTTGTTTCATTGTGTTGAGACTTTGATTGGATGGAAGAAACATGATTGAAGTAGTTGATTTAACCAATTTGGTCTAATTTGTCCAATTTGAAGAAATTGAAAAATTAGGGTTCATGACCAATTCCAAATTTGGGGGTTTTCATTTATGTTGTGTATTTGGATGTGTATATGATGCATATAAAGTTTCATGTTCATTGGATTACATCTTGATGTGTTTTGATGCATGAAATGACAAAGTGCACAAATGGCACCCCTTAGGGAGCATTCGGCCAAGGATTAGAAAAATGGGATTTTTGGTGCTTTTGGTGTTTTGATGTTTTGAACATGCTAAGTTCATCTTAGAAATGATTTAGAATCATTCAAAATTGATTGGATCAATTTCGGACTAAAATGGACAAAATACCATATAAGGGTAATTTGGTAATTTCACTTGAATTTGATTCATTTGAAATTTTATTTCATAATTTGATTATTGGAATATTAAATAAACATGTTTATTTAATTAATCCGAGAAAAAGTTTTGAAATCGGAAGATTCGATCTTCCGCCGCTTCCGCTGCGTTACCGGATTCAGCCCCTAAAAACCTCTACACTGACCCTATTCAGAATGATTCTCCACCTCAAAGCAATTTGCTTACTTGGGTCGTTCCATCAGGAGATGAAGTTCCTCTTGTTGTCCAAACTAAAAATGACTCCTCCTCTGTAATATCTGTACCAGAGATTTGGGGGTCCTGACCCCTGACTGATCCATTCTCGATTGTGAGGAGAAAATTTTGCCTCTGAGCTAACGATGATGTGCTCAGTGGCATGTGATCCTGTCTCGAGCTGTGAGAGATGCTCGGGCCTGGGGGAACGTTACGTCCCCAGTCCGAAGGACTGACTCGGTGGGACGCAACCCGACCCCGAGCTGAGAAAGACACTTGGACCTGGGGGAATGTTACGTCCCCAATCCAAAGAAGCCGACTCGGTGGGACGTAACCCGACCCCGAGCTGAAAGAAAGGCACTCGGACCTGGGGGAATGTTACGTCCCCAGTCCAAAGAAGCCGACTCGATGGGACGCAACCCGACCCCGAGCTGAGAAAGGCACTTGGACCTGGGGGAATGTTACGTCCCCAGTCCAAAGGGCTGACTCGGTGGGACGTACCCCGACCCCGAGCTGAAAGAAAGGCACTCGGACCTGGGGGAATGTTACGTCCCCAGTCCAAAGAAGCCGACTCGGTGGGACGTAACCCGACCCCGAGCTGAGAAAGGCACTTGGACCTGGGGGAATGTTACGTCCCCAGTCCAAAGGGCTGACTCGGTGGGACGTACCCCGACCCCGAGCTGAAAGAAAGGCACTCGGACCTGGGGGAATGTTACGTCCCCAGTCCAAAGAAGCCGACTCGGTGGGACGTAACCCGACCCCGAGTTGAAAGAAAGGCACTTGGACCTGGGGGAGTGTTACGTCCCCAGTCCAAAGAAGCCGACTCGGTGGGACGTAACCCGACCCCGAGCTGAAAGAAAGGCACTCGGACCTGGGGGAATGTTACGTCCCCAGTCCAAAGAAGCCGACTCGGTGGGACGTAACCCGACCCCGAGTTGAAAGAAAGGCACTTGGATCGGGGGGAGTGTTACGTCCCCAGTCCAAAGAAGCCGACTCGGTGGGACGTAACCTGACCCCGAGCTGAGAAAGGCACTTGGACCTGGGGGAATGTTACATTCCCAGTCCAAAGGGCTGACTCGGTGGGACGTACCCCGACCCCGAGCTGAATAACAAGTGGCCTCGGCGGAACGAAATCCAGCCCCGAGCCGACTAATCAAATGGCCTCGGCGGAACGAAATCCGGCCCCGAGCCGAATAACCAAGTGGCATCGGCGGAACGAAATCGGGCCCCGAGCCGACTAACCCCAGGGACTTTATTCAGAAGGGAAATAAATCAACCTTCGAAGCCCTACCGAATCTGGCACGGGCGTCCCCCTACCAGACCGGCCGAAAACAAAAATAAGTTTCTGGAAAATAAAAAAGGCGGGGGTGACTTAGCACTTATCCCAAAATAAAAACGTTTTGCAAGCATAAACAACAACATGGATGCCTCAAGACAGCGTCCCGTCCGAGGTCCCCAAAACACAATTCTGAATCTTCCAATTCAGTGTCCCTGCGAACCAGGATTCGGATCAGAAGAGCGTTTGAATGGTAAGGGCACATCCTCTACACGTCGGTTCCCTGGGGATCCTGTGTATTGTATGAGGGCTCCTCCTTACCACGCTGGAGCAGGCACACGCCACAGGGGTATACGCCTCCCCGTGCTGTGTCTCTCACAGATCCGGATGATGAATGGATCAAAGAGTGTCCGGGGTACTAAGGGCATATTCCTCCTTAGGCCTGGCATCACTGGAGTTAGCAATCGTCACAGGGGTGTCATCATCCCCCGTGCTATGCTTTCCCACGGATCCATTACATCGGGTGGGCAAGGATCAGAAGAGTGTTCGACACATTAAGGGCATGTTCCTCCTTACGTTCGATAACACTGGAGTAAGCAATCGCCACAGGGGTATCATCCCTCACTGTGCTATGCTTCTCACGGATCCTGTATACTGAGCATGCCCCTGAGGGCCTGAGCCAGGAGAGATGCTTGGTTCTGGGGGGATGTTTCCTTCCCCAGACCAGTGAGTATTGACTCGGTGGGACGTAACCCGACCCCGAGCCGAAAATGGCCTCGGCGGAACGAAATCCAGCCCCGAGCTGACTAACGAAGAGGCCTCGGCGGAATGCGATCCAGCCCCGAGCCGATTAATGAAGGGGCCTCGGCGGAATGCTATCCAGCCCCGAGCCGAAAGACGTACTTGGCTCTGGGGGAATGTCCCATCCCCAGACCAATATGTATGACTCGGTGGGACGTAACCCGACCCCGAGCTGGATAACTGAATAGCCTCGGTGGAGCAAGGTCCAGACCCGAGCTGAGCAAGTCTTTATTTGTTTGGTCGTTTCTTTCTATATTTAGGCGCTAAGTTTGTCCCTGGTTTTTGAATAGGTCCTTCTTTTTATGTTTTAAGAAAGTGGACGAGAACCCTTTTTGAAAAGAGGATTTTTATTTATGTTTCGGGGACAAACTGCCCTTTTTTCAGTGGATTTGGCGGCCACATGCTCTTTGTCTGGTCGTCATAACTTCGTGGTCAATGTATTTGTTCAGATATCCGTTTCTTGCTAGGTCTTCCATCTGCTCTCGCAGATCTTTACATCCGTCCGTTGCATGTCCTCTGGAGTTGTGGTGTACACAATAAGCTTTTTGGTTCCTTCTGTCTGGTGGGAATCTCCTTTGGTCGGGTTCCACTAAGAGGCCTTTCCCCTGAATCTCCATGAAAATTTGTCCCAGTGGTTTCTTTAGGGGGATGTATGCATCTTCCCCGACCACATGGTTCACTTGGGTCGGCGCCCTTCTCTCCTGATTATCCCGGTGTAGTGGCTTGAATTCTTTGTGCTTCGGGGGAGGTCTTCTGGATTCTCTTTCTGTTCGGCGAGGGGCGCCTTCCCTTGTGGTTTTATCTCTGATGGTGTTCCCTTTTCGGGACACTTTTTCTTCATTCTCTAACAAAACGAACTTCCGAGCCACCTCCAGAGCGGTGGCGTAGTCCGGGGTGTCCTGGATCCTTAGGTGGGTCCATAGTCTTCCGACCCTCAGGGCTCCTTTCAAGCTTTCTAGGGCTCAGGGGACTCGTACCCTCCGACTTCGAGTACCATATTATGGTACCTTTCAATAAATATCTTCAGAGGTTCATCGTCTCCTTGCTTCATGAGCCGGAGTTCTCCAATCGTCTTTCTGGGGACACAAGCCCCCTTAAAGTGTCGTATAAATGACTTCTTCAGTTGCGTGAAGCTGCTAATGCTTCTTGGGGCTAAGCTCTTGTACCATAGAATGGCTGGTCCGGCCAGAGTTAGGGGGAACACTTTGCAGATGGCGTCCCCTGTTACCCCTTGCACTTCCATCAACAGGGTGAAACTTTCAATGTGGGTCTTTGGGTCGGTATGTCCCTTGTACGGTGTCATGGTCGGCATGTTAAATCGCTTCGGGAACTGTGCTGACCTTATCTCTTCTGTAAGGGGAGACCCCTCTTCCTCGCCTCGGGTGTCTCCCGCGCCGATCTTGAGGCCTTCTTCCCATCTGGTCATCTCTTTTCTCAACCAAGACTTTATTTCACGGGCTGTGCCCCCGTGTCGCCTTCTGTCTCCTTCTGTTCTCCTGTGGCGTTCCTTGAGCTCGGAGGTCTCCTGTACGTCTTCGTTGTATTTTCTATTCTCCCTCTCGGAGTTGTAAAAACTATCGGAGGAAGGGTCGGGTGATTGTTCCTCCTCTTCCCATGCGTCTTCTGATCGTGGCTCTCTTCCTACCACTTCAGATCTTATCCCATAAGGGCCTCTCTTTCTGGGTCCCTCGTCTTCGCTTATATCTACTACTCTTTTCCCTTTTTCCTTCTCTTTTCTCTTCTGGCCGGCCCCGGTTTCAGGTTCCTCGTTGTTGGCTCCTTCCATTATTTCTAGTCGATCCATCATAGACCTCATGTTATCTTCCATCTTTTTCATCCAGTCCATTGCCGGACCTCCTGATCGGTGATTTCCGCCTTCCGCCATTTGTCTTATCATGTGAACTGCTTTTTGTGAAGTTTCCCACAGATGGCGCCAACTGTTGACGGCTGATTTTGGTCTCAGGGGCAATACGGGAATATCACCTCCGAGGGAATCCTCCTTCAACGGTGAATTTGTTTGGTTATGGGGGACCAAAGGCAAATTTAGCGAAAGACAGATAAACACACCAATCGACAAGGAGATTTAACGTGGTTCAGTGGATTTTGGATCCGACCTACGTCCACGGACAAGAACAGGATGGTACTTTTTATTACTCCAATACGCTTCTCAGGTCTCTTCTTTGCTTTTACAAATCAGAGCTTGATGATTCTGATCACTAATTTTTTATGATGATTTTTATGATGCCTTCAACTTGTCCTTCTACACTCACTCTACCCTCCTATTTATAATGGTGAAGAAATCAGATTCCTATTTGTACAAGAATTCCCAATTTGGAGATGGTCTCATTTTCCTATCAGGATTCCTAGTCAAAACTATTCCCTTTTCCCATAAGGATTCCTAATCAAAACTACATTTACTTCATTTATCCTATTAGGATATTAAGTTATTACTTTACCCCATTAAAGTAGGACAACTTATCCCTTTTCCGCAAGAATATGATGCTTTATCTTCCTGAGCACGCCTCGTCATGTGCTCGGTCTTCATGAGGTCGGTCATGATAGCCATTTGAACTGAGAATGCTGTTGTCAATCTGATAATGCTCGGTCATCCGATCTCAAGTGCTCGGCCATTTAGTATAAAGTGCTCGGCCTCTTACCGTCAAGTTGTCGGGTCGGCTTTAACGGTCTCGATCAATGAAGTTACCCCTTTTACCCCTGTCGTGTTGTTTAAATAACATAGTGCCCGAAAAACACCATCAACATAGAGATTATGTGTCACGTATATTTTTTAATTTAATGAGAGATTATAATGTATTTTATTATTATAATATGTTTTATTTATTTTAATTTTATAATAATAAATTATCATATTTATTCGTTAATTAAATTAATATATTTCTTAGTTTACTAGTAGATTATTTATTTATATGGTAATAAGTTTCTTATTTTTAATAATTTATTATTTTAAAATTTAATACAAAATAATTAAAAAATAATTTAATATTATAATTTAACAATAAAAAAATTAATTATAAATACATATATATATATTTATTTATTTTTATTTAATATTATAATATATTTTCTTATTATAATAGATTTTTATGAACGGGCCGACTCCGAAACTTACAAATTTCAGCATTGTTTATCAATCCGTCCATCCATCCATCCATCATGGACATTAAGATTTGTGCGAAAATATGGTTAGGAGAAGTTTGGAATTGTATTGAATTTTATAAGGTATTACGCGAGTTTTTAAAATGAGCTTTACCGAAGAAAATATGGAAATGAATTACATGACTCTTTTATTGATATTATTTTTGCTCTAAAATTAGGGTCTGAATTTAAAGAAATTTTAAATTTTAGTTTATAATATAATTGTCCTCAAGAACAACCAAGTCCTGGATTCAAAATTCGGAGGGTGTATTTCTTTGTAAGAGGTTAAGACAGTCGAGAGTTTTACATACTCTACTTAAGCCCGAATCGAGTGGTTTGGCGGCAGGGTTTCCAAAGTTTAAAAAAAAAAGTGTATAATATTATTTGTATATATATATATTTTTTATCTTTTATCAATATGATTTCATTTTAAGAATTCATTCCGAGTATGTGTGTTATTGAATATTGATTTTCCTAGTATTATATCATATTAGCATCAAATTTGCTAATATGGATATCGGATATGTATAATTTAAATCTTTAACTGTCTGAGTGAAAAAATTTGAGTAAATGATGTTATCATATGTTAAGCGAGGTCAGGAAGACCTAATTTGACATGGACAAATATCATAAAAAAAAGACTTGCATTTTATCAAACTTAATGAGACAATAATGCTGGGTAGAGCACGTTGACATCGAGAGATCTAGGTAGCCGACTCCACCTAGAAACGATCTTTTCTATGTCCAGGCTACAGAATTTTTACTAGACCTCAAAGATTCATGAATGTTTCTACATTTTAGATGCTAGGAAGTAAGTCTCTATAGTTCGTTATCTTGGAGATTGATTCCATAATAATGAGATAATATTTCCTTAATAATATTTCCATAATAATATTTCCTTAACAATAATATCTCCTTCTATTCAAACTGGATTGTTAGGAAACATAATCCCTAATATTTACATGTTTGTCCTCTTAGGATCTAACCATACATGTATTACTAGTCCTAGATTTATTTACATGCTAATTGAAATAAATCTATACTAACCACAACACAATTGCATACCTTTTATGCTTGTAGAGACCTCTTAATCAAACTTAATTGATTACTTAATTCAATAAGCTAATGGTCTTATTTATAGGAGGGAAATCAAGTCACTATTAGCTCACATGCATGGATTACTATTAATCCTTGATTACTATTTAATCACATGCATTGATTACTATGTAATCACATGTATTTGGATGCATAATGACTTTCTCTAACCCTTCCAAAAATGTTACCATCATGGGTGTACCATTTGTTCCCCATTTAACATTTTACTAATTGTTGTCACTTAACAACTCTTGTTGTTACTTAATTATTTGATTAACAACTCTTGTTATTTACTTAATAATGAAATCATTACTAATTGTTGTTATTTAACAATACCACATAATTAACTTAATAATTTCCAACATGAAATTATTACTAATTGTTGTTATTTAACAACACCAAATAATTAACTTAATAATTTCCAAATGAAATTATTACTAATTGTTGTTATTTAACAACACCAAATAATTAACAACAATTAATTTTCAACATCTCCCACTCACACATGATGGGATCAACAATTTTTATTATCTCTACAAGAATAATTCATACTTTGCAATTGTGTCGTGCGACCAGCATACTTCGAGAGCTCACTTGCTATACATCTGTTAGGAATATATAGCCGCTCGAAAAATGGATAGAACCATAGTGGATTATGTATGCAGTATCCTCGATCATTTATCACATTAAATTTTTCTCGATCTCTTTTCGAATGTAATATTTATTTTTGTATTCACAATCATGTTTGATCACATAGAATAACATAATTGGTCGACCAGTGAATACAAGCTAATGTGATATTACTCATATAATGATCTTTCTCCTTTCTCGAATCTCTCAACTTTGATTCAATTCGCTTTTCCAGAGATGTTCTTTCAGATCGAATCTCTCATGATCTTTCAGCAACACTCCAAGATAGCGATCATCAAATCTAAGTTTTAAGAAGCAGACATGAGTCTAAAGGGTACAATATGAGATTGAAATAATCTCAAGGGTCTCACACAATATCAAGACTGAGATCTTTACTTGTATTACCCTCAATAGTCACAAATGTACACATGGTATGAAAACATGTGCTACGGTATTCTCTCCTTTCCCATGGAGCGCATGTCTCATAAAATACCGTACAGATTATAGTTCAGACAAACACAATGTCTAACTCATAACTGACATTAAGACAAGTAAGGTGAAACGAACTTATTCACCTTAGGTCATATCACAGAGAAAGTGACCCCATAACGACATTACTTAATTTTCAAGCTTGAGCTCTCTAAATTATCACTCAGATAATTAGCTTAAAAATTTGTCTCATCTCCCATTAACACAAAGTAATGGAGGCGATTGCCCGTGTGAGAGGGTCAATCATTCTCTTGTCCGACATACTTCTCATACTAACTAATAGTATATTTGTTTAAACATGTATCAACATAATAACATGTAAGCATTGAACACAAATATCAATGAGTATTAACATTAGTAAACATTATTTGGGAAAAAATACATATCATAATGTGTAAGCACATTAACATCTACGCAATCCCTGAGTTCTTACATGTCTAACAAAGACATCTCTAGGAACAGGTTTGGTCAATGAATCTGCTACCATTTCTTGCGTAGAAATGTACTTCATGTTTACCTCTTCTCGTGCAACTATGTCTTTCACAAAGTTATATTTGGTATATATATGTTTCGTTTTACAATGGAATTTTGGGTCTTTTGTGTAGGCTATCGCTGCTTCACTATCACAGTTAACTAATACTGGACCAAAAGCTTCATTTGACATACCCAAATGATCCAAGAACCTTTTCAACCACACAGCCTCTTGTACTGCTGATGAAAATGCCACAAATTCAGCCTCCATTGTGGATAAGGCTATACAAGATTGTTTCTTACTGCTCCATGAAATGACACCATTGTTTAGCAAGAAAACAAAACCGGAGGTAGATTTTCTTTCATCTAAATCTCCTCCCCAGTCAGCATCAGTATAGCCTCTCAATTGCAGATCATTTCCTTGATAACACAATGAGTAATCAGCTGTCCCTCTCAGATACCTAAATATTCTTTTAACTGCTTTCAAATGTGCTAGTCCTGGATTGGATTGGTATCTACTTACCATTCCAACAGCGAAACAGATATCAGGTATTGTACACAACATTGCGTACATTAAACTTCCAACTGCATTTGCATAAGGAACTTTCTTCATTTGTTCCTTTTCCTGTGGAGTTTCAGGACACAATCTACGACTCAAAGCTTCAGTTTTCATGATAGGAGTATCAATGGGTTTGCAAGCCTGCATTTGGAAGCGTTCAAGAATTTTCTTTATATATGACTCATGTGAAAGAGATAATAAATTCTTTGAACGATTTCTTGAGATCTTAACCAAGAATATATATGCAGCTTCACCCATATCTTTCATCTCGAAGTTAGATGATAACCATTCTTTAATGTGTTTTACAAACTCCTTATCATTTCCAGCTATAAGTATATCATCAACGTACAAAGATAAGATAATGAACTTATCTTTATCTCTCTTGGTGTACACACAATGATCCTCATCTATCATTGTGAAATCATTCGAAATGATTGTATTGTGGAATCGTATATACCATTGTCTAGATGATTGCTTGAGACCATATATAGACTTTAAAAGTCTACATACTTTCTCCTTTTCATTTTCTTTTATGAAACCTACTGGTTGTTCCATGTAGATTTCTTCATCAAGTTCTTCATTGAGAAAAGCAGTCTTTACATCCATTTAATGTAATTCTAGATCCATACTTGCTACTATAGCCAGAATCAAGCGAATTGAGGTAAACCTTACAACATGTGAAAAAGTCTCTTCATAGTCAATTCCTTCCTGTTGTTTATACCCTTTTGCCACAAGTCGTGCTTTATATCTTTCGATATTGCCATCGGCATTACGCTTTATTTTAAGAACCCATTTGTTCTTAACAGCTTTACGTCCTTTGGGTAGATCAACCAATTCCCAAACTTGGTTGGACCTCATTGACTCCATCTCTTCTTCCATTGCTTTCATCCATTTTTCCTTAGCAGGACACTTAGGGGTGAGCATCGGTTTCCGGTCTACCCGGAACCGGTTGGAACCGGACCGGAAATTCGGGTTTGGAACCGGAACCGGTTGTAACCGGTCCGGTTCCGGTTCCAAATATAAGGAACCGGTTGTAACCGGTCCGGTTCCGGTTCCAGAATTACCGGAACCGGAACATTCTGACTTGCATGCTCTGCTACCAATTTCCTTTTGTTGTGCAATTTATTTCATCAAGCAGTAACTGAATTGGCACTTGAAATATGTTCATGGTAGATCTTATGAGTAAAAGTAATTTTTATTCTTTGTAGTTAATTTGTTGTTATGAATCTTCTCGTTATAGATATATATTTCCAGTTTCTGAATTTAAGCACAATAATTTTATTACCTTACAATTGCTACTCATAATATCACAGCTCTAACATCGTATTGATGCTTATCTTCTAATTCCTTTTATGCTCTGCTATGTTTCATTGTCATCATCAATGCTTTTACTTGTGCAAGGCCATGGCCTCAAGTTAGCTAGTTACAAAATAAAGCCATTTTATTGAATCGGGAGAAAAATTGCGTTTCTAAATTTATGTATATTGGCAAGAGGTGATGATTGTGCCAATAGATTTTGTTTCCTTAACAGCCAATATATCCATGCTCCCTTTTCATGGATAAAATTATTAATGTATTTGTGAACATTTTTTCAGGCAGCTTCTTGGGGAGAGATGAGCATGTGTTAGGCTAAGAGAAGACTCATGGCTAATGCATTGCTCCAAATATAAGTATGTGTGAACCTGACTGATCTCTTCTTGGAGAGAGATCAGTCAGGTTCCAAATATAAGTTTCTACCTCTGATGCAACTCTTGATAATGTCTGTTGCTGGGCTAGTGCTCACAATTTGAGAAAAGAATCAGTAGCTTCAGTCAGGTTTCGTAAACATCCCCACTGCCACCATTGTATCCAATAATTTTTTATTAAATGACAATGTTATATTAAAAGGGTAATTCGGAACCGGACCGGAACCGGATTGAAACCGAATAATAGGGTACCCTATTTAATTGGGTAGGTTCTGGTTCCACTTAGTTAGGAACCGATTTTTCCGGGTAGGTTCCGGTTCCATACGGAACCGGAACCGAAACCGGTTTTGCTCACCCCTAAGGACACTGAAGAGCCTCTCTTATGTTTCTAGGTTCTTCATCATCTTGCGGTAGAATCATAAAGGTTTCTCCTTCGATATCGAAACGACGTCGAGGAATGCCTATACGATCACTACGTCGCAATTGGGATTCTAGTGGTGAAACTGATTCATCACTTTCGATATTATTCCCATTTGGATCGTGCACATTGCTCCCACTAGGATTATGTACATCACTCCCACTCGGATCACGTAAATGAGACTCGTGTGAAACTAATTCATCATTTTGAGATTCATGTGAAACAGATTCATCATGTTTTCTCAAATTTCTCTCATCACTCCCACTTGAATTAGGTAAACCCGAGTGTTCACCAATCATGTGATCTTGAGTTTCATATAGAGATAAATCGTGACATATCTCTCCCTGCTTAGGAAAATTATTTTCTAAAAATGTGATATCTCGTGATTCAAATTCTGTCACGCCTCCACTTTCATGTTCACCTATGCAAACATACCCTTTTGATTGTTCAGAATATCTTATGAAGATACTCTTTTTTCCTCTTGGGCCTAACTTTCCATGTTCGTGAGAACGCACATGAACATAAGCCGCACAACCCCAAGGTTTTAGAAAGTGAAAATCTGGTTTACGACCTGTCCATAACTCATATGGTGTGGTGGACACAGATTTTGATGGCACTCGGTTAAGTACATATGTGGCAGTTAATATTGCATCACCCCAATAGGTTATAGGCAAATTTGCTTGTGCCATCATAGACCTAACCATTTCAAGAAGAGTTCTATTCCTTCTTTCCGCAACACCATTTTGTTGAGGAGTAGCAGGAGTAGTCAACTGACGACTAATTCCTTTTTCATCACATAATTCTCTGAACTGATCAGATAAGTACTCACGACCACGGTCAGTGCGTAGTGCTTTAATTTTCTTGTCCAATTGATTTTCTGTCAAATTCATAAATTTCTTGAAACATTCTAATGCTTCGAATTTATGAGCAATCAAATAGACATAACCAAAGCGAGTAAAATCATCTATAATGTGATGAAATAAGATGCTCCATGCCTTGCCCTGACATTCATTGGACCACATATATCTGAATGAATTAATTGTAATGGAAATTCTGCTCTAGTCCCTTTTCCAAATGGTTTTCTCGCAGTTTTTCCTGCCAAACAATATTCACAGGTTGACAATTCTACCTTCTCAATATTTCCCAGAAAGCCTTCTTTGGCTAATCTATTCATTCTTTGCTGGCCAATGTGGCCAAGTCTAGCATGCCACACAGTTACATCACTATCATCACCGACAGATGAAGTAACAAACGAAAAACCGAAATTTTGATTAAAACATTCAACATTTAATACAATAAAACCATCCAGAAAATAACCAGAACCATAATGTATTGTACCTAAGTACAAATCAACACCAAATTTATGGAAGTTCAAATTGAAACCTAAATTAACCAAAACCAACACAGATACTAAATTTCGACGAATTTATGGAGCAAACAATACATCATGTAGTAGTAAAGTTTTTCCACCATGCATGACTAACTTGCATGTTCCTATGCCTTTGACTTCAACCCGTGAGTTGTTGCCAACATATATCCATTTCACCCCATGTGAAATTCATCGAAATTCCACGAAGGCATCTCTATCATTCGCTACATGGTTTGTGGCTCCTGAGTCTACAGTCCACAAAGGATTAGATTCAGTTAGAAAGATTGAACTTGAAACACATATTTCATTTAAATATGCACGAAAGGTATTCACCTTTTTAGGCTCAGTGCAGTCACGAGCAAAATGACATTTCTTACCACAGTTAAAACATTTAACATTTGCCATGTTTTTCTTTTTGGTAGGAAGTTTTCCTTTCCCATGTTGATTGGTTTTCTGTTTCTTTTCTGGCTTAGAAGAATTTTGTTCTTTTCCGAACTGGAACCCACCACCATGAAATTTTCTTTTCTTTTTGAAACCCCCAGGTTTGCTAGTTTCTGTCATATACACTTCAGCATTTGACTTAGCAGCCGCAAGGCGGTCGCTTTCTAATTCAAGGTGACGTTTGGCATCATCAAAGGTTTTGATGCTCTCATTGTGGGTCAAATGCATCTTCATATGCTCCCAGCTATTTGGAAGAGAACGAATGACCGCTTGGACTTTCTGTTCATCTGTAAGAACATGTCCAGCATCTGCCAGTTCAGTAATCATGTTTGACATTTGCCTCAAGTGTTTTGACATAGTGAACTCATGACGTTTCTTGTATGTGTCAAACTTGATTGTCAGTGACCTGAGTTTGGTTATTAAGGTACTACCAAACTTTTCAGCTAGTGTGGACCACATGTCCTTAGCCATGTCATATTTCATGAACTCTTTCATTAGGTCATTATCCACACTGCTCAGCAACGTAATGCAGGCAATAGAATTCTTTTTCTTCCAGGCCTCATAAGCCTCTCGGTCTCGCATGTGTTGGGCCGTAGTGCCCTGTTCAGGTTCATCCATGCTCATTTTCAAAGTTTCAAGAACCTCTAGTTCTTCTAGCACATATTGGATTTTCATGCTCCAAATTTCATAGTTATCGCCATTTAGTTTCTCACCCTTGTTGAGTTCAGCAATAATGTTCTTTATTGCGGAAGCCATATTAAAAACACAAAGTTTCTACAGACATTCATGCACAATTGTTAATACTTTTGACTTATTTTATCATGAAATAAATTATGTTTAATAAGATTTTTCAATGGGATTAGAGTCAAAAGGCCACTATGTGTCCAATCATCATCCAATTACCCAATGTAAAAATATTATCAACATAATCAATCATGTAAAATCATTTTCTAAAAATTACATAAATTCTTAGAACATCTTAATCATGCGACTATTGTACATGACAATCATTGATTTAATTACATAAATTAAATTCAACATGAAACAATCATACATATAAATACAATATTTACATGCCGTGAAGTAACAAACAATTACACACAGAAACAACATGAAAGAAATTAATATTTTACAATAATAATTTCCCAGTTGTAAAGTCCCAACTCATATATGTTTTTGGATACGAATCCTCAAACTCTTTGGGTAACTCGTAATTGATCTTGGATAGCCATGGAAAACCTATAGCAAATTTAGGATCCTTACAACGTTTCAAGGACATCGAAGGAAAAATAATATTATTTGCCTTATGCCGTAGATACTGAACCGCTAACCTCTCAATGGCTTTATATAAGGAACATGTTTTTCCTCACGTTTTACTAATATCCAAATACGAGTAAGTTGTTTTTGCCATATCTTGGGGAGAGTGTTTCTCAGTAATCTGAATCTATTCGGCTGTCCTATCCAATTACCTGCCCAGATAGACTCCTGTAACATGTTATTGAAAATGATGATATGCGAAATCATATCATCGCTTTCACTCATTCGATATTTATCCATTTTCATCAACATGTCTAATATCATCTCCCGGTCTGTGGGTGTCGTAATCACTTTTGCAATTCTTCGAATAATTGCCATGATTTTTCTGCAACAAATACAAGAAAAAATCAATATAATGAAACACAAAGTTACATTGACTAAAATAAACATCACAAAGATATTCATTTTCATAAACACAAAGTTTATATGATAAAACAAATTTATCGTGGTCGATTAAAACATTTTGCACAAAGGATTAGACTTGTAACCATGACGGATCGGAATTACCGAAGCAAACCGATACATACATGACTAATACGGGCCTCCATATTTTCACGCGCCATACACGCGCCACGGGCTCCCACTCGCCCTCACGCGCTCTCACGCTCCGGCCAGCCTCAGCCAAGTTACACGCGCAGACGACATGTCGTCCGCGTGTTCCGTGACTGTATGACATGTCGGTTGGAAATTATAGGTGTAACCGACTGGTCGGTTGCGTGATGCATGGACGACATGTCGTCCCTTTGAGCTCTAAGCGTACAACTTGTCGTACAAAAATCGGACGACTTGTCGTCTGATTTTATAAATACCGGATGACATGTAGTACCGCTCTTCTGGGAGTGTTTTTCTGGGTAAAAACAGATTCATCTAGCCAACTTCTAGGGTCCATATCTTTCTCAATTTTAATCCAAATTAAGCAAATGATATACCAAATTGAAGATCTCATGACCTAGTTTTCAAAACGTATTTGAACATGCGATTATCAATTTTCTACAGAGAGTTATTACGGCCCAAAGTTGGAAGAAAATCATTTTTTAAAAACAAAAACCATAAGCATTTTCAACATTTTTCATACTTGTTCATGCAATTTTTGTGTAATCCAACTAGAATACATGCATTTAAGCTACTGATACCAATGTTAGGAAACATAATCCCTAATATATTTACATGTTTGTCCTCTTAGGATCTAACCATACATGTATTACTAGTCCTAGATTTATTTACATGCTAATTGAAATAAATCTATACTAACCACAACACAATTGCATACCTTTTATGCTTGTAGAGACCTCTTAATCAAACTTAATTGATTACTTAATTCAATAAGCTAATGGTCTTATTTATATGAGGGAAATCAAGTCACTATTAGCTCACATGCATGGATTACTATTAATCCTTGATTACTATTTAATCACATGCATTGATTACTATGTAATCACATGTATTTGGATGCATAATGACTTTCTCTAACCCTTCCAAAAATGTTACCATCATGGGTGTACCATTTGTTCCCCATTTAACATTTTACTAATTGTTGTCACTTAACAACTCTTGTTGTTACTTAATTATTTGATTAACAACTCTTGTTATTTACTTAATAATGAAATCATTACTAATTGTTGTTATTTAACAATACCACATAATTAACTTAATAATTCCAACATGAAATTATTACTAATTGTGTTGTTATTTAACAACACCAAATAATTAACTTAATAATTCCAAATGAAATTATTACTAATTGTTGTTATTTAACAACACCAAATAATTAACAACAATTAATTTCCAACATGGATCTATATCACAGGAAAGATAAATCTTCTAATTGGAATTCTTAGTCTACGCTACTGTTTGTGCAAGAGAAATTCTTTGATGTGTGTATCTCAACTTAAAACCTTTCTTTTTTTTTAACATATACATCACTGAAGCTTACTTATACAGCTTAAGTGAAAAGTACTTTACATAGAAGCCCCTAATTTGCAGCAGGAGCGCACGGCTTGTAAGAATTGACAGCATACCTTATTTGAATTTTCAGAGCCACATTAGCTTTCCAAGTAGTACTCTAAAGCCTAAGGCTATGCATAGTGGCAGCAACAAGTGGAGTCTTGTTGCTTTCCTGTAATGGCAAGAAAATTAAATTAAAGTGCAGGTTCAGAAAACATGTAACTGATGCTGTTAACTCATCTTATCTCAAAGGGTGTGGTTTAGTGGTGTAGGGCTCGAGATCTCACATTGAGGTCTTGGGTTCGAATCCAGGGAGTGTGTTTCTTGTAAGAGTCTGGGACAGTCGGGAGTTTTACCTGCTCCGTTTATACCCGGAAGAGGTGGTTTGGCGGTGGGGTTTCCAACCATTTCAAAAAATAAAAAAACACTCATCCTTAAAAACCGGCAACCAGCCCGATACCCACGCATGTTAGCTTTTATACTAGTTTGCTTAGTCTCGGCTGAACACTGTAATACTAGCGTCAATTTTTGTGCCGCAAGATTACAATTAGAAAGCATGATGTTGACTTTGATACCGCTTGTTATAAACTCATAGGTAGAACTCATTCCACAAAATCGGCTTATAAGGAAAGAAAATGGGTTTATAAAGCACTAATCAATCACAATGGAAAACATAACATATGTTCAAATGAAAGGTAAGTGTCTGGGGTCCTTTGCTACTGACCGTAGAGATCAAACAGCAGCATCAGCAATGGCATCAAAATATTTCGAGATAAACTTTCTTTAAAGCAATTCCATTGGGAATCCGGTAGTGAACTCCAAGCCTCAATATAACTTCAAGTTCTTGCAATCTTTACAACACTTTTTAAGTAATATATAAACATTCAAAAATTATAAACAAATACATTCATCATCACTTCACTCACACTAGTTTCAAAAACAAAAATGAATCCCTCTCTTTTCTTTTACCTAGTCTGCTTCACTTGCATCAGCTTCTGCTGGGCAGATTCTGATCATCTTCAGGATATTTGCCCAACTGACACAACTAAAAAACAAACCATATTCTTGAATGGTTTCCCATGCAAGAATCCTAACAGCATCTTTGCTTCAGATTTCAAGTCCATAGAACTGAGGGATGCTGGAGACACAGACAACTTCTTCCGTTCCTCAGTGACTCTTGTGACTGCTGCAGAGTTCCCAGGGCTCAACACTCTTGGCCTTTCGATTGCTCGAACCGATCTCGATGTGGATGGCATTGTGATGCCTCATTCTCATCCAAGAGCCTCAGAGATGTTATTTGTTTTCAAAGGTGTTGTGATTGCTGGTTTTGTTGACACCAACAGACAGCTTTTTCAAGAAGTTCTTAAAGCTGGAGCAGTGTTTGTGTTTCCCAGGGGTCTGCTACACTTCTGCTTAAATGCTGGCTATGAGTCAGCTACTGTTTACTCAGTGCTTAATAGCCAGAATCCTGGGGTGGTCAGCATCAGTGATGCCGTGTTCTCCGATTTCGAGACAATTGATAATCTTGTGAGAAGGTTCATTTCAGTTTCTGCATTGGATGATATTAGTGTCAGAAATGTCACAGTTTCAAGATTTAATAATCTTAAAGTCATGAAACACTATATCTGAGAATTGAAAAATCATACACACCTTCATATATAGTTATGAGTTTTATAAATTGTCCAAAGACACCTTATTTGTCTCAGTGTCTTATTGTACTAACTTGGATTTGTGAGCGGCAAGGTCGTACGCGTACCCAATACACACGACTCTTGTTATAAACAGGGTCTAAAGGAAAATTCTGATATACGCAACCTTATTTGTCTTTATTTCATATTGTGAGTAGCAAGATTGTAAAATATCTTATCGTAATTCAAAGTGACCATTATATTTTTTTGTTGTTTGATGCTCTTTTTGCCTATGTAATCAGTTGTACTTAAAGCTTTACAAAATAAATGGTAAATTTGTAATACTTAATAAATACAAATGCAATTCCAAAATTCGAGTTAAGTCCGTTTGAGTGTATTTAAAATCATATTAAAAGTATTTTATCAAGGTTAAAATTATTATAAATCTCTTGATAGTATATTCAAAAACGCTAGTGAAATAGTAATTATCGAACTGATGCTAAATAAACAGAAAACGGTAGCAGATTATCAGAGGGGTCTCAACGTACATGTTTAAGATATTCTGCGATTATTTGAACATTTGAACAGATCTTAGGGGTCCGATTGTAATTTTCTCCTCATACCAAGAAAAGCGAGACTATAAAAGGAAAAGTTATTCATTGGAATATTCAAATCAAACAAATTCCGCGCCAAACAAAAAGAGAGAGAGAGAGAGAGAGAAAATGGCGGTTCTGTGTTTCGTCTTGGATTTACGCAGCCTCTCTCCTTCATTACTCGCCGATCTCAAGCAGGTATAAATTCAGTGATTGCTCAATCATTTTTCAAAATCTTGCTGCAAATGATTGATCTATTGATTCGAATTGTTGATTTTGTGCTTCTATTGCAGTTGTTGTTACAGCTGTCTAATCTCTACGCAATTTCGCCTTCTTTGCGCGAACCAAACGCTCTCTGTGATCGAATCGGCTTATGCTACGTCTTCAACAATCGCATTTCTTCTTCCGTCGAGGTACCTAAATTTGTACGAATATAATTATCATTTTTCACATTTTTGTGTAATTTTCTCGTTAATCAGTTTTGTTCGTCTCAAATTTTCAGATCATGTGATATTGCACATTTTTATTTGATTTTAATTCGAAACTGAAGGTGCATTTGATATGTTTGTGTAATTGTTTTTCAAGTTACATTTTTATTGATTGATATATAATTCGGAAATTTAATAATGCATGTGATATTTTTGTGAAATTGTCTCTTTAGAAGAAAAAACTGAATGAATTGAGTGTAAATGAAACAGCTAAAAGTTGCATACAGACCAAGCGGAAACTTGAGTCTTCGTGATTTCCATCATGCTGTTAACAACTTGCCTACTGATGCATTTTCACCTGAGTTTAAAGAATCTGGAGCCCTCCGTTGTTGCGGTTATCTGTTATTCTACCTATTGTTTTTTTAAAAAAATATTCTGATTAACCTTAAGAAGTTGTTTATAGTGTTAATTGATTTGGTGATTGGTAACAGATGCAAAACTTTCAAGTGTTTTTAGTGATCAAGTTCTATACTCTTGGGGAGATAAAGATATTATGAGAAAAGTGGTAGTCTTGAGTTCGTGTTTACCTGAAAACATAGACTCTGCCTTGAAAAAGACTCTTATGGTGAGTTTGAATTTTATGGGTATTTTGTGTTTTTGCTCTTCTGGTTGTTTGCTTTTTGCTATGATGATACTGAAGCTGATTTATTCCACAGGATGCAGCAGATAAGTGTGTATCACTTGAGTTTCTTTTATTTGAGCAAAAATCGAGCCATCTCTGCGACATGCAAGAGCATATCAACAGTTTTGTTGGATGCATTTCTGATCTCGACAACTGCTCGTTTCAAACATATCTTCCAGGTTAAGCAGCAACATGATTTATATAGATTTCATTCTTCAATTATCAAGAAAGATCCAATGTCTATCCATCCAAGAGTTCTTCTTGGAAAATCTTGGTTGCCAGCAGAAATGCACAATACTCATGTATGATTTGTATGTTGTATTAATATTTTAATATATTTGCAGACATCAAAGTATTTCATGGCCTGGTAAAACGATGGCTACAAGATTTAAAGGATGACATTGAAGAACCACTACAAGCTCGTTTTATCTTCAAGAGCAACCTTGTTGGTTCAGTGAACCAGATAACCTGCAGCTTGTCTGCATCTGTCAGTCGGATTATTGATGGGTTTAGTCCTTGTCAGGTATTGTCAATCTTTTTCTGCTTGGCAATCATGCATGATCCTTGTTGTGTAACCACTTCATGCATTTTGCACAGCAAGATGTTTATTTCTATAAATAGACAAACCTGACCAGCTCTGCATCATACATAAAGTCAAGACATCCAACTCAAAATTTTTAATGCCTGAATTCTTTATTATATACAGGTATTGTATACCTGAAAAGTGATGCAATGAGTTTTAATTAGTTGCAAAGAGAGAAATCCTTTCTCCTCATAAATCTCCTACCTAGGACTACATTGTTTACTGTTTCATGACTTTATTATGTTTACTGTTTCATCACTTACTCTTGAGAGGATTGACCATTCATTTAATCCATACATCTTACCTTTGGTTTCCTCTTTCTTTGTTGTTGCGGTAATATTCCTTAGATTAAAAAGGAAAAGGGAAAAGGAAAATGGCTTTTTTTTTTTTTTTTTTGCATAGAAATGGGTTTCATCTTTTTTTTTTTTTTCAATTATTCCTGTAATATACCTTACGTCGGAAAGGAAAAAAAGTTATCTGCTGTATTTTTGTAGACATGCAGGTGCCATGGCATTCCATTAAGCAATACAGTAAAAGATGGAATCAAAGAGCCTACTTGTCCTATCACTGGCCACAATCTGAGAACAATTGATGTGATTGAGAATTCTGTGAAGGTTGGAGAAAACACAGTCCTGTTTATGCCCTCGTTCCAGAGCTCTGTGAAGCTCCAGCCAGTGTCTTCGCCTATTGACTTTAACATTATAGAGAGGATTCCCCTGGGGTCTTTAAATGAAGGTAATTGTTAAGCATGACAATATCCTTGATACTTGGGTAAATATTTTGAACTTTGTTGTGATATTTTATATCGTACTGCAAGTGTATGGTGTCAAGTTTTAGTATAAATATAAGTGAAGAGTGTCGAACCCACAGGGCTTGCGTTAACTCGCACTAAGTATTACAATTGATAATCTTAACTTTATTTCGACGATAATTAACAAAGATTTAATTAAATAAATAAAATATAAAATACTTATATAGGAGGTACTAATACGATAGAGATTCTAGAGTCTGAATTCACCTAGCTGTCTCTTATGTATTTGTCATGCCAATTAATCCTTATTCAGTTATATTGTTTATAAGTCAAGACTCCGAAAATATTCACTCCCTCTCTCGAGTATCAGTGAAAATATCATTAACTACATACTTCGATATCTCTATAAAAATCTAGTAGTTAACAACTCATTACGCTTTGTGATTCTATGTTAACAATTTCAAAGGAACTAATATATTCTCTCGAACTCTATAAAACTCCTAGGTTATATTCTCTAGATCTATTCAAAATCCCCTCTCTCGAGTGATAGATTCTAAACATATATCATCATATTTGTGGCCAGCAAATACAAAGCATTAAACTCAAAAGAATATAAATAACTCAATAAAACTTCATAACAATATTGACAAACAATACAAGGTTCAAGCATCAGTTACATCATTCTCCAAAATTAAGGAGTTTAGTTCATGACAATAGATAAAAATAATGAAAACAAAGTCATGAATCTAATGGAAATCATTAGAGTTCTAAGAAAGAAACAAGAAGATAAAATCCGAATTGAATCTCTCCCTCTTCAGACGTCACCGCCTTCGTCTCTTCTTGTCGCTCTTCAATCCTTCTCCTTGGATCTCTCTAAAAATATGTGTTTTGTGTTTTGTGCTGTGTATTAGCCTCTCCCGTCAGTTGTGGACGAACTAATGTATTTATAATAGAGCCTTAGAGTCATTAGGCATCTAAAAAAACCCTAAAATCCTGTTTCTGGTGCGCGCGGGGCGCCGCGGCGCCAAAGCCCCTGGATTTTGTATGGAACGCATAGATCTCTTTGAGTAGATGCAAATTGATATATTATGGGTCTCATAACTCTTTCTAGATCAAAAGTTATAACCTTTTTAAATTCAGTGCGCAGCTGATGCTGGTTTTGCCTGTTCTTGAGTCTGATGCTCCCAATAGGTCCCGAAACACGCGTAATTGGTCCATTCTTGATGTTCTAATGCTTCCTACAAACAAGACATAAAATAAACTATAAATGACATTGAATGACATGAAACATAACAAAATAATAGGCTAAGGATGCCGGAATAAGTGGGTATAAACCACACTTATCAAGCTTCTTGTAGTTTAGTGTAGAGATAGACTGTTGGGATGTTAGGGAATTCTGTTTGGTTTTTTGGAGCCTCTCTTGTTGTCACTTGTGATGCTTACACCTAATGACTTACCTACTGGGTAATAAAAATAAGGTTTATGCCTACGTCTGTAATATATGCACGAGTCGGAAGTCATACATCTTGATAACTATCTTCAGTTTTTGTTCTGCTGCTTGTGCACTTGATAAATTAATGCACATTACAATTGTATGAGAAATTGCGACTCAAATATCAATTTGTACATATGCCTTTCCTTAAGTCATTTTATTACAATTTCTTGAATGTGCATTACCCATGTAGCACTTCACCACAAGAAATGCAGATATCCTGTTTTCCCCCACTCCTATTTGGATGATATACAGTCAAACCCAATCTTCATTATTATGGCCTAGATTGTCTCTATTTTCTGATTGGCAATAAATTCAATGCTGCTAGATTCTTATGTCAGCGCTTTTTTTTATCTTTGCTTAATCATGCTTTTACTGTCAATTCTCCCTCTTTTGGCATTTTGAGACAGGTGTTATAATTGGAGCTTCCTATGTTGTAACTCCATTAGCTTGTCATGAGATGGAAACTACTTCAGATGAAATAGATCAAGCAGAGTTGAATTCTCAATGTGCGTGAAAGGTTTTCACTGGAATGTTTAATATATATATAAGTTCTCTCAGATTTCAGAAATTCATTCTCGTCCTCAAACTTGAGTTTAGTTATCATTCAAACATCATAGATTATTTGCATATAACTTTTCGAATTCCTTCTTTCATTTTCCTGAAATCTGGGTATAGTTGGGCAGTATTTCGAGGTCTTTGCAGTGCTCTACATTCACTGGACCAGGGTTTGTTATGTTCTTCATATTGTAATGTGGAGACTATGAGAAAAGCTACCTTCCACTGCTATTATATCCTGCAACCTTCAGACAGTGGACCAATGCTTCTCAGGGTAAACTATGAGCCTTTCTCTTGTTAGCTGACTAGATATGACTTTCTTGTTTCAAGGAAACAAACCATTCGAGATTTGTCATTCTTGTAATTGTAATATAAGGCAGCCTTGTTTTCTTAGATAAATTCTCTTTGCTGGTCAGCAGTGTCTGCTCTTCTTTCTTATATCTATGTTAATTATTATTTATATATCTTGCAGCGACTTGCAGGATCAGAGGAAGTCTTGCCCGTCCCTGATGTCAACCAGTTTATTGGTTCTTCAGTACCCAAGGAGATTGAGATTTCCATTCAAACTCTTTTATTAAAGGTTGAATCCTATCTTTGTAGTTGGAAACTGTTTCCTCTTGCTTTGTAGCGTAAAACTAGTACTCTCTAATGGCAGTAAATCATTTAGCATGATGTAACTGCTTGTCATTATTTAGAAACTCATTACTGTAAAGAAGAACAAATCCTACTGGAAAAATATCTATTTCTTTTTTCAATCAGCATCAGTTTGCACGTGCATCAAGTCATAAATGCCAATTTCTGAGCCATAACTTGTGACTTGTGAAAGTAAAATCTGTTTATTGCATAGGCCATAGTGTTTTGAATCTGTCACCACAAAGAATGGCTGTGGAGAAATCATTAAATCACAACACATTCCTCAAAGAATTCTACTAGTGAATTTCTTCGAAAATGAAAAAGAGAAGAGAAGAGAAATCTACCATTTGTGTTGAAGAGAAATCTACCATTTGTTTTTGTTATTGTAATCGTCGACTGATACTAGTTAGATAAAAAATAAAATAAAAAAGGTATGTCTGGATCAATTGGTAAGCAAGCTACTGATTTATGTTGTACGTACGATGGAATAAGGTTGATATCTAGGCTTTATTTTCATAGCTTTGCAATCGGCTAAATAGCATAACTAATGAATCTATTTGTTTCCTCCCAAGATGGTTATATTTTTCTGTAGAGGGAATTATGAATTTATAGTGGTTCGCATACTTATGTTATTCTCTTTGCCCTTTTAAATGCTTGCAGATAGAATCAAGAGACTACAATCCAGTTGTTCATGAGCGAGGCTTCCATCCAAAACTAAACTCACTTGTAAAGGAGAGCTTACAATTTGGGTAAAATCCTCTATACCTGCTTTGAGCTCTTTGTAAAAGAAACATTCAAGCACATGAATTAATATCCTCTCAGAAATTGTGCTCCAACCTACAAAAATTTGAAACCTTTTCTTCTAAATAAAAATAACTAAGGTGACATTTATCCTCAGTATTGCGGACTAATAATCTTTCAAGTGAACCTAGATGAGATGTTTAGCCATAAGAGTTCCGTGTAATGTATGGGAAGATAGAATATATGCCCTCAATCTATGACCCCAGATTTGATACAGTCATAGAACTGTGTTCTCTGTCACAGACATCTTTCTGAACTTGTTGAAGTTATATCTGTTTAAAGTTGGAAAGAGATGCATTTTGAAGTGGCTGAACATAGAATGTCACATAAAATTCCTAGATTCAGTTGTCTTAGGTGACTTATACCTTGAATTTATTTTTTTTGTACTGAATCTTAATGCTCCAGATGTGAAATTATCGTAATTAGATCTCAGAATGTAATCTGTTTGCTTTTAGATATATGATGATGGCCTCATTTTATGTATTGACCACATTTTTGAGGTCATCTGAGTGCCTTGTGTGCCATAGAAAGCTCCGAAGGAAGATTCCAATTTGTAGATTTTTTTAGTGATATATGGTTTTTATTCATATGGTTTATGATTTCAGCCTTACAATCTGATGCAACAAGTTGGTTGGTTAATTTTGATTTGGAATTTGGTTTGTATTACTCGTTGTGCGTCATTGTTAGCATCATTGATATTCGATCTTAATGACAAATCCCTGATAATTTATCTTGTTTACGTAATCTTCCAGGTCAGTACCGACTAAATTGTGTGACACAGAACCTGAAGTGAACTCAATGCAACTGCATTCTGCAGAAGTGACTCCAAAGTCAAATTCGGCTATTGAAATTGTAGTCTTGGAAGAGAAAAACGAAATATTTGATCTTACAGCCGGAGATGACAAAACAGCTGCTAGTATTCCCGAAGAATGGGAGCAGCTTGTAGTCAGTGAAATCCCCAAGAGATTTTCTCCCGCTTGTGTATCCAAACCCAAGTTGGATCACTCAGTTCTCTCGCCACCAAATAATAACAGGCCGCTGGATGAAAAGACTTCAAGGATATTAGAACGACTAGAGGTGCCGCGACAGTTAAAATCAAAGGTACTTTCTCCAGTTACCACAAGCAGCAGCAGCATCTCAGATGCATGCTTGCCAATGAAGAAACCTCTAATCCCTTTCCAGTCCAGCCAAGCTAATTCTGACCAAGTGACAACTTCAAGTCAGCTAATGAAACCAAATTTTCAGAGGCTTAAAAGGAAATACAAGTGAAAAAAAAACGCCATCCTCGACTAGCATGGAGTTACTCTTGCGGAAAAGTTACTTGAGGTCAGTGTGTTCACTTCATTCTTATTAGCTAGTTTTCACTGTTCTTATAATCCTGTGCTGAGTGATCTTAGTGGTCTACAGTTTTACAAGTATCAACTGTTGGGGCAGCATTGCTCCAGAGCCTTATGCTATCACTTCACTTGCTTGCTCTTTGATATCATGATATAATCCACATTACACCAAAAGCTTATCTTCATTATGATATAATCCACAATACATCAAAAGCATATTTAAATATTACAATTTAAAAAAAAAAACAAAATTATTTTCACCTAGAAGAAAAGAAAAGAACAAAAAAACTTTTACATTTGGTTGTTGAGGACTTAGTCGGTGGTGGCTGCCAGGCTGCCATTATACTATTTCTCATATGATTATTGACTTGAACCATGACTTTTTGCCTCGCCCAACAAACCTCTGTCCACATGATGTTTCTAATACTCTATTAGTGATTGATAGAACAATAAACAAATATTGATAATATTTTTTTTATCAACATCATGGTCACTGGGCCATGCCACAAACTTTTGCACGTGAGAAAGTAGTGGAAGAGATGATGGTGAATCCGTAGGATTTAAAAGTTTTCTTTGTGGAAATCAAATTTGGTGCTTGTCTTGTGAGAGAAATCCAACGCTAGGTGGCGTAGCTCTTTTGTCAGTGCCGGTGCCCCACAATAAAATACACCTGCATTTTTTCAAACAAACAATCCTTAGTCCCCATCTCTAGAAATATAGCACACAGTAAGTATCTATATCGAGCTTTAAAGTTGAAATAATGATCATTGAATTTGAAAAATTATAACTCGATAGTAACCCAAATCCATTCTCACTTATATGAGCGAGTTTTGAACCTCAGATCTCTTGTTTCCACTCAAGAGATTTTACTAACCGGACTAGTTGGTACCCACAAACGGGTTATTGAACTTAAAATTTCTAGATGAAACGTTTTAAGTTTATATTTCAATTTCAATTTCAATGTCTCTAGTTTCAACTTCAATGATCCGAATTTTAACTTTAATGCTCCGATACCAGCACTATCGTATTAGGTAATAACAAAAGAGAGTAGTGGACTTACCAACTCTAGAATCAGTGTGATTGAGAGCAATGCGCTTGTACACATTACGCCAATTAGGCTTGGCAAAATGAGACTTAACGCGTGTGCCAGAGACAACATCAACACCATTCTTGGCGTGATTGAGGGACTGAAGCATAGCAATGAGAGCCGAACGAGCATCACCTTCTTCATAAACACTGGTGCAGTAATTGTGAAGCTCAATGACATTGTTATGATCCAATTCAGCCACCTCATTCATCACTCCTTTGAACCAATCGAACGAGCCTTGCTCTCTTGTAACCCAATAGAAGTATGCTCTTCTTGTCCTGAACTCATCTCTTCTTCTGTGTCCAGATGAAGAAGGGCTTGGAGTTCTTGCTCTTGATGTTCCATTTTCTAAAGCTTCTCCTTCTTCTTCTTCCATTGCTTTGATGTTATTCACAATGTCCTTCACGATGCTTATCATTGGAGTTGCTCCAATTCCCAGACCAACTAATAAAACCACCTCATAGTTTTTGTAGTCTTGTGCTGGTGCTCCATATGGACCGTCGATCAAAACTCTCGGAAAACTGTTCATTATCAAAATTAATCATTAATATAACACATATGAAAGCTTTTATTGTCATTTTCAATTATAACTTGTAAAAAACTGAAGATTAACTAGGGGTAATTAAGGAAATTAAAGAAAATTGGGGTTAAAAAGTTAATTTCATAGTTGTTATGTCGAGATGGTCCTGAGAAGAGTCGACACATACATACGGTTAGCAAGGGTCCTTAAATTTAACCCAAAATTAAGGATATTGAATCTAGAGAAATTTTAATTTTTGATACATATTTACATATATTTTTATTATTTATTGATAGTGACTCAATATTAAGAACTCGACTAAAACTTTATAAAATTCAATACAATTCAAGACTACCTCTGTTATTATGGAATGGAGATCAGAGTACAAAAAATCTTCTGAAACGAAGACTAAGTGCAAATTTTGGGGACTGAAATGCAAAAAAATAATATGCGAGGGACTAAAGTATAAATATCATATTAGAAAATAGAAAGCTTAAATAGTCAAATATTTTTGATAGTATAGTCTAACTCCTAGGACACGTCTCTTCAAGATTTTATTTTGATAAAAACTCAAGTCTATCTAAAAAGTAAAAAAGTATATTACCGATTAAAAGAGATTATCCATTTTAAACCCATAATTCCCAATAGAGACATGGGATGCCACGTAATTGATTTATGATTGATTTGTTGTGAGAAAGTTTATACAATTGGGAGAAGTTAATGTCAAAAAAGTAAAAAGAATCTGCAAGAGATGGTGAAAAGGACGACATGCACTTTAATAATGTGATACTTTCAATTAAACTTTCAGTGGTTGAGAATGAGATCAATGCAAATGCACAGTATTGTTAATTTGTTATCAGTCTCTATCAATGATGCCATGAGTGCCCCTTTGATCAAAACGACATTTATCTTTCGGATAATTCTTGTCGTTTACATGTATTAAAAAAACAAGTAAAGATTATTATATTATATGGGTTAATCTTTATACTAAGATAAGGTGACTTTCGAACTGTTTAAAGTTTGGAAGCATAAAAGCCGCCCACGTTTAACAATGGCCCATTACTGTCAATTCTCATATAATTAAATAATTACATTTGTTTTGTGTTTTGTGTTTCTTTTTCAAAATGTTGATCTTCTTGTTTTTTTTTTTTTTTTTTTTAAAAATGCTAACGAATGTTATAAGGATCTATTTTTACTCTTTTGGACTTTAAAGAGTACTCAATCATATGAAATTATTCCAACAAAGGGTAGCACAAATGGTAAAGAGTATACTTATATTTTGGTGTTGCTATGCTAAGAAATGTGAGTGATAATTTAATTAAGCGATTAAATTACTATTTACAAAATGCAAAAGGCATTTAAAAAAAATCCATACAATAATGTAATTTAAATTTGTTTTAACCCAGCATAACTTATAAAATTTAAAAAAAAAGAGTAGGACTTACTTGGGACAGTTATTTTCATCCGCTCTGAGTAATCCACTTATTCCGGTGGGCGGCGGTCGGCAAACCTGGAAAAAAAAAATTAAAAAAAATAGGTAAATTATTTATCATATTTATGCAAGTGGGATTTTATGTAGAGCTAGTGCTATGTTAACTAACGAACCTCAGAGAAGACGGTTCTGAGTTGACGAGTCCAGTCACCAAGAGTTCTAATGTGAACACTGAGATGGTCATCGTCCGGGGCCGAAGTTATTGAAAATGGGTGCCTGTATTTGTATTTGACATTTGAATTAGGCACTAAGCATTAATAGCAGAATTTTTTGAAAAAAAATATATATATGAAAAACCAAAGGCTACCATTCAAATGGAGACACAGCAGCACAATTAACAAACATGTATTGCCCACTCTTGTATCTGAATCCATTAGGCTTTGACATGTGAAGAGCCAGCACATTTCCTGGATAAACTGCCACCTGCATCCAACATATTTAACAAATTACTCACAAACTTTACACGCAAAAGATCGTAATCAGTGCATAAGACTTCCACTATGAACATGATACGGAAAAACTATTTTCTGATTCGAACATGTGAATAAGCGAATAACAATTCAAATTCTTTACCTTTTGTATAGAAACAGGCTTGATGCTTGACCTCAGTGCCCTAATCAATCTCTCAGTAGCATAAAGACATATTGGAACTGCTAAGTACATCCATGTCTAAATGAAAAGAAAAAAAAACTAAGTCAGGCTTCATAAATATCAACCATAATTTAAAAAAAAAAGAAAAAAAGAAGTTAAGGTAATTAAATATAAGAAAGGATTCAGGACTCACAGTTTTCTTGTACCATTTTTTGGTCAAGTAAAGGTACTGGCCATGCACAATGAGCAAAGTATAAACGATGATAAAGAGGTGATGTGAGTACCAAAATGCATTGAACCCAGTGAGCTTCATTAAAGGTTTTGGCAAATTGAGCCTGTTTCTTCTGAACCAGGGGGTAGCTAAAGTGAAGGCTATTGCCATCAAAACCACCATTACAATCCCAGTTACCCCTTCCACTGACTTGACAAAATGCCAGTAATTTTGAGGCTGATCCCCAAAAAATGTCTCCATTGGCTCATATTTTTCTTCACTAGCATTGATAAGCCTAGGGAAATCACATGCTAAATGTGAAATACCATGAATTCCAACCCCAATTGAGATCCCAATTGCTATCAGTTTGTGGAAATTAAGGTTGTCATCAAATGGAACAGCAACACCAAGTTTGGTCTTGTTCCTGAGCCAAGTGATTGTGTTTCTACAGACTGGTAATAAAATCAAAGCCATGTTGAATTTCAGTGTCTCAGCAGCACCTTTGGCCATGCAAACGCAATGCCCCATTACATCAAATGCAGCTCTGTTTTTGTACTGAATGTATTTGTATGTAAAAAGCCCTGCCATTACTCCAATCCAAAGTGCCATTACCCAGACTCTTTGCCAATTGTCCAGTAAAAAATACTTGGTGCTGTGACAGAATCTCCTTATTGGGTTGTCAAATTGTGTTGGCTTCAGCTTCTGGCTCAACATCTGGCTCAGGTTTCTACTGTCTCCTACTTTTACAGATTGAGCTGGTACTTGTAACAGAAGCATTTCTAGACTGTCAATCTGAAAATTTCAACAATAAGATCACCATTAATTTACCAAAATTAAGATCATTATTTTTGTGCTTTAATGTTTTTGGAAAGCATCTCTAAGTGTGCCATAGGTTGGGTTGGACCAGTAAATAATGCGGGTTGAAATTTATCCGACTTGACCTGTACTGGGTTGAATTTATTTTTTTAAAAAAATTAAAAATTTAATAATTCACATTAAAAAAATAAATACCAAGTATATAATATAAAGATATTATTAATAGGTTGACCAAACCAACCCGTTTTCACCGACCCTGTTTATAGCGGGAATCTTGGGGTATGATATATTTTTGGTTGGTTTATTTACCATAATGTATCCGAGATGGTCAGGATCCAATTCTTCCATAATCAGAGCAGCATATTCCTCGGCTTGCTTTTGAATATTCGAAAGTTTGTTTGCAGAAGCACTGAGGCTGATAATCTGTAAAAATAAATAATTATTAATGTAACTTAATAGTTTTAATTTAATTAGTTTTGCATTGAGTGAATTCAAGAAACCATTGACATACCTCTTTGACTTCATCTTCTGTGATTCTTCCATCTGCATCTTTATCAACCCTGCAAATATTTCACCAACAATTGATCAACAAAAAGAACTTGTAATAACTTTTTTTTCTTTCTAAAAGAAGAATAATTAATCATTACATGTCAAAGAAAGTTTGAAGCCTGGAATCAAAACTCTGATCAGAGATCTGATCCCAAAACTCCCTCAATTGATCCTTAGTGATTGTATCTCCTTGAATATTGTGTCTCCTAGTAAGAGCATCAAACAACTCAACAGCAAAATCCTTGGATTCCTTGTTCATCCCTGCACAAAAATTATTATACATAAATCAAACATTTGAAGCAATGGTTTCATGCTATGTATGTTCTGTCTAATACGAGATAATACATGTAATATCTCGTTCATTCGGATATTTTTCGAGATAGTACGGGTATTATCTAGTCCGTCGTAAGAACGTCCGGACCTAACCAGCTCTATTACACGTACCTATGCATTCGCCAAAGCGTGCACGTGGCAAAACCCCATTAGTAGTAGAGGCAGAAATATCATCAAATCGTTTCTCAACAGCAGTCCAGCCAGCACCACCATCAGTTTTGCTGATAAACTTGAGGCCCTTCAAAGCATAAGCCGCCGCAGACTTGTTTCTATCAAACCGAGCAGGCGGCGACGGCTTCTTTGAAAAAGAAGCCAATCGCTTAAGCTCCTGAGACACCTGTCTGATTCTTGCAGAAGTAGTTCTAACGACATTAGAACTAATTAAAGAAGCTGCTGTCCTTTTCTCTAACCCTTTTCCAAGTAAACTAATCTCAGGATTTTCATGAAGATCCCCAGCTGCCTTAACACTATGAACAGCTACCGAATCGTCCCGAACATCAAGTGTGATCTCAACGTAAGGCTCGTCATCATCATCTTCATGAGCTGAAGCAGCAGCAGTTGAAGGTGAGCTTGATTCTGCAGGCAAATTAAACTTGGTGCTTTTTTTACCAACTCTTTTGTTTAAAGGCCCGCTTAACGGACCACTGTACGGAATCCTTTCGTTTCCAAGAACTTCTGTATCCGAATGATGATGCTGATGATGAGATTCAGTCCCCATGTTCTTGATCTGGGTAGCTCCAAATGTCTCTGCAAATTAAAGAAGAAATGGGATTTTTTTTTTTTTTTCTATCACTTTTGTGGGTACTTACAAGTTACAAGTAAAGATATATGAAGGTTTATATAGGATTTAATAGAAGAAGTGGCACGATGCGATGGTCTGACCAAAGGGTTTGAACATTATTCTTATTTTCATAATGTGAAATATTGTGTAAGAATTGGTCTTATGTTCTGTAAGATGACAAGAAGCTTCCTGCATTTCTTAACACGTGCTTCGTTTATAGCATGGAAAAATTTTATTATATAATTATGATATTAGGTAACTCATATAATAATCTAATAATATTTTATCACACGAGTTAAAATGATAAAAATAATAAAAATAATAATAATTATATTTTATATAATTCTATATTTTATAATTGATTAATGAGAGTATGAGAGATATCTTAGTCAACGCAAAATCCACTGCAGTTTTTAATGGGAACTCGATCGGATGTAAGTCAGAAAAAAAAATAATTAAAAAATTTTAAACTAAATGACCCCCACCAAAAATTCAAAGTATTTTAGTATGAAGTCGGTATTTGATTTGTCAAACGGAATCATATAATGTATTTTTGAGCATCTCGTCATTATGTTGTTAGAATTTAATTTATTAATATTGGATCATCATGCCCCCAAGGGGTGTGGCTTGGTGGTGAAGGGTCCAAAAACTCATCTTGAGGTTCTGGGTTCGAATACAGGGGGTGCAACTTCTTGTAAGAGCCTGGGGCAGCCGGGGGTTTTACCTGCGCCGCGGCCCAGAATGGGTGGTTTGGTGGCGGGATTTCCAACGATTTCAAAAAAAAAAAAAATATCGGATCATTATTTTAACTATTCTGCTTAAGCATGAAATGAGTAGTTTGGCGGCGGAGTTTCTAACTATTAGAAAATTTTTGTCCCCAAGGGGTGTGACTTGGTGGTGTAGGGTCCAGGATCTCACCTTGAGGTTCTGGGTTCGAATTCAGGGGGTGCACTTCTTGTAAGAGTCTGGGACAGCCGGTGGTTTTACCTGCACCGCGGCCCGGAATAGGTGGTTTGGTGGTGGGTTTTCATCGTTTCCAAAAAAAAAAAAAAATTTCTAACTATTAAAAAAAAAAATTATAAGTCCTCTTATTATATATGTTTCAAATATGACATTGGTGTCCTCCAAAATTTATTTTATTAGTCAAACGGACTCCCTTGGTTTTAAGAATGTGCACACATAAACTCCTTATCGTTGGTATTTTTCAATAATTTGGATGAAAAATTCTCTTAGAACATTTAACTATTTTATCTTCTTTTTTCTTTTCTTTTTTTTTTTTAAAAAAAATAATAATTTTACTAAGAAGAAACTTACCATAAGGGAATCTTGATCTTGAATGAAACTTTGTGTCTCTCTATATAACATGTATTAAGCAATTATATGAACACACAATTAATAATTTTGAAAAATAAAAATAAAAAATCTGATTTACAAAACGGTGCAAAACAAAAATCAATTAGATGGTACCACCACTTTTGATTAAAGTAGGCCACTACTTTGGTCAATAATTGTTAACTTATTAGTGGTCCAAAAAATTAGCCGTGATCGTATATTTCTATAATTTTATTATTTTCTTTGGCAGTAAAAACAAGTTAGAAAAAAAAAATATCACATAGGTGGTCACCTAAATGGAAAATCATATACGTATCATGACTTATTTCAAAATCTTCATAAATATATTGTGTATAAGCAACGATATATAAGTAATTGAATGATAATGTACCGACATGCATCCAATTAAATAGTAAATTATTGATGGGGTTGTGTCTAGAGATGACGGTCGGGACGGGTTGAGATAATTTGTCAATTTTGGTCCAGTCCCGATAATGAATTTTAGATTAAAAGAAAGTCATTTTGAATCTCGTATTAATTTTTATTTCAGGAGTAAAAATCGTGACGAATTATAGATTAGTTCATGAGTTTTTAGGTTAGAAGAATTTGAGACTAAAATATCCCAACTTAATTTTTTTTAATGGGAATAAAAAATTATCACAAATCCTATATCGATGTTACAGGACCCCGATTACGTATTAGATTGTGTAAGTAACATTTAAGTCGACTTTCATAACAAATCGAGTTCGAATGAAAATTAAGATGCTTCCAACAACTTTGTCATATACATCGATAAGCTACCAATTCTAGTAATAAATTAATATACATACATATATATATATATAAAAACAAGTTCAATGCAAACAAAAATATAAAATAAATGATACTCTAGTACTATAAAAAATAAGGTCTTTAACGTTGAAAAACATTGATACTAAAAGAGGATATTTTGACGTCAAAGGATATCCGCGTCGAATATTTTCGACCTCAATTTTCGACACTAATACGTGAACGACAAAGACTATTAGCGTCAAAATTATACTTTCGACGCTTAAGTACAATATTCTGCGTTAAAATCTGTCGACACTACAATTGCGACTTTTAGTGTCAAAACTTTTTTTGACGCTAAAACACGTATTTGGCGACGAATATTTTCGACGTCAAATACTTTTATATTTAATAAAAAAAACTTATATATTTTTACCTTTAGCGTCGAACGTTTCGACGCTAAATATATTTTAAAAATAAAAAAATGAAAGGTTATTTTATTACATGTTTCGACGATAAAAGTGAAATAATATTAAAAAATAAATAGTTATTTTATTACCTTTAACATCAAATGTTTCAACGATAAATGTGAAATAATATTAAAAGAAATAAATAATTATTTTAATATATTTAGTGTCGAATGTTTTGACGCTAAATGAGAAATAATATTAAAAAATAAATTATTATTTTATTACCTTTAGCGTCGAAACATTCGACGCTAAAAGTGTATGGATTTTTTTAAAAAATATTATTACGATAAAAATAATTTTATTGGATAATACTAAAATTATTTTTATTCTAATAATTTTTTTGTTCTTATAAATTTAAAAATAAATTAAAATTAAAATATAAAAATAAAAATAAATTAAATTAAATTAAATTTATAATTAAATTTTATTAAGTAAAATAAATACATAATCTATTAACAATCACTCATGTTCTTAATGTTTATACAAATAAAAAATAATAATAATCACCGTTGTTGTGCTGGAATGACGGTCGATGCCAATGCAGACTGGCCGAGTGAGGCCTCCAGCATCTGCTTGAAAGTCATCATATACGGATCGAATTCTTGCATCTTCTTCTGGTAGTCCTCCTCGACCTGTTGTAACTTCTCCTAGGTCTTCTTTAGCTCTTCTTTAGTATTGTTCAACTCTTCATTGGTGTTGTCTAGCTGTTCTTGAATACACAACTGAGTATGAGAAGAAACAGTAACGTCGGCTTCTTAGTTCTTACAAGTGTCGAGGCCGATGTTGTACGCCGTCTAGTTCTTGAAAATTCATTGCGACAACTCCTCATCTACTAGAGGGTCGGACCCTGTCTCCTGAGCCTGTAGCTGGACCTCCACAATTTCGTTCTGTTTTAAAAAAACAAAGTTAATGTTCAAACTGAAAAGAAAAAAATTAAATTTAAGAATATATTTAATTTATTTTAAATATTAAAACTTACGTAGCAGCGTTCAATTTCTTCATTGATCAATATCTTCTTCTCACTGTAGTGTGTCATTCAAAAAAACTCTGAAAATGACTACACCTCACTCGTGCTACTCTGCAAAAATGCATAAAGTGGTTGTTAGTGTTAGTAAAATTAATGAAATGTTAAAAAACAGTTTAGAATATATTTATCTCAAAATGCTCAGCACAATGTTGAGAAAATGGCTTGAAGTTTCCACAATGATTGTAACTCTTCCCATGCGGCGGTCGAGAAACTTCAGGACGTTTGGTTTGTTCAGGTCCACGTCGAATCACTCATACATCACTACAAGAATTATGGCTTTTAGCGTCCAAATATTTAGCGTCGAAACATTATGCGACGCCAAAACTAACTTTTAGCGTCGAATATTAGTTTCGACGCTATATGTCATATTTTTAGCGACGGAATAAAACTTCGACGCAGAATATTAATGTTTTGGCGTCGAAACTATATTTCGACGCTAAAAACAGAACTTTAGCGTCGACAAATATTCGACGCTGAATAATTATATTATTGCAATAATTTTTGGTGCCAGATATTACACTTTTAGCGTCGGAACACGTGGTCGACGCCAAAAATATAATTTTAGCGTCGAACATATATCGTCGCGCAAGGTGTATGAAGTTTCCACCGGCAAATCCTTGACTCTTTCGCGTCTAAATTAAATTCGACGCTAAAAACGGCAACAATTAGAGTCGAATGTGAATAATCGACGCGAAAAATAATACTTGTAGCGTCGAAAATAATTTCGACGCTAAAGAGTTATGAAGCTTCCACCGACAGGTCCTTGATTCTTTCGTGTCTAAATTTAATTCGACGCTATATATTTTGATATTTAGCGTCGACAAAACAGTTTCGACGCTAAAAACGTATACAATTAGCGTCGATTTTGAATATTCGACGCCAAAAAATAATACTTTAGCGTCGAACAAATATTCGATGCTAAAGAGTTATGAAGCTCCACCGACAGATCCTTGATTCTTTCGCGTCTAAATTAAATCCGACGCTAATTTGTTATATTAGCGTCGAAAAAAACGGTTTCGACGCTAAAAATGTAACATTTAGCGTCGAAAAAAACAGTTTCGACGCTAAAAACGGCAACAATTAGCGTCGAATACTCAATTCGACGCTAAATATAGATTAAAATACAGAAGGTCAGCACCCCTTCTCCCCCTCTGTTTTTTCTTCATTCTCTTCGTAAAATCCTCTGAAATCCAGAATTTCTCCTCTACAGCCTCACATCTCTCCTAAAAATTTTCAATAAAATTGTAATCAATTTCCGAAAAGGTAAATCTTCTTTCATATTATTTATTATTTTCAATTTTATGATTATATATGTTGTTTATATGTTTTATATGCTGTTTGTTAGTGATTTATGATTCATATATGTAGAGTAAGTATATTAATTAACAAAATAGAATTTTTCTGTAAACTATTTAATTAATTATCAACCAAATATATATATATGCTTAAATTAAGTATTACTGAATTAGTAATGTTGATTCCAATGTAAAATGATATCTAATAATTATATTATTATATTTAGGTATTCTGCTGAAATGGATAGAAATTGGATGAGCTCTCTGGATAGATTGAGTGTTGAATATCGTAATGGAGTGTCTGAGTTTATGGAAGTCGCAAAGCAACACATTGATGCAGAAGGTCGTGTTCGTTGTCCATGTGCAAATTGTTTGAATAGGAAAAGGAAGCGGTTAGATGAAGTTCATAATCATTTATACATGCCAGGAATATCACCCACTTACCGTACGTGGATTTATCACGGTGAGCAGTATCATTCTCAGTCACGGTTTTTTGATGTGGCGAAGGGAGCAATAGTTACAATCAACCTGCAAACGATGATATCGCCGATATTTTGCATGACTTACAAGGTCCACAACTTGGTCATAGTGTTAGTGGCGACATGCCAGTGTTAAGTGGAAATGATCAAAACTTATTTAGTGAGCTACTTGATGAGGCAAAAAAAATTCCATTCGAAGGTGCTGGAATGTCGATCTTGAATTTCGTTGTGAAATTATTACACATTAAAGTGATCAACAGAATGACCAACAAAAGTATCGATATGATGTTAGAGTTACTGGCCCAATGTTACCGGTTGGAAGCGAATTGCCTAAAGAACGACATACGGACGTAACTCACTGGAATTGGTCCGTTCGAACGCGTTAGAGAACGCCATACGAACGCTTGCTCACTGGAATTGGTCCGTTCGAACGCGTTTGAGAACGCCACACGAACGTGAGCTCACTGGAATTGGTCCGTTCGAACGCGTTAGAGAACGCCATACGAACGTTTGCATGAGAAGTCGTGTGATTGTGTGCTTCGTGGTTGGTTATATGTATCCCATTGATTGTGTGACTGTGTGTATGTACGTGTATGATGGAACTCGTAGATTATATGGATAATCAATGCATATGTGAAATGAATGAATGAATTGAAAACGAAAGTGAGCATTCGATGTTATAAGCGCTTTTGTTAAGTTGTATTGACTTGTATGGATATGTATGTATATGTATAAGAATTTTGGAATTTGATGACGCTAATGCGACGACGGGTTTTTGCAGATGGCACCGGGCAATCGCAAACGGGCTACCGCGACTCCATCTACATCAGCAAGGGCAACTGGCCCTGGTGATTTCTCTGCTAGCACAGGTGAGTCCAGTACAGTGAAGGGTCGAGGACGCACCCGTGGCCTGGGGTTGGCTAAGTACGTTAAGGCTCACGGTCGTATCCGGATAGAGATATCAGATGATGGACACACTCAAGTCGGACAACATAATTCAGCGTTTAATACAGCCATAGGAGCTACAGCTCGATATGAAGCTCCCCAAAACTACGTATCTTGGAGAAAGATACCGTGGGAGACGAAACTGAACCAGCTATTCCGTCGCTACTTGTAAGTTTCGATATTGTTTGTTATTTAACATTTTTATTTTATACTTAGAGTTACTCGAATTTTCATATAGGAATGGTTCGACTTCGATCTGACCCAAGTGAATGTCCAACAATATATTGACTACCACATGGGGAAAAGTTATAAAGATTATAGAACAAAAGTCTTGAAACCAATATTCGACGAACATGGACCTTCAAATGCTCCACAACACAAACCTGATTTTATAGAGGAACAAAACTGGACATTCTTATGTGAGCTTTGGTCGAGCAAAAAACACGAGGTAAATTTTGAAATAAACGGAAATTTATAATTGTCTTTGTTTTCGGTACTTACAGTGTTCGTGAATACAGGATAAATGTCACGCAAATGCGGAAAATCGAAGTCACTTGCGTTTTAACCACCGTGGAGGTTCGAAGCCATTTATCCAACATCGTGCCGAACATTCTGAGGTAAATATATCATAACGTAAAATTTAACAGTTAATTGTTTTTACTATCTGGAATAATATTGAATTTATTTTATGTTTATAACAGAGTAGCACATGTGAGGTGCAATCATTTCCAGATTTTTTCCGTGTGACGCATTACAATGACAAGAATAAATGGATAAATGAAGAAGCCGAACGCTGCTATGTAAGTTTCAGTTTTTAAAATAAAATAATTAATATTATATATGTTAAATTTTTTCTCAAATTCTAATATTAACTTATTTTTTGAAACAGAACGAAATGATGGAACTCCAACATCAAACTCAGGAGACAGGGACCGACCCCATACCAGATGAGCAGCTGTCGCAATTGGTTTTCAAGAATCAGACAGCTTACAACGTTGGTCTTGGCACTCGTAAGAAGCCAACGTCATCTGCACGCAATAATGGTAATTCGGACAATGTCTCTCTTCGAGACGAGTTAGTCACCATCAAAGACGAGCTGCAGCAGACTAAGGAGAAGCTACAACAGGTCACGGTGGACCACGAGAAGAAGATGATGGACCACGAGAAGAAGATGGAGCAGTTGGAACAGCAACTGCTGGCTTTCCGTCAGATGTTCGAGGTCTCAATGAGTCATGGTGCATCGGGCTCGAGCGTCCCCCCATCACAGTAGCAATTAATTTTATATTTAGTTTTGTATAAACATTTTGAACAAATAGATTTAATATAATATTTCTTTTTCTAAAACAAATTTCAATATAATATTTCGTCATTAATTACATTTTTTTTCAACTAAATTAAATATTTTAGACCAAAAAATAAGTAAATTACTAATTTTTTAAAAAATAAATTATTTACTTTTAGCGTCGAATATTTCGACGCTAATAGTATACAAAATGGCCGTTGTAAGCGTACATATATTTCTTTTTAAATATATGTTAGCGTCGACTAGTTTCGACGCTACAGGTGACTTTTAGCGTCGACAAATATCGACGCTAATAGTAAAAAACATGGTCGCTATAAGCTTACATATAATACTTTTTTAATATACTTTAGCGTCGAAAGGTTTCGACGCTAAAAATTTGAATTTTTGCGTCGATATATTTCGTCGCCAAATATAAAATATAGCGTCGAAAATTTTACTTTTAGCGTCGAAATAAATTGGACGCAGAATACTGTTTGTTAGCGTCGCATTTAATTATTTCGACGCTAAAAGTGGTTTTCGTCGACATTTTATCGTCCATTTTTTGCGTCTAATTTTTTCGACGCTAAATATAATTGGCGTCGAAATAGTCACTTATGGCGTCGAAACAATTCGACGCTAAATGGTCTAATTCTTGTAGTGCATGAATAGCAACCGATTAAAAATTAAATATAAAACAATAATTTAAAGAAAATAATTAAAAAAAAAAACTCAATAATGTAAGTTTACTTACAAGTAGCATGGGGAAGAACTGATTTATTTTCATCTCCCACGAGATATTTCTCTAAGACACGTATTTTTTGGAAGCTTCAAAATGTATTATTTGTTGGTATAGTTAGTTAGTGATAAGTGTGTGTAACTTCCTATCCCACATAGGAAGCGTGTATTGAGAGTAGAAAATGTATTAAAGGCTTGTCACACCGAATAATTCAAATTGGTGTTGGAAAGTTTGGAGGGAAATACAATTATTTGTTATATATACATATATATTATTATTTAAAGTCATAGATTGACACTTAGGGCACTTTGAAATTAATTAAAGGTAGTTTAATTAATTTTGATTTTATATTGTTACAGTTTTTTAACCGTTTTTAAAGGCCAACAGTTGTGTTCTTATGAAGTGTTATGATTTTAGGGTTATATATATATATATATATATATATATATATCTCCACTTCTGATTATATACAACTTCTTCCAAAAAAAAAAAAACATTCTCTAACTCTAAAACGTTTTCTCATTACATGTTATTGGGAGAATTTCTAGAATTGCTATATAGAAATTTTGTGTGGCTTTGTATATCCTGAAGGAATTGTCATTAATCCAGTAACAACATAATGAAGGCATAATTCATTTAAAGATAGTAAATACACGTTCAAAGCCTTCTGCAACTTTATTGATTCCGTTTTTTCTAACATTATATTAATGTATTATAATACATTTTTCAAATACATCAAGCCATCAAGTATTAGCCAGTTCCAGTAATATTATATATCCATTGCTTGACATTAACGACTCGACAAAAACAAGCTGAGAGCCATCACAAATTAAAAATAAAAATGATAAGGAGATAAATCAGGGACTTAAAGAGAATTATTTTTATTATTTATTTTTTTAAAAAAAATATAATCAAAATGATATAATTTTAATTATAATTTTATCCTCATTTAGTCGCTGTTTGTTTAATTTCTATGTCATTGCAGAATTAAAAATTCAGAGTCTTCTGGAAGTGAAGACCAGTGGGCCAAAAGTGTGGTGGCTTGTTTCAACATTTTATTTTAAAACTCCATAAATATAAATATATTATTTCAAGTTGGGATTTTTTAATTATATAATTGCAAGTTGTGGTTTTTGCATGCATGGCTGATGGCGCAGACGCGGATTACAGTTTATTATTATTATTATTTTTATTTTTTTTTATGTATTTTTGTAAAGGGCAAAAGGGTCATTTAACTTTCTTTTTTTCCCCCAATTTCAATTTCATATTCGTTGAAAAAAAAAAGGTTAAACTTTCAAGACATTATCTTGGCATGACGAGGGGAGGTGGTGGTAAAATAGTATGAAAATAGTAAAAGATAGAGTGGCAAATAATGATTTCACTCAAGGAAGTGGCAATTTCCCTATTTATATATATTTATTAATGTTTTAAAAATCAGATCGGTAATCTAAAAAATTTAATATGTCACTGGTTCGACCGATTGAATCATCAGAATATTATAAATAATTTTAACTAATTAAAAATTATTAAAATTATTTATTTTTAATTTTTGGTTAAATTTTTTTAATTAAAAACGGGTCTGATTTCACCGATTTTGTTGGTTTTTAATATACGAATTTTTTATGATTTAATCAGACCAGACTCACTATCGATTTCTGATTTGATCGGTTCAACTGACTGATCTGATACAGTATTTAAAACAATGATATTTAGTGAGTTGTTGACCAAAACCATACAATATTACATTTGAATTTAGTATAAAAAGTCTCCTACAAACTTGTAGGCGGTTTTATACAAATAAAATTCACAGTGCTTAGATGCTTTCAATAAGCATTAAGCACTACAAGTATTTATAAATTGTATTTTTATTTTTTATTTTTAAGAATATTTCTAAATTGTTTACAAACATTATAATATCAATAACCTTGGAATTAGTGAATGACTTAATGTATGTGTGCAGAGCACTTTATGGTGCATTTTTATTTAAAAAAAATATATATATTCATTAATATGATGTAATAAAATATGCAAATATAGATGGATGTCTATTTTTATAATTTTTTAGTTCTACAAATTGCCCTCATGGCACATGGTAAGGGAACTTTAAAACAGTATCAAAATAATACAGGGCTAAATGCTCCCTTAATCACATGCATTTGAGCTAATTATTTAATTGTTTATATATATATTTTTTAATAATTATCCAAAATATTCCCATTATATATCTATTTTCAATAAAATCTACTTAATTATATTCGACTTTTTACCTATAACAATATCATATTTATTTGAATTTTAAAATATAACAGACAAAAATATTATTATTTTTTTTAAAAAAAAAAGTTAAATTCAACCGATATGGAAGTGATCGCGATTTTTACACGTTACGCAAGCGCAAGTATCGCTCAAGTAATATAAAGTTATTGATCCAACGAGAACTTATTATCTACGTTACCAATCCTTAAGACTAATTACTTACAAGCATTTAATTGAAATTAATTGTGATTTTTGAATTTAATTTAATTTAAAGCTAAAGAAAATAAATAGAATTATGGTAACTTTCAAATGCAATTAATGAGAAGAAAACATATAGAGTTGTGAATCCATCCAATATTATTTTAAAGATGAATTGATTTTTCAATATTCGTGTGATAAACTGACTTATTAATCTGTAACACTAAGATATCTATAATCCTATTTCGATGGTCAAGTGAAAATATTTAGACTAAATAATAAACTATATTTCTATGTCAATTACCTAGCCCAACTTCATTCAGATCAAGTTCCAATTATGGCTACGCCCACCCTATAAATATATTTCTACCATGTAGGGAAAACCCTAAGATAAGATTGTGTGCTATTGAATCTAAGGCTAGACCTAAAATTCATTTGTCAAGTTCAATTAAGTTTACCACATTAATCTTATTGGTGATCAAGCAACAAGAAGCATTAAGAATAAGATTCAATAAATAAGTCTAAGTATCACACGAGATATAAGAAAATTCAATTTATAAACTCAAAATATTGGGTTTCATCACAACCCTAATTATAGATTTAGTTACGATACATGCTCAAAAACTCTAAATAAACTTTCAATAATAAACAAAACATCAAAGAAGTAAAAGGAAGAAGAAACTTTATCGAGATCGTCAATCATTTGCTTATTATTGTTGAGTTTATGTGACATGCTCCTTTGATATGCTTTGTTTTCTCTCCAAAACTCCCTTTGGAGGCTGTCGATTTAGGTTCTCAGACTCTCCTCTCATTTCGGGATGAGTTGTGGCTTATATAGGAAGACTTAATGATGGTTCAGTCTTAAGGACGATTCTGATTATGCTCTCAGCTTCGCGACGCAGATGGATTGGCGTCGCGATGAGCACTTGATTTTCATCGGAGTGTTGTGACGTGCAAAGACTGGAGTCGCGACGTGCCATTCGGTGAACTCTCTGCCTGCTTTTTCTTCTTGATCGTGTCGCGACACGATAGCTATGGTTCGAGTCGCGACGCGCAAAGCTCCAGACTCTCTGCCTCAGTTTTGTTCTATAGAGCGTTGCGACACTAAAAGGGGTGTCGCGTCACACTGGTTTGCATCTGATGATCCAATTTGTTCCATATTTTGCTGTTTCCATCACTCGTTGATTCCATTCAGTCTTGATATCATTTTAACTTGCAAAATAAATCCAAAACATATGAAAATGCTCATAGAATTTGAGATAACTCACAAAATATCAAGTCAGAGGGGCGGTAAATATATAAAAATTAGTCGTTCATCAGAAAGTAAGAACAACTATCGACTAAAGATAATTCAATTGGTTTAATTCTTTAAATAGAACCAACAAGTTACAGGTTCAAATTAAAGATGATATATTTAATTTATGGTGGGGAGATGAGGAGTGAGGAAAAAACACTACAAGAAAATGGATTTTTAGCATCCAATACTTTAGCGTCGAAATAACTTTCGACGCTAATAATCACTTTTAGCGTCGCAATTCATATTCGAAGCTAATTATCAAGATTTTAGCGACGAACATCATACGTGACGCCAAATGTTCAACTTTTATCGTCAAATAGCATCTCGACACTAAAAATAAGACTTATAGCGTCGAAAAACGTATTTGACGCCGAAAACTTGACATTTAGCGTCAACGAAGTTGCGTCGCTAAAGGTTTATGAAGATACCACCGACAATCCTTTTATCTTTAGCGTCTAAATTTAATATCGACGTTAAAAATCCAACATTTATCATCGAATTTGTTTTCCGACGCTAAAAATCGGACATTTAGAGTCGAAAATGGGGATTCGACGCTAAAAATTGATTAAAATACAAAATGCCACCAACCCTTCTCCCCCTCTGCTTTTTCTCTCATCCTCTAAAATCTGAGAATATCTCCTCTGCAACCTCACAACTCTCCAAAATTTTCAATAAAATTGTATTAATTTTCCATAAGGTAAATCTTCTTTCATATTTCTTTATTATTTTCATTTTTTATGATTATGTTTATTATATACTTTTTGTTAGTGGTTTATGATTCATATATGTAGATTAGTTAATTAATTAACTAAATATATTTTTTCTGTCAACTATTTAATTTATCAACTAAATATATATGTATATGCTTAAATAAATAATTAATGAATTAGTAATGTTGATGAGTGTAATATGATGTTTAATAATTATATTATTATATTTAGGTATTTGGCTGAAATGAATAGAAATTGGATGAGCTCGCTGGATAGATTGAGTGTTGAATACTGTAATGGAGTGTATGAGTTCATGGAAGTCGCAAAGCAACACGTTGATGCAGAAGATCGTGTTCGGTGTCCATGTACAAATTGTTTGAATAGGAAAAGAAAACGGTTGGATGAAGTTCATAATCATTTATACATGCCGGGAATATCACCAACTTACTGTACGTCGATTTATCACGGTGATCAATATAATTCTCAGTCACGGTTTATTGATTCCGGTGAAGGGAGCAGTAGTTACAATCAACCTGCAAACGATGAGATAACCGATGTTTTACATGACTTACAAGGTCTATAACTTGGTCATAGTGTTAGTGGTGACATACTAGTGTTAAGTGGAAATGATCAAAATTTATTTAGTAAACTACTTGATGAGGCAAAAAAAATCAATTTGAAGGTGCTCGAATGTCGATCTTGAATTTCTTTGTGAAATTATTACATATTAAAGTGATCAACATAATGACCAACAAAAGTATTGATATGATGCTAGAGTTATTGGGGGCAAATGTTACCGGTTGGAAGTGAATTGTCTAAGTCGTATTACGAGGCAAAGAAAATATTGTGTGATCTGGGAATGGGCTATGAATCCATTAATGCTTGTAAGTATGACTGTGTATTATTTCGTGCCGAGTATGAATCACTTGAATATTGTCCGATATGTGGTGAAAGTCGGTACAAAGTCCGTGGTATGGGGAAGAAAGTGCCTCAAAAGATATTGCGATATTTCCCATTAACGCCGAGGCTGCAGAGGTTGTTCATGTCACGACACACAGTGACTGACATGAAGTGGCATCATGAAAAGATGATCGGTGCGGATGGCATACTTAGACATCCTACGGATGGAACCGAGTGGAAGGAATTTGATGACATGTACCTCCGTTTCGTTGAGGACCCCCGTAATATCAGGTTAGGTCTTGCCTCTGATGGTTTTAACCCGTTTGGGAATATGTACAACTCTTACAGCATGTGGCCCGTTATTGTTATTCCATATAACTTACCTCCATGGAAATGTATGAAGGATTTTTTCATGTTTATGTCATTGCTTATCCATGGTCCACATTCCCCTGGTAAAGATATGAATATTTACTTGAGACCTTTGATCGAGGAGTTACAAATATTATGGAATGTGGGTGTGCATACCTATGATGCAGCTTCTGAGCAGTATTTTCAGATGCATGCCGCATTATTATGGACCATTAATGATTTTCCAGCTTATGGTTCATTATCTGGATGGAGCACTAAAGGATACATGGCATGTCCAGTTTGTGCGGGTTAAACACCTTCGCAACGATTACGGAATAAAATAGGATACACATGGCACATGAGATTTCTTCAGTTGAGTCATCCTTGAAGGAGAAGTAAATTATTCAACGGTCAACAAGAACCTCAGAGTATGGCCAGTCCATTGTCTGGATTCGACATACTTTGCCAACATCAACATCTAAGAGACAACACACCAAGGAAACATCCTAATAATAGAGATAAAAATAGAAAACGTCAACCTGAAGAGTTGAATTGGACAGGAAATAATATTTTCTTTGAGTTAGAATATTGGGGGACTCTGAGTTTGTGACATAATTTGCATGTAATGCATATAGAAAAAAACATATTTAAGAGTTTAGTGGGCACACTCTTCAATATTCCGGGTAAGATAAAAGACATTGTAAATGCTAGATTGGACCTACAAGATCTTAGAATTTGCAGTGAATTACATTTACAGGTCACTTCTCGAGGTCTTATTAAGCCACCTGCTAGTTACGTGTTAACTCAATCAGAGAGAAAATCATTATGTGATTAGCTGAAAATGGTTAAATTTCCTGATGATTATGCATCGAATATTGGGCGTTGGGTCAGAGATGGTATAATAACGGGGTTAAAGAGTCATGATTGTCATGTGCTTCTGGAGATTCTCTTTCATGTTGGCATTCGACCTTATCTGCCCCTGAATGTATGCGACGTCGTACTTGATCTATGTGGCTTCTTTAAACAATTATGTCAGAGGACATTAACCACATCTGTTATTGATGAACTTGAGAGAGGAATCGTGATAATTTTGTGCAAGCTGGAGTTATTATTGCCACATATTTTTTTGATGTGATGGTACATCTGGCCATGCATTTACCGGCTGAAGCTAGGAGTGGAGGTCCTATCCATTACAGATGGATGTATCCCATTAAAAGGTACTATACAGTTTCAAATATTACATTCTTACATTTTTGTGTGTATTAAATTTATTATTAATGCAAATTTGTTGTCATATCTGCAGGGCTTTGGGATATTACAAACAATATGTGAAAAACAAGGCGCGACCTGAAGGGTTAATAGCAGAGGCTGTTGTAATCAGTGAAGCAATAATATTTTGTTCGATGTACATGCAGAATATTGAAACTCATTTTAATCGTCGGCCACGAAACTATGATGGAGATGCAAGTAATAAGCAAGATATCACAGTGTTCCGTCAAAATTGCAGACCGTTTGGAGCAGTAGGTGTCAAATTACTAACATTTGAGGAAGCTCAACGTGCACATTGGTTTATATTGAGTAATTGCGATGAAGTGCAACCGTATTTAACGTACGTCTTTTTGGTGCATAATTGTATTTTTTTGCCATACATTAACGTAACTCATTTTTTGTAGGCAACATATTATAATGCTACAATGTGATGGTGACCATAACGTTGATGGAAGACACAAAAAAAATTTCCTAAATGGTTTGAGATAACTGTAAGCCATGAAGTATTTCAGTTTGTTATATTAACACATACATTTCTCTCATTGTTAGATAAACAACCAAGTGTAAAATGGTCAACTGGACTCGTCCTCCTCGTTAGTTTCCTTGGCTTATGGGCCTCAAAAGCAGGCTTACGAATACAGTGGATGCATTGTGAACGGAGTTAGATTTCATACCGAGCAGCGAGATATTTCACATGTCACTCAGAATTATGGAATTGTAGTCCAAGAAGAACACGACTCAGATATTATTGACTTATACGGAGTGTTGCAATCAGTCATTGAATGCATATACAGACCCAGTCGACGTATTATGTTATTCGAATGCAAGTGGTTTGACACAAATGCCAGAAAGAGGAGAATTCAAGTTAGTAATCATCTAACGTCAATTAATGTTCAACATTATTGGTACAAGAATGATCTATATATTTTTTGTACCCAAGCACGGTCAGTGATATATATATCTGATCCAAAACTAGGAAATGGATGGATGGTGGTAGAAAAGTTACAACAGAGGGGCATTTGAGACACGCAGAAGAAAGATATTGTTGAAGTTTCAGATGAAGCAGAAAAAGTCTCTAACAAATTTGAAGTTCCTAAACAGATATTTCATTTATCAAATGTCATTGTTAATGAAAATATCACGTTAACTCGAGAAAATACAGATGTTGAGATAATTCATGATTCACAAGTTCACGTGGAAGCAGCAAATGAAGAAGAATCTGAAACTGAAGATGAGTCCGATATCAGTCACGAATCCTCAAATACCGAAGATATTAGTGACTAATATAGTTAGTGTATGATGTGATTGATGAATAATTTTTATTATTATAATGAATGATTGTTGTTTTGAATTATTATTAAAATATGGTTGAATGATTATTGTTGTTATTAACAGTATAATTATCATTTTTATTATTATTAATGTTAGACATTTAGCGTCGAAAAAGAGAATAATTAGCGTCGAAAATTCTCCATCCGACGCTAAATATTATATATTTAGACATTTAGCAACGAAAATTCGTATCGACGCTAAATGTCTAACATTTAGCGTCGATATGAGATAATTCGACGCTAAATGAAAAAAATTAAATTTCCCTCGAAAATTACCCTGATTTTTTATAGCAGCCAACGTTTTAGCGTCGAATAATTCGACGCTAAAACCAAATTATTTCGACGCTAAATGCCCCTTAAATCCATAAAAATATAATCTCTTTCTCTTTCGCCTTTACACTGAAACTGCTTTTCTTCTTCTCTTCTAATTATCTCACCATTTCTATAATTAGGGATTCGAAAATTAGTAGCTCAGTTTTCCAGGGACCTGTTGCCTAAGTATTTCAAGCACAGTAACTTCTCCAGCTTTGTCCGCCAGTTGAATACTTATGTGGGTATCGCTTTCTTTTCTTTATTGATTTTTTTTGCGGGTTATTTCAATGTTTATTGTTGATTTTAGTGCATAATTTGAATTGAGATATTTGTGTAGTTCATTTTATGCTTGTATGTGTCAAAATTTTAAAAAAAAAATTGATCTTGATTGTGATTTTTATTGAGTAATGGGTCAAAGAGGGGAGTTTGTTGGGTTTTTATGAATGCAAGTTTGTGAATTTGGGAAGTAATTGCTCAATCTTGATGGACTATGGAGTTGAATTGAAGTTGAGGTTTAGTAGAAGAAATTGTTCACCTCAAAAATGATCTGCCAAAAATACTGACGAATACTGAGAAGTGTGATATGTGGAAATTGATCAATAGTAGCGCTAGCATCTCAAATGATCTAGATGTGAAATTGAATGGTTGAGTTGGAGCTTGATTTAATGTTAGGGAACTTCAACCAAGAGTGTTTCAACAACTGAGAAATTTTGATTTATTTAGTTATATGTGGACCAAATTTGGTATATATAGTTGGATTTGGCAGCCAAAAGGCAATTTGAAACTGCCTAATTGATTGTTGGATGCGGAAAAGTTTATCGTATTATTTAAAAAGACTCTATTTTGGCTTGTATTGTTCAAACAATATCAGCTATCTGCAGTATGATGGTTCAGTTTTATGACTTTAGTGTATTTCTAAAGTTCAAGTTGATTTGGTTATGTCCCAACGGGTGTGGCTTGGTGGTGTAGGGTCCAGGATCTCACCTTGAGGTTCTGGATTCGAATCCAGGGGGTGCACTTTTTGTAAGAGCCTGGGACAGCCGGTGGTTTTACCTGCGACGCGGTCCAGAATGGATGATTTGGTGGCGGGTTTCCATCGTTACAAAAAAAAAAAAAAAAAAAAAGTTGATTTGGTTATGATGGATGATAGAATGATTGGATGATATTGTGTACAGTACTATTGCAATCATATCTTTTAACTTTAATACAGCGCAATAGAAAGACACTGGTTTCTACTGAGAATACTTTCCCTTACACCGAAAGTCTTCTTTGTTATTACCAGACTCATGGCTTTTCTTCTTGGATCCTTCAAATGATATTTCTTTTGTAACCAAGTCATAGATTTTGCATCAAGTTCTTTTCTGTTGATTTAACTCATATGAATTGTTACTTATTGACTCATTTCTTCTCTTGTCTGTGACATTTAAACAACAATCAGTTTGCACGTCACTGAAACCTTTTATCATTTTCATGTTTAGCGAATTTTATAGTTTAGAATATCAACTAATAAGAATCTCATTGATATACCAAGTGTTAGAGGCTCAGTGATTCTCTAAATCATGCTTTACTTGTATTGTAATGATAAAAGTTTATATGATTATTAAAATATTAAAATTTCATTAGCATCGTTATGATTATTTTGTTTGTCATTCATAGTGTCGGAAATGTTATTTTGCAGATGGCACCGGGCAATCGCAGACGGGCTAATGCGACTCCATCTACATCAGCAAGGACAGATGCCTCTGCTGGAGTCTCTGCTAGTACAGGTGAGTCGAGTACAGCGAAGGGTCGAGGACGCACCCGTGGCCTGGGGTTGGCTAAGCACGTTAAGGCTCACGGCCGTATCCGGATTGAGATATCAGATGATGGACAAAGACAAGTCGGACAACATAATTCAGCGTTTACTACATCCATAGGTGCTACAGCTCGGTTTGAAGCTCTCCAACACTACGTTTCTTGGAGAAAGATACCGTGGGAGACGAAAATCAACTAGCTCTTCTCTTCGCTACTTGTGAGTTTCCTTACGGTATTAAGTTTTCGATATTGTTTGTTAGTTAAAAGTTTTATTTTATACTTATTTTTACTTAGTTGCTATTCCTGTAGGAGTGGTTCGACTTCGATCTGACCAAAGTGAATGTCCAACAGTATATTGACTACCACATGGGGAAAAGTTATAAGGGGGAAAAGTTATAAGGATTATAGGACAAAAGTCCTTAAACCAATATTCGACGAACATAGACCTTCGGATGCTCCACAACATAAGCCTGATTTTATAGAGGAGCAAGACTGGACATTCTTGTGTGAGCTTTGGTATAGCAAGAAACACGAGGTAAATTTTAAAATAAACGGAAATTTATAATTCTCTTTGTTTTCGGTACTTATAGTGTTGTTAAATGCAGGATAAATGTCACGCAAATGCTGAAAATCGAAGTCACTTGCGTTTTAACCACCGTGGAGGTTCGAAGCCATTTATCCAACATCGTGCCGAATATTCTGAGGTAAATATATCCTAACGTGAAATTTAACAGATCATTATTTTTACTAATGTGGAATAATACTAAATGTATTTTATGTTTTTAACAGAGTAGCACAGGTGAGGTGCAATCATTTCCAGATTTTTTCCGAGTGACGCATTACAATGAGAAAAATAAATAGATAAATGAAGAAGTCGAACGCTGCTATGTAAGTTTCAGTTTTTTAAAATAAAATAATTATTATTATATATGTTAATTTTTTTTCAAATTCTAACATTAACTTATTTTTTTAAACAGAACGAAATGATAGAACTCCAACATCAAACTCATGAGACAGAGTCCGACCCGATACCGGATGAGCAGTTGTCGCAATTGGTTTTCAAGAATCAGACAGCTTACAACGTCGACCTTGGCACTCGTAAGAAGCCGACGTCATCTGCACGCACTACTGTTTATTCGGACAATGCCTCCTCTCTTCGAGACCAGTTAGCCACCACCTAAGACCGGCTAGCCACCACCGAAGACCATCTATTCACCACCCAAGACGAGCTGAAAAAGACTAATGAGGAGCTACAACAGGTCAAGGTGGACCACGAGAAGAAGTTGGAGCAGTTCGAACGGCAGATGCGGGCTTTCCGGAAGATGTTGGAGGCCTCAGTCAGTCAGGGTGCATTGGGCTCAAGCGCCCCCCATCACAGTAGCAATAAATTTTATATCCATTTGTATAAACATTCTGAACAAATAGTTTTTGTTGATAGTGTTTTCAGGACCTATGTTATTTAGACAGCACGACAAGGACAAAAGGGGTAATTCCCTTCTTGGGCGAGATCGTTAAAGCCGACCCGACCACAACATGTAGAGACCGACCACTTGAGATCGGATGACCGGGCATTATCAGATCGACAACAACATTCTCAGTTCAAATGGCTATCATGACCGACCTCATGAAGACCGAGCACATGACGAGGCGTGCTCAGGAAGATAAAACATCATATTCTTGCTGAAAAGGGATAAGTTGTCATACTTTAATGGGGTAAAGTAATAAGTTAATATCCTAATAGGATAAAGGAGTAAAAGTAGTTTGAAATTAGGAACCCTTGTAGAAGAAGGAAATTGACTCAACTAGGAACCCTTGTAAGAGAAGGAGTCTGATCCCTGTTATTATTATAAATAGGAGAGTAGAGCATATGTAAAGGGACATCTGAAAATCATCACAAGAGTGAGAGATAAAAGTTCCAATTTGTAAGAGCAAAGAGAGGTCTGAGAGGTATATTTGAGTAATAAAAAGAGTACCACCCTGTTCTTGTCCGTGGACGTAGGTCGGATCCCAAAAATCCACCGAACCACGTTAAATCGCCTTGTCTGATTGGCATATTTTCTTGTTTTCCGCTAAATTTGCTTTTGGTTCCCTATTACCAAACAAATTCACAGTTGAAGGAGGATTCCCTCGGAGGTGATATTCCTATATTACCCTGAGACCAAAATCCACCGTCAACAGTTGGCGCCGTCTGTGGGGAACTTCACAAAAAGCAGTTCACGTGATAAGACAAATGGCGGAAGGCGGAAATCACCAACCAGGAGGTCCGGCAATGGACTGGATGAAAAAGATGGAAGGTAGCATGAGGTCTATGATAGATCGACTAGAAAGAATGGAAGGAGCAAACAACGAGAAACCTGAAACCGGGACCGGCCAGAGGAGGAAAAAGAGGAAAAGAGGGAAAAGAGTAGTAGATGTAAGCGAAGATGAGGGACCCAGAAAGAGAGGCCCCTATGGGATAAGATCTATGGGATAAGATCTGAGGTGGTAGGAAGAGAGCCACGATCAGAAGACACATGGGAAGAAGAAGAGGAGGAACAATCACCCGACCCCTCCTCCGACAGTTTTTACAACTCCGAGAGGGAGGATAGAAAGTATAACGAAGACGTACAAGAGACCTCCGGGTTTAAAGAACGCCACGCCCGAAGCGACAGGCGAACAGAAGGACACAGAAGGCGACACGGGGGCACAACCCGTGAAATAAAGTCTTGGTTGAGAAAAGAGATGACCAGATGGGGAGAAGGCCTCAAGACCGGCGCGGGAGACACCCGAGGCGAGGAAGAGGGGTCTCCCCTTACGGAAGAGATAAGGTCAGCACAGTTCCCGAAGCGATTCAACATGCCGACCATGGCACCGTACAAGGGCCATACCGACCTTAAAACCCACATTGAGAGTTTCGTCCTGCTAATGGAGGTACAAGGGGTAACAGGGGACGCCATCTGCAAAGTGTTCCCCCTAACTCTGGCCGGACCGGCCATTCTATGGTACATGAGCTTAGCCTCAAGAAGCATCAGCAGCTTCACACAACTGAAAAAAGTCATTCATACGACACTTCAAGGGGGCTTGTGTCCCCAGAAGACGATTGGAGAACTCCGGCTCATGAAGCAAGGAGACGATGAACCTCTGAAGAATTTTATCGAAAGGTACAACAATTTGGTGCTCGAGGTCGGAGCGTACGAGTCATCGGAAGCGCTAGAAAGTCTCAAGGGAGGTCTGAAGGTCGGGAAGTTCTGGACTCACCTGAGGATTCAAGACGTATCGGATTATGCCACTGCATTGGAGTTGGCCAGGAAGTTTATCTTAATAGAGGAAGAGAAAATGATTGTCTGGGGAGTAGACACCCGAAAGGCTAAGATACTCAGGTCAGACAATCAGTGGGATTCGATTAGAAATTTGAGGAGACCAATCCCGGACCAGAAGAAACTCAGACTGACACCTCCGAGTAGTCATGCTCAAGAGATAAAGTCACATGTCCAAGTCAACCGTGTCGTGGGGAGGACATTATACACCCCCCTGAACAAACCTATGGCCCAGATAGTTCGGGAAATCCAGAATAAAGGTCTGTTGGCCGAGCCTAATTTGAGGAGGTTCCCTATTGAGGAGGAAAATAGTAGGGCTTACTGTATCTACCATAACGTAAAGGGACATACCACGAATGGGTGCAGAGACCTGCGTGAGCAGGTGGAAGACTTGGTGAAAGAAGGCTATCTCAGTGAGTACATAGACCATTCGATTTTTGAGGACGACCATGTTGATAGCGAAAGTCATCCGGTCGGATGCGTGGAATGCTGAGATGCAGAGAGGACGTATTAAGAAGAGCCTTACTTGTAGTGACCCTTGTAGAGTTGCAAGAAAGACAACGGATCCCAAAAATGTGAGTAAAACTTCTTCTGTCTCAGGCTGACATTTATTTATGCTTGTTTGTTGTGGCCCACACAATGATTTTGATATTTATTTTACGGCTCGGGTCTGCTCTTGTACCGTCGAGTCCGTTTTATTGATATCTGTTTTACGGCTCGGGTCTGCTCTTGTACCGCCGAGTCCGTTTTATTGATATTTGTTTTACGGCTCGGGTCTGCTCTTGTACCGCCGAGTCCGTTTTATTGATATTTGTTTTACGGCTCGGGTCTGCTCTTGTACCGCCGAGTCCGTTTATTGATATCTGTTTTACGGCTCGGGTCTGCTCTTGTACCGCCGAGTCCGTTTTGTTGATATTTGTTTTACGGCTCGGGTCTGCTCTTGTACCGCCGAGTCCGTTTTGTTGATATTTGTTTCTTTCCGGCTCGGGTCTGCTCTTGTACCGCCGAGACCGATGTTTCTTTCCGGCTCGGGTCTGCTCTTGTACCGCCGAGATCGATGTTTATTCGGCTCGGGGCTGGACTTCGTTCCGCCGAGGCCGCTTGGTTATTCGGCTCGGGGATGGATTTCGTTCCGCCGAGGCCGCTTGGTTATTCGGCTCGGGGCTGGACTTCGTTCCGCCGAGGCCGCTTGGTTATTTGGCTCGAGGATGGATTTCGTTCCGCCGAGGCCGCTTGGTTATTCGGCTCGGCGCTGGATTTCGTTCCGCCGAGGCCGCTTGGTTATTCAGCTCGGGGTCGGGTTACGTCCCACCGAGTCGGTCTTCTTTGGACCGGGGACGTAACATTCCCCCAGGTCCAAGTGCCTTTCTCAACTCGGGGTCGGGTTACGTCCCACCGAGTCGACTTCTTTGGACTGGGGACGCAACATTCCCCCAGGTCCAAGTGCCTTTCTCAGCTCGGGATCGGGGTACGTCCCACCGAGTCAGCTCTTCAGACTGGGGACGTAACATTCCCCCAGATCCAAGTGCCTCTCTTCATTCGGGGTCGGGTTACGTCCCACCGAATCAGCCCTTCGGATTGGGGACGTATCATTCCCTCAGGTCCGAGAATCTTTCACAGCTCAAGACAGGATCACATGCCACCGAGCACATCATCGTTAGCTCAAAGGAAAAATTTTCTCCTCACAATCGAGCTTGGATCAGTCAGGGGTCAGGACCTCCAAATCTCTGGTATAGATATTACAGAGGAGGAGTCATTTTTAGTTTGGACAACAAGAGGAACTTCATCTCCTGATGGGACGAACCAAGTAAGCAATTTGCTTTGAGGTGGAGAATCGTTCTGAATAGGGTCAGCATCTCCAATAACCGAGGATATGAAGATAGAAACAGAAGACTTTGTTAATGGGGAAGGCAATTTTTCTGTGATTTCTGGAGCGACCACCAGCAAGGCGATCAGCCCACCATCTTTATATAGTTCCCGGCACCAACTCGCAAACTCGTTGGAACCGAGAACTAGGGGACATATGTTGATGGTGTTTTCAGGACCTATGTTATTTAGACAGCACGACAAGGACAAAAGGGGTAATTCCCTTCTTGGGCGAGATCGTTAAAGCCGACCCGACCACAACATGTAGAGACCGACCACTTGAGATCGGATGACCGGGCATTATCAGATCGACAACAACATTCTCAGTTCAAATGGCTATCATGACCGACCTCATGAAGACCGAGCACATGACGAGGCGTGCTCAGGAAGATAAAACATCATATTCTTGCTGAAAAGGGATAAGTTGTCATACTTTAATGGGGTAAAGTAATAAGTTAATATCCTAATAGGATAAAGGAGTAAAAGTAGTTTGAAATTAGGAACCCTTGTAGAAGAAGGAGATTGACTCAACTAGGAACCCTTGTAAGAGAAGGAGTCTGATCCCTGTTATTATTATAAATAGGAGGGTAGAGCATATGTAAAGGGACATCTGAAAATCATCACAAGAGTGAGAGATAAAAGTTCCAATTTGTAAGAGCAAATGAGAGGTCTGAGAGGTATATTTGAGTAATAAAAAGAGTACCACCCTGTTCTTGTCCGTGGACGTAGGTCGGATCCCAAAAATCCACCGAACCACGTTAAATCGCCTTGTCTGATTGGCATATTTTCTTGTTTTCCGCTAAATTTGCTTTTGGTTCCCTATTACCAAACAAATTCACAGTTGAAGGAGGATTCCCTCGGAGGTGATATTCCTATATTACCCTGAGACCAAAATCCACCGTCAACAGTTTTAATAGAATATGTAATTTTTATAAATAAATTTTCATTATAATAATAAAATAATTATTATAATATTTCGTAATTGTATTATTAATCATGAATTTTTTTCAAATAATTAAAATATTAAATTAATTATTTTAGACCAAAATGCAGTAAATTAATATTTAAAAAAAAAAACACATTTGTTAACTATTTTCGTCGAACTAGTTGACGCTAAATGTGTTTTTGGCGTCGACTATATTCGACGCTAATAGTTAAAAAATCGCCACTGTAAGTATACAAATATTATTTTTTTTAATTCACTTTAGCGTCGTTTCTTTTCGACGCTAAAAACACACTTTTTAACGTCGAATTATTTCGTCGCAATACATGAACTATAGCGTCGAAATAAATTGGACGCAAAATTATAGTTTTTAACGTCGAATATGTTAAATTCGACGCTAAATATCATTCTCGTCCACATTTGGGCGTCCAATTTTTGCGTCTAATTAATTCGACGCTAAGTTAAATTTGCGTCGAATTTTTTACCTTTGGCGTCGATTATTTTCGACGCTAAAGGACATAATTTTTGTAGTGAAATGACAGAGATTTTCTAAATAAATTTTACTATACAACGTGATATCATGTCACTCGTATAACAATCTAATAATAACTTGTTATTAGTAAAAAAAACTAAATAAATACTAATTATATATATTTATTACTACTCCACGTGATATATACTTATTGATTAATAATATCACGTCACCAATATAATAGTGATACTATAAAATTACTCCCGAATTATATCAGTGTTGGTTGTTGAGGTCACAGTTTTGACATTGAAATTTGGAACGAAGCAGCGAGGAAGATCAAAATAAATTACCCTAATTATGCCGCCTTGCCTCCAGCTTATATGGTTTTAAAAGATTAATTAATTTGACTCCAAAAACGCGGATCTTAAGTGTAAATCAAATTAGTTGACAGAAAAAATTGTGAAACGGCAGGGCATTTTTCATGTTTCTGATCTATAGGAGGAATTAAATTAAATTATATAAAAACAAAAAGTAAGCTTGACTTTGAATTTGAAAATAACAATAATAAAGCTGACCTTACTATTTCTGTTATATGAAATGAATGAATATAACGTATGAGCCATGAGGGCCATAGGCTGGCCACACAAATTGACTAGGGTTTTGGTAGCACTATATATGTAAACAAACGCTTCTAGAAGTGGGTAGAGGCCGGTCGACTCTGAATTATCCTAAATTTCAAAACCCTAAACGAATCTTAAAATGAGGTTTTTATATATATATATCATCTTATATACTTAAAATTTAAAAATCTTTAAATTTGGAACCCTAATTTTGTATCAAATTTGGGGTCCAGCTGCATGTGTTGATTGTCTTTGGACCACCTCTACTGAGTGATTTCTTTTAGGAAAAAGTTGTATTTCCTCGAAAAAAATTTACGGATTTTTTCATATGCATAGATAGAACTCCTTCCACGAAATACTGTATAAGAAAAGTAAATTATCGACTTATTAAAATTGATATATAAAAAATTTATTATTGTAATTACAATTTGAATGGTCATTAAGGACATCAGTACATAAAAAATAGTTATATTTTCTAAATACTCTATTATCATTGAATTTTTATCTTTTTGTGACAAAATAATAAATTAAAAAATAATTTTTGAATCTTTAAATTATTTTACTATTTTAAGCACAAAGAAACAAAAATTCAGTAATGAAAAAAAAGTTAGATAGTTAAACTAGCAATTTTCGCATAAAAAGATGTACAAATATTGATAGCTCCTTCAAGTGTATGCATGTAACATAATTATCAAATTATGATCTCCAAATTCGGGACGAAATTGAGAAATTATTTAATAATTCGGATTCAGATTCGGGGATCATGACCCCACCCCAACCCGAACCAGCTCATTCCCATCCCTAATATTTGGTTTATTGTGACAAAGCAAACTTATACGCAGGGCAAAAAAGAAGCAACATGAAGAAAAAAAAAATGGAGCTTGCTTTCATCAAAGTATACGAATTTTGAGTTTTTGACCAAGTTTTGAGACGACTTTCTAAAGTCTAAAAGGGTACGTAGCTAAGTCAAGTCAAACGAATTTATTTAACAAGTGGATCCTTCTAAGCTTATTGAACATGCAAGCATTAATAGCAAGATCCTGAGTTCCTAAGTGTTTTTATTTGCATTAATTTTGCTATAAATTGAGCTTTTGTTTTGGTTTAATTAATGATTTTAGTTTATTGCTTCAATTAATGCTCATGTGATGTTTACTTCTCTATTTCTTTTTCTTTCCTTTTTGTTTTTTGTTTTTTTTTGTTTTTTTGCAAGTGTGTATAATTAAGTTAGATAATGATTTGATTAATACTTTGAGTTTATTGATAATGAATGAAAATAAATAATAATAATTACAAGAAAAGGACCGGATCTTAGTTATGCATTTTTTATGTTAAAAGAATAAAAGATTCGGGGAAATTGATATTAAGAGATGTGGTGGTCAAGAAATCGCGGGAATGAGAGAACACATGACAGTTTATTGGGGGTACAAGTGTTAATAAAACCGGGCCGAATCATCCGGTTCAACCAGTCGATCTGAAAATCGATCGTGAATCTGCACTAGTTAAAGGTAAAAAATCGATTCGGAAAAAAAAATCTGTTCAAAATCGGTAAAAATCGGTCAAATTCGATGAACCGAATTGATTCAATTTTTTCTTTGTAATTTTTAATTAAATAAAATTATTTATTACGTAAGTCAATTTTGCCTTTTTTGGCACGGTTCAACCGATCGAACCATTGACCTATTGAACATTTTACATCACCGATCTGGTTATGAAAACATTGGTTATTATATATAGAGTTGTTGTAATATCAGTTGACAGTTGATTTCGATTCTGAATCCTTAAGGATTGAGATAATACTTCTAGTTTTCGGTGTTATAAATGGAGAATCTTGTTAATTTTAGAATGCAACGAGTGAGAGGTACTTAAAAAATATCTAATGATGAAATAGCCACAATTTAGTTACAGAATTTCCATCGATAAGTACCAACGATAATAATTTCCATAAGTAAATTTATTACTGATTATTTGTTGACGGCTGATTTTGGTCTCAGGGTAATATGGGAATATCACCTCCGAGATAATCCTCATTCAATAGTGAATTTGTTTGGTTTATGGGGGACTAAAGACAAATTTAGCAAAAGACGGATAAACACACCAATCAACAAGGAGATTTAACGTGGTTCGGTGGATTTTTGATCCGACCTACGTCCACGGACAAGAACAGGATGGTACTCTTTATTACTCAAATATGCTTCTTGGGTCTCTTCTTTGTTTTTACAAATCAGAGTTTGATGATTCTGATCACTAATTTTGTTGATCCCTTTTACACATATTATGCCCTCCTATTTATAATAACACAGAAATCAGACTCCTATTTGCACAAGAAATTCTAGTTGCTCTTTAGTCTTCTTTCCTTGTAAGGATTCCTAGTCCGATTCTCCCTTCTCTTTTCTTATTCCTTTTCGGATTCTGACTTCATTTCCTTGTGAGAGTAGGATAATCCGTTTTACCTTATCCGCAAGAATAGGGTGTCGTCATCCTGAACATGACTCGCCGTCTGGTCGGTCTTCATGAGGTCGGTCATGACAATCTTTTATGCTGAGAGTGTTTCTGCCGACCTTATAGTGATCGGTCACCCGAACCAAAGTGGTCGGTCTTCACATGTTATGGTCGGGTCGGCTATATGATCTCAACCAGTCAGGGAATTACCCTTCTGTCCTCGTCGTGCTGTCTTAAATGTTATAGTGCCTGAAAACACCATCAACATCTGTCTCCTAGTTCTCGGTTCCAACAAGTGTGCAAGTTGGTGCCGGGAACTACATAAAGATGGTGTTTCTGTTTTGCTCCGTTGGAGGTCGGTCCGGGGTCGAGAAATGCTTTGTTGCCTCTTTTCAAGCGCTTTGTCTTGAGACACGCAACAATCACGTCCGCTTAAATGCCCATCAAATCATCTTTAGGGTTTCTTCTAAGTTCGACACCTGTCAAGCATCCGTCGGGTTCCCGCCAAAAAGGAAACGAATCGACCGTATGGAGGTGTCTTCACAGTGGGCTGATCTCAGCCGTCTGTTTAAACTTGGGAGACCTCTTTTGTAGTCGACACCTGGCGTTCATCCGGGCTCTTCCCTTAGATCCAAAGGTCACGAGCGTTTTTGTCATGACTATAAGAAGGCGAGGCTTTACACTGTTCCATCTTTTTTGGCAATTTCTCATTCTTTTCTGAAAACCTCTCCGTGATTCGCCCAACTCCGTGCTCTCGAAGCTCAACCGTGGTTTTTTTTTTTTTCTTTTTCTTTGTTGCGAACATAAGGGACGGGCACAACCGTATTGTACAACCTCCTACTTTTTCCGAGAAGAACAAGTAAGTCATCTGAACGACTTCTTCCTTTTTTGTGTTTTATGAATCTGTGTTTTGCTAGGGAAAGATTTATGGTTTGCTGGGTTCTGCTTTAGGGCACTTTTAGAGACCACCTGTTTTAGCTAACATGGAAACCGTGAGTAGTTTCTTTTAGCTATAGACTGACTTCCCCTTCTTTCTTTGTTTCTCTGGGTGTCAGGGATGTCTGACAACAGTTCCTCCCCTGAAAAGCCTGCTAAAATCTCAACTCCCCCTGCTGAGGAGCTCTCCTCGGGCTCGGGGGCACCTAGTGTAGAAGACCTTGACACTACCCCTACTCCCTCTGAGATCGAACAAGACTTCTACCATCAGAGGGTTCCTCGGAAGGACCCAGAGCCCGGTGAACTTGGATCGTCGGCTCTGGATATGAACCGTCCCTCCAAAATAACTGAGGATGATATGGCGCTGTTGCGGCAACGATATGACATCCCAATAGATATTGCCCTTGAAGTCCCCGGCCCGATGGATCGTGCTAGTCAACCTGATGAGGGCTCGGTGGCACTTCTTCCTGCTTTTTTGAGTGTGGGCTACGGATGCCGATGCAACGTTATTTTGCTTGGATGCTGGCCGAGATGGAGATTGCCCCTTGTCAATTGAGCTTAAATAGTTGGAGGATTCTGGCCGACATATATGTGGTTTGGCACCGGGCAGGTTTAGGTGTACCTTGTTTGGAAGAGGTGAAGATGTTATATCGTTTGAAGTCTAACCCAAAGACTCACTACGGTTGGTATTACCTCTCAGCTTATGATAGTTCGTCCAACCTTGTCCATAAACTTCCCGACTCTAACAAGAATTTCAAGGATCTTTGGTTCTGGGCTACTGGGGATTGGGGTCGGGTCCTGAGATCGTTTGAGGAGGATGTCTCGGTTCCGGATAACTTCAGGGCGGGAGGTTAGGAGTTTAATACCCCTATTTTTTTTTAATTCCCGTTTTTAGCTTCTTAGGTCTCTAACTTCTCTGGTTCCTCCCAGCTTGTTGGCGAGATGCTCCCAAGGTTTCTCGTCAGGTTCGGAGGCGGGTACATTGGGCTCGTCGGTATGCCGCTCACTGGAGGGAATTGGTTAATGATGCGGCCTTTGTTGATTCGGGCCTTACTCGGACCGTCCCTCCGGAGGTCTCGGGTCGGATAGGTTGCTGGCTGCTTTGATGACTTTCCTCGTTTGTTTATCATGTGTTTGATGTCTTTGTTATATGCTCAGGTCCTGATTTCTTTTTCTTCCTTTTTTGTAGGTATGTCGAAGAGGCCAAAGTTTCTTGAGAAGTTGGCCGGTACTATGAAGAAGGCCGGTCATGCGGAAACTGGAACTTCCCGGGCACAACCTGATCCTGCTGGGGCTGAGAGGGCGTCTCAAGGGAGAGTTCAGCCGGATGCTCGGGGTCTATCTTCTCCTGGTGCGCAGTCATCAGGATCTACTCGTCTTGTTAGTCCGCCGAAGCCTCTTAGGAAGAGGAGGCGTCAGTTCGGGTCAGAAGAGACCGAGCTGGTTCAAGGGGAGGAGGAGGATCCTGTCCCGGGCAAGAAGAAAGACGTTCGCCGGGGGAAAAAATCATCTGTGGGCTCCTCCAAGAAGCAAAAGGGTTCTGTAATCCTCGGGGTGGATGATTTGGGAGAAGGCATCCGGGAGGCTACTTCCCATTTAGTGCCGGCTTTTAATGAATTGGCCGAGGTGATCCCCCCGGGGGATGTCTCGAGATATGAAGACATCTCTCCCGAAGCTGTAGTGACTGAGATGAGCTCTCAAATGGCAAAGGTAGTTTTATTCTTCCTTTTTCTGACTTCGGTTCTCGGTCTTCTTCATATCGTATCTTGACTCCTCTTTTTTTTTGTGCAGGCTACTTACCTCATGGCGAAGAACAAAGACCTTCTTCTGAGTCTGTTGTCCGAGGGTGGTCAGGCTCAGAGGCTTCAGAATCGTCTTACAGAAGTGGAGGCTAAACTGGCTGACCGGGAGGAGGTGATAAAGAACCTTGAGTCGACTGCTATTGAGAACTTCAAAATTAATAAGGCTCTTAAGGCTGCTGCTGCGCTGGAGCAAAAGCTTGCCGATAATGCTCGGGAGGATTTGAAAACTGCCCAATCTGAGATCGGCATTTTGAAGGCGAAGGTGGCCAGTGTTGAAACCAAATTGAAGGCCAATGAAGAACAAATGGCGCGGGCCCGGGATGACCTCGAGAGGAAAGAGGCCGAGCTTGAGGAGAGAGAAGCCGATCTTGAGACCGAGAAGGAGGCCATCCGCCTTGAGGGAGTTGGTGATTGTGCTGATCTAATACCGATGGTGCTGCCAAGTCTGAACATGGACCCTATTTATGCAGCCATCAGTTTTTGCAAGGGGGATATTTCTGAGGAGGAGTTTCGGAAGTGGCTCCCTCCTCCTTCCGAGGAGGTGATGGATCCTGACCCGATCTCTGTGGTTCCGGATTCCGGGGCTCCCCAAGAAGAGCGACCTGATGTTCCAGCCCCCGGCGAGGACTGTCTTGAGATCCCTCATCCCGTCCCTGAAGTAGAGGTCTCCCATGCTGCCGAGGATGAAGCAGCTGTTCCTCCTCCTGAGATCGAGCCAGTCCTCCCGCCATCTGAGCCAGTTGAGGAAGAAATTCCTGCCCCTGTGCGGGCTGAATGAGAAAGGGTAACCCGACCGGGGCCCTGTGTACACTTTACTTTTTGTAATAACATTAAGCTGTATATGCACATCTATATATATATATATATTTTTTTTTGTGTCCTTATCTCTTTCTCCTTTTTCTCTATGCTTCCTATTTTTTCGAACTCTTTGAGACCCTTCAGGGGTCAATATGAGCCGGAGGGGCATATCCTGACCCCGAGCTGAGTGAGGCACTTGGACCCGGGGAAATGTTACGTCCCCAGTCCAAAGAGCTGACTCGGTGGGGCGTACCCCGACCCCGAGCTGAGTGAAAGACTTGGGTTCTGGGGGAATATTATCTCCCCAAACCTAAAGGAGCTTGACTCGGTGGGACGTAACCCGACCCCGAGCTGAGTGAAAGACTTGGGTTCTAGGGGAATGTTACCTCCCCAAACCTAAATGAGCTTGACTCGGTGGGACGTAACCCGACCCCGAGCTGAGTGAAAGACTTGGGTTCTAGGGGAATGTTACCTCCCCAAACCTAAAGGAGCTTGACTCGGTGGGACGTAACCCGACCCTGAGCTGAATAACCAAGTGGCCTCGGCGGAACGAAATCCAGCCCCGAGCCGACTAATAAAATGGCCTCGGCGGAACAAAATCTGGCCCCGAGCCGACTAACCCATGGGACTTCCACAGAAGGGAAATGAATCAACCTTCGAAGCCTTACCGAATCTGGCATGGGCGTCCCCCTACCAGACCGGCGGAAAACGAAAACAAGTTTCTGGAAAATAAAAGGCGGGGGTGACTTATCACCTATCCCAAAATAAAAAAATGTCTTTTGCAAAAAAATAACAACATGGATGTCTCAAAGCAGCGTCCTGCCCGAGGTCTCCAAAACACAATTCTGAATCTTTCAATTCAGTGTCCCGGCGAACCAGGATTCGGATCAGAAGAGCGTTTGAATGGTAAGGGCACATCCTCTACACGTTGGTTCACTGGGGAGCCTGTGTATTGTATGAGGGCTCCTCCTTACCACGCTGGAGCAGGCACACGCCACAGGGGCATAACGCATCAATGTGATGTGTCTCCCACAGATCCGGATGATGAATGGATCAAAGAGTGTCCGAGATACTAAGGGTATATTACTCCTTAGGTCCGGTGTCACTGGTGCTAGCAATCGTCACGGGGGTGTCATCATCCCCCGTGCTATGCTTTCCCACGGATCCATTACATCGGGTAGGTGAGGATCAGAAGAGTGTTCGACACATTAAGGGCATGTTCCTCCTTATGTTCGGTAACACTGGAGTAAGCAATCGTCACGGGGGTATCATCCATCCCTGTGCTATGCTTCTCACGGATCATGTGCATCGAGTATGCCCCTGAGGTCCCGAGCCAAGAGAGATACTTGGTTCTGGGGGAATGTTCCGTCCCCAGTCCAATGAGTATTGACTCGGTGGGACGTAACCCGACCCCGAGCTGAAAGAGGTACTTGGCTCTGGGGGAATGTCCCGTCCCCAGACCAATGAGCATGACTCGGTGGGACGTAACCCGACCCCGAGCTGAAAGAGGTACTTGGCTCTGGGGGAATGTCATGTCCCCAGACCAATGAGCATGACTCGGTGGGACGTAACCCGACCCCGAGCTGAAAGAGGTACTTGGCTCTGGGGGAATGTCCCGTCCCCAGACCAATAAGCATGACTCGGTGGGACGTAACCCGACCCCGAGCTGAAAGAGGTACTTGGCTCTGGGGGAATGTCCCGTCCCCAGACCAATGAGCATGACTCGGTGAGACGTAACCCGACCCCGAGCTGAAAGAGGTACTTGGCTCTGGGGGAATGTCTCGTCCCCAGACCAATGAGCATGACTCGGTGGGACGTAACCCGACCCCGAGCTGAATAACTGAGTGGCCTTGGTGGAACAATTCCATCCCCGAGCCGATCAGGTCTTAGTGTTTGGTCGTTTCTTTTTGTATTAGGCGCTGAGTTTGTCCCCGGTTTTTTTTTTGAGTAAGTCTTTCTATTTATGTTTTAAGAAAGTGGACGAGAACCTTTTTTGAGAAGAGAAGGTTTTTTATTCATGTTTCGGGGACAAAAACTGCCCTTTTTTCAGTTGATTTGGCGGCCACGTGCTCTTTGTCTGGCCGTCATGACCTCGTGGTCAATGTATTTGTTCAGATACCCGTTTCGTGCTAGATCTTCCATTTGTTCTCGCAGGTCTTTACATCCGTCTGTTGCATGTCCTTGGAGTTGTGGTGTACGCAATAAGCCTTTTGGTTCCTTTTGTCAGTGGGGAATCTCCTTTGGTCGGGTTCCACTAAGAGGCCTTTCCCCTGGATCTCCATGACAATTTGTCCCATGGTTTCTTTAGAGGAATGTATGCATCTTCCCCGACCACATGGTTTACTTGGGTCGGCGCCCTTCTCTCTTGATTCTCCCGGTGCAGTGGCTTGAATTCTTTGTGCTTCGGGGGTGGTCCTCTGGATTCTCTTTCTGTTCGGCGGGGGGCACCCTCCCTTGCGGTTCTTTCTCTGATGGTGTTCCCTTTTCGGGATACTTTCTCTTCGTTCTCTAACAAAACGAATTTTCGGGCCACCTCCAGAGCGGTGGCGTAGTTCGGGGTGTCTTGGATCCTTAGATGGGTCCATAGCCTTCCGACCCTCAAGGCTCCCTTCAAGCTTTCCAGGGCCTCGGGGGATTCATACCCTCCGACTTCGAGTATCATATTATGGTATCTTTCAATAAATATCTTCAGAGGTTCATCGTCTCCTTGTTTCATAAGCCTTAGTTCTCCAATTGTCTTTCTGGGGACACAAGCTACTTTGAAGTGTCGTATGAATGACTTTCTCAGTTGTGCGAAGCCGCTGATGCTCCTTGGGGCTAGGCTTCTATACCATAGAATGGCCGGTCCGGCCAGAGTTAGGGGGAACTCTTTGCAGATGGCGTCCCCTGTTACTCCTTGTACCTCCATTAGTAGGATGAAACCTTCAATGTGGGTTTTGGGATCGGTATGGCCCTTGTATGGTGTCATGGTCGGCATGCTGAATCTTTTTGGGAATTTCTCTGATTTTATTTCTTCTGTGAGGGGGGACTCATCTTTGCCGTCCTGGACATCCCATCTGTCTGCATTGGGGTATACTCCCCATTTGACCAGCTCCTCCCGTAACCAATATTTCATGCTGCTGTCTTTGGTTTCATGCCGCCCCCTGTGGTTTCTTTTCTTTCTGCTATCTCGGGAATGGTGCTTCTCGAGGTCGGTATCTTCTCGTACTTTTTCATTGTATTCTTTTCCTCTTCTCCGGGTGTTGTGAGGGCTATCGTAGGAGGAGTCTGGTGACGATTTGTCATCTTCTCCCTCCCATGTGTCCTCGGTCTGGGAATCTCTCTGCACTACCACGGATCTCACCCTGTAGGGTTCCCTCCTCCGGGGTCTGTCGTCTTCACTTGTATCGACAATCCTTTTTCCTTCTGCTATGTCGTTCCTTCGTCGGCTAGTCCCGGCCTCGAATTTTCCATTGTGTGCTCCTTCTATCCTTTCCAACCGGTCTACTATGGTTTTTAGCAGAGTTTGGCTTTCCTCCCTTTCTTTCCTAAGGTTCTCCTCAATCTTTTCCATCCAGTCTTCAGCCGAGCTCCCTGATGGTTGGTGGTTTCCGTCTTCCGCCATTGTCTCACTACGCGAGTTGCTTTTTGTTGAGTTCCCCACAGACGGCGCCAACTGTTGACGGCTGATTTTGGTCTCAGGGTAATATGGGAATATCACCTCCGAGATAATCCTCCTTCAATAGTGAATTTGTTTGGTTTATGGGGGACCAAAGGCAAATTTAGCAAAAGAAGGATAAACACACCAATCAACAAGGAGATTTAACGTGGTTCGATGGATTTTTGATCCGACCTACGTCCACGGACAAGAACATGATGGTACTCTTTATTACTCAAATATACTTCTTGGGTCTCTTCTTTGTTTTTACAAATCAGAGTTTGATGATTCTGATCACTAATTTTGTTGATCCATTTTACACATACTATGCCCTCCTATTTATAATAACACAGAAATCAGATTCCTATTTGCACAAGAAATTCTAGTTGATCTTTAGTCTTCTTTCCTTGTAAGGATTCCTAATCCGATTCTCCCTTCTCTTTTCTTATTCCTTTTCGGATTCTGACTTCATTTCCTTGTGAGAGTAGGATAATCCGTTTTACCTTATCCGCAAGAAAATGGTGTCGTCATCCTGAACACGACTCGCCGTCTGGTCGGTCTTCATGTGGTCGGTCATGACAATCTTTTATGCTGAGAGTGTTTCTGCCGACCTTATAGTGATCAGTCACCCGAACCAAAGTGGTCGGTCTTCACATGTTATGGTCGGGTCGGCTATATGATCTCAACCAGTCAGGGAATTACCCTTCTGTCCTCGTCGTGCTGTCTTAAATGTTATAGTGCCTGAAAACACACCATCAACATTATTTTTACTGACAAAATTTTTTCATGAGTGTGATTGACATTAAGGGTGGTAGAAAAGTCCGGGTCCGGTCCGGCCCGATCTAAAATTAAAAAAAAACACATATATATATATTTTAATATGTTTGTAGTATTTTTATTTGTTAATTTATGGATGAAATTTTTGATTTATTTGTGAATTATCTTTGCATATAGTGTGAATGTATTTTATATTTTTTTAAGAAAACATGTCGGATAAAGCCCGGTCCGAGTTGGGCCGGAACGGCCTGGCCCAAAAGACACCCGGACCGGGCTTTTTCCGGGTCCGAATTTTTTCTTACCGGGCTCAGACCAAACTTATCAAATCCCGGGTCCAGCCCGGCCCATTGCCACCCTTTAATTGACATATGCTTGTGCGCAATCTGTATATTGTACGCAGCATAGTTTTATTATGAAATTTGCAGGTGAATGATGCTTTTAGAGAGTGACACATAGTTTTATTAATAATAATAATAATTCTCGACTTTCTTAATTATTATGTGGAGGTTGACTTGATATAGGAAGAAAGATTTAAATGGGTTGATACCATGACGTTCAAACTTGGGCTTCTCTTGGACTTGGTCCTTTTGTATTAATCTTTCCGATGGATTGGACTAATTACTTGGGCCCAGTTGTTGACTGGGCTGGGTCTTGGACTTGGTCCTTTTGTATTGAATCAATGTATGGGATTGGACTAATTACGTGGCACCTATTTTGTCCAGTGATTGTAGGGCCCAAATTCTTGATTTGTTTACCAAAGGCCATCTAGAGTTTCGGTCTCCTGTGTGTTTTACGGGGATTTTTCTTTGAATTTTTGGAGTTAGTCAGGTGCTGCAATTATAGGAGAGAGAATTATGTGTGTCAGGTGGTAGATCCGGTCATGTTCTACGGTTTGGGAGGTGGTAGATCCGGCCACGGTTCCGGTTCGAAACCAAAATCGAACTCTCAAATGGTTCGGTTACGGTTCCACAAAATTTGGAACCGTAACCTTTAGGTTCAGTTCCGTTCCGGTTCGGAACCGGAACCGAACCAAATTTTTTTATTTTGGTTCTGCGGTTTCAAAAAGCTTGAACCGTAACTGAAACGATTTTGAACCGGTTCGATTACGGTTCCAGCAACCTGAAATCGTAGAATCGAACGGTTCGGTTCAGTTCTGGAACCGAACCGAACCGTGGCCACCTCTAGCAGGTGGATTCACGTGAGTCTCATTTAGAAATTGAGCTGACTCGTCAGACGCAAATTTATCTTTCTTTGACTATAAATGGCAAATATCAGTTTATTAATCTTGAGTACCCTACTTCTTAAATATCGATTTTTAATAATGAGCTCTACCTATTTATTGAATTTGTAAAATCTGGTAATGGAACCGAACCGAACCGTGGCCACCTATAACAGGTGGATTCACGTGAGTCTCATTTAGAAATTGAGCTGACACGTCGGACGCAAATTTAATTGAGCTGACACGTCAGACGCAAATTTATCATTCTTTGACTATAAATGGCAAATATCAGTTTATTAATCATGAGTACCCTCTTCTTAAATATCGATTTTTAATAATGAGCTCTACCTATTTATTGAATTTGTAAAAACTGGTAATGGAACCGAACCGAACCGTGGCCACCTCTAGCAGATGGATTCACGTGAGTCTCATTTAGAAATTGAGCTGACACGTCCGACATAAATTTATCTTTCTTTGACTATAAATGGCAAATATTAGTTTATTAATCTTGAGTACCCTCTTCTTAAATATCGATTTTTAATAATGAGCTCTACCTATTTATTGAATTTGTAAAAACTGGTAATTGAACAGAACCGAACAGTGGACACCTCTAGCAGGTGGATTCACGTAAGTCTCATTTAGAAATTGAGCTGACACGTGAGACGCAAATTTATCTTTCTTTGACTATAAATGGAAAATATTAGTTTATTAATCTTGAGTACCCTCTTCTTAAATATCGATTTTTAATAATGAGTTCTACTTATTTATTGAACTTATAAAAACTGGTAATGGAACTGAATGGAACCGTGGCCACCTCTAGCAGGTGGATTCACGTGAGTCTCATTTAGAAATTGAGCTGACACGTCAGACGCAAATTTATCTTTCTTTGACTATAAATGGAAAATATCAGTTTATTAATCTTCAGTACCCTCTTCTTAAATATCGATTTTTAATAATGAGATCTACCTATTTATTGAATTTGTAAAATCTGGTAATGGAATCGAACCGAACCGTGGCCACCTATAGCAGGTGGATTCACGTGAGTCTCATTTAGAAATTGAGCTGACACATCGGACGCAAATTTAATTGAGATGACACGTCATACGCAAATTTATCTTTCTTTGACTATAAATGGCAAATATCAGTTTATTAATCATGAGTACCCTCTTCTTAAATATCGATTTTTAATAATGAGCTCTACCTATTTATTGAGTTTGTAAGAACTGGTAATGGAACCGAACCGAATCGTGGCCACCTCTAGCAGATGGATTCACGTGAGTCTCATTTAGAAATTGAGCTGACACGTCCGACATAAATTTATCTTTCTTTGACAATAAATGACAAATATCAGTTTATTAATCTTGAGTACCATATTCTTAAATATCGATTTTTAATAATGAGCTCTACCTATTTATTGAATTTGTAAAAATTGGTAATGGAACCGAATCGAACAGTGGCCACCTCCAGCAGATGGATTCACGTGAGTCTTATTTAGAAATTGAGCTGACACGTCAGACGCAAATTTATATTTCTTTGACTATAAATGGCAAATATCAGTTTATTAATCTTAAGTTCCCTACTTCTTAAATATCGATTTTTAATAATGAGCTCTACCTATTTATTGAATTTGTAAAATCTGGTAATATAACCGAACCGAACCGTGGCCACCAATAACAGGTGGATTCACGTGAGTCTCATTTAGAAATTGAGCTGACACGTCGGACGTAAATTTAATTGAGCTGACACGTCAGACGCAAATTTATCATTCTTTGACTATAAATGACAAATATTAGTTTATTAATCATGAGTACCCTCTTCTTAAATATCAATTTTTAATAATGAGCTCTACCTATTTATTGAATTTGTAAAAACTGGTAATGGAACCGAACCGAACCGTAGCCACCTCTAGTAGATGGATTCACGTGAGTCTCATTTAGAAATTGAGCTGACACGTCCGACATAAATTTATCTTTCTTTGACTATAAATGGAAAATATCAATTTATTAATCTTGAGTACCCTCTTCTTAAATATCGATTTTTAATAATAAGCTCTACCTATTTATTGAATTTGTAAAAACTGGTAATTGAACAGAATCGAACAGTGGACACCTCTAGCAGATGGATTAACGTAAGTCTCATTTAGAAATTGAGCTGACACGTCAGACGCAAATTTATCATTCTTTGACTGTAAATGGAAAATATTAGTTTATTAATCTTGAGTACCCTCTTCTTAAATATCGATTTTTAATAATGAGCTCTACCTATTTATTGAATTTTTAAAAACTGGTAATGGAACCGAATGGAACCGTGGCCACCTCTAGCAGATGGATTCACGTGAGTCTCATTTAGAAATTGAGTTGACACATCAGACGCAAATTTATCTTTCTTTGACTATAAATGGCAAATATCAGTTTATTAATCTTGAGTACCCTCTTCTTAAATATCAATTTTTAATAATGAGTGTTGGGTTCTCCTAGAAAATGTCAATGATCTATTAAGCATAATATTGTGTGAATAATCAACGAAGTTTGCGGAAAAATGACTTACATTGATCGGCTATTAGGATGTGGAGATAACAAAAATTCTAACATTTGTGTAGTGCTCCAAGCTCTCATTTGTTTGAATGTTGAGCTCCAAGCTTTGATTCTTGAATTCCAAACTCAAGGGAATGGTTTCCCTAACACCTTTGTTGACTCCATTGATGTGCTAGCATGCATGATTTTTTAATCAAAAATCATCAAACATGAACCCTAGGTTCACGCCATTTAGAGAGAAAAAGAGAGGAAGTTTCGGCCCTTGGCCTTAGAAGAAAGAGAGAGAGATGTGTTTCAATTGTTTTGTATGTTATTGATTTCCAAAATCAATAATGTCATATACCAAATCAAAGTTGGTATTAGTCATTCACAAATCAAATAAAATAAAGCTTGTGTGTCTTACAAGCTAATATCAACTAACAACTTCCATCAAGCTAAAGTGACAAAGTTGACTAGTTATGTGACTTGTGGGCCCCACTTTAAATTTAAAATCTGAGTGAGCCCGCAAACACATTCTGGGCTCGGGTTCGTTAATTTCGAATTAACGAATTTTTCGTTGCGACTTAATTAAATCAAATCTAATTAAATAATAATGCATTGTAAAATTATTACGAAAGTCGCTCACGAATTAATTCTAAATTAATTTGTTTGCCCGAATTAAAATCCAATTTTAATTCCGCGTTGAAATCTAATTTCATTTAATATATCGAATATAATATTTAATTGATTAATTCCAAATTAATCGTTCTCTCTCTTCTATTCGAATTTTATCCCAGATAAAATTCTCACCGTAATTAATCATAAATTAATTTTCTCTCTCTAATAATTAATCCCGTATTAATTCTGTTCGAGTCAAACGTCATTGGTGCATCTTCGGGAAGTGACCCATGAAATCCCTGGATATGTTGGCAGTAAATATGGTCATCAGACTCTCCGAATACGTGCGTACCCGGTACCACGTTCTTACCGATTTATAAGACATGATTGGCTTTTAGCAAAGCACCGTGCCTACCCAATTCTCCAGAAATATTCTTTCAGGAATATATAATCTATAACAGACGTATTATACTAAGTATTGTGTATTGCGATCCAGTATCGATATCACATGTTAGGCCTATGGCTGGAATTGTGTCTGCCTCATACGAAGCATATATCAGATCTCTGGTAACTAGTCTCTATAATCGGATAATCATGACCTAGTTATATTATCCCGATGACTGCAGTACTTAAGAGTACTCGTTCCGTATCTTACGTGATCATCATCTCCATATGACTGAACTGATACTTCCATCTTGACATCACACCCAATACACTACGATTTCCAGTATACACAGAAGATGCGTACACAGTGTAGGGGTTTTTAGGGGGTGAATCCGGTAACGCAGCGGAAGCGGTGAAAATCCGATTTTCAGATTTCAAAAATTTTTCTCAGATTAATTAAATAAACATATTTATTTAACATTCCAATAATCAAATTATGAAAATAAATTCAATAAATCATATTTAAGTGAATTTACCGAAATACCCTTACTTTGTATTTTTGTCCATTTTAGTCCGAAATTGATCTAATCAATTTTGAATGATTCTAAATCATTTCCAAGATGAACTTATGATGTTCAAAACATCAAAACACCAAAAGCAACAAAATCCCCAAAAATTCTTATTTGGCCGAGAGCCTCACTAATGTCCCATTTGGTGCACTTTGTCATTTCATGCTTCAAAACACATCAAGATGTAATCCAATGAACATGAAACTTTATATGCATCATATACACACACAAATACACAACATATATGAAAATCCCCAAATTTGGAATTGGTCATGAACCCTAATTTTACAATTTCCACAAATTGGACAAATTAGACCAAATACATTAAATCAATTACTTCAATCATCATTCTTCCATCCAATCCAAGTCTCAACACAATGAAACAACTCAAGATCAAATCTAGGTCATTTAAGAGTGGGTCAATAACTCTAGATTAGCAACATGGTTTCAAAAACCTTAAAAGAATGTTTATAACTACAATAGTCATACACTTCCTTCATCACACATGCTTTACACATCCACCAAAACTTCCATCAACAAAAACCACAAGGAACAAAGAAAGAAACATCCTAAGAATGTCATATATTAAAGCCTATAACCTAAGGAACAAATTCCTTACTAATAGCAAGTTCAAGAAACTTACTAAAAATCCAAGCTTTTTTATTTTTGTCTTTCTTTTCTCAAGCTTCCTTTGTCTTTCTTCAATGGAGTTTTATGTTTTAGTAAAGTGTATTAGGTTTTTGAAATGAAAAGCAAATGAAAACAATATATACTTGTGAAAGAAATGCCTTGGCCGAAACTAACAACAAGCATATACCAAATATTTTCATTTCAAATTCATTTCAAAGTCATTTAATCAACTTGACAAATATCTAAAACACTTTATGGATATTTATTTAAGTCAACAATTGCAACTAATGTCATTTACTTCAAATATCCTAACATAAGATATTTATATTTTAATTAATTTAATCATTTAACAATTAAATAATTAATTAATTAATCAAATACAAATATATTAAATATATGTATAATATTTACATTAAATATTAAAAACATATATTCATTTAGGATAAAAGTCAAATAACTCATTTTGACTATTAATTAATGTGTATTTAAATTAATCAAGTATTAAATGTAAATACACAATAATTAGGTAAATGACTATCTAGTCCCTTTAGCACGTATCTTGCGTTTAACCTTTAAACGACTTTATAAATAATCAATATTATTTATTAATGTTGCTCTAGTGCTCTACGAGTATGTTTCATTATTGAGACTCTCTAGATTCAGGTATATCCGTCACGAAATCAAATTTCGTGTCCATAATCTATCCACCCGTAGATTATGACGATCACGGATAATCACGCTGAACCATATAGATCGAGGTCATGGCAAATGTATAATTCCTCCGTCACAGGTATCCGGATAAATCCCAGAGATATAGATGTAAACGTCAAATCTCTATCGGGATTATCCAGTCGACTATTCTATTAGCAATCTCAAAAGAATGTTTAGAACTAGCTTCTAAACTTTACCACGGGCCCATGGTTTTATCTAATTGCTAATCATATGGACTACCTATGCTCTGATACACAGAACTGACGGATCCTATCTTGATATACATAGGACACCCTGAGGATCTGTCTACACCCAACGAACAGGCGGAGGTCTGATCTAAATAGATCAGTGACGTGACTGCCGTCTAAGTGTAGAAGATGTCTCATGTGCCCACAATGGCATCTCAAGTCTAAGAATCACAAGTGCTACTCAACCCAAGAAGATTCTTATTGACGCTGGTGTACCATCCATTAAGAATCTTCGGTGAGTCGTTCAGTGTTTATCCGTTATAAACACATACACGTCCATACTAGTCTCCAAGACTAATGGTTCATTGAGAAACCATTGGAATCATATATTCCAGTATACGACATGTACCGGTCTCAACGGGTTTACTATATTGACCAAGTAGTGTAAACCTTGACCAGGAACTGTCTGAGAATGACAACGTCATGATACTTCTCAATGTCCGTTGCGACGCTTTTGCAACTGTATCATGACTAATCATTCTCGGGTCATTATGTCTTTACCATATAGAAAGATAGATTATATTATAGAAACTGCATATATTATTCATAATAATAATGTTTTACAGAAGTATTTAACAGAAATACAACCGGGAATTGGCGCTCTGAGCACCAACCCCAACACACAGAACCTGTTAAAGCCCCGGACGACCAAAACCAAATTATACTGATTGTCGCAAGTATTAGCGATGCAAGTCTTAGGTTAAGACCAAATACACCTACCCTGATTCAGATTCCCATAGACATATAGTCATACTACCAATGGGATTCCGAGGGGTCTATCTAGAGCGAAGCCGTTTCCGTACCATCGGTAAACAGAACCTCATATTACATTTGCATGAGTATTCAATACCCAAATATATGAGAACTATGCAGTTACGCTTCCATAACACGCACAAGTGTAATACTAGTATATTCCGCATTATCGATGTCCAGTCTTGATAATACTACGACTAGGGATATTTAATGATTAAACCTTAGTGGATTAATATTGTCTCATATCTTATTAATCTGATATTAATCATATGGACTTTTATCATTTATATATCTTGGTAATCTAATTACAAATGATAAAAGAGCAATTTCCTTTGTCACATAGTTAATTTATACAACAACACCATGTTCTGTACAAATAGTGATGCTATGAGTCATAATTGTCCAACAATCTCCCACTTGACCTATAGCCAATCACTCAAGTGTCCTACACCTGAACTATGTACGGGTTGCTCAAACTTATACTTGGATCGTTGATGACACCACGGTTCCTTATCATATGCTGTAGCACAGCCCAGCTGCTAACATAACTATACCTAATCCAATTAGGATTATATAGATCCAAAATGCTTCTTTTGCTGCCTCAGCTGCAACAATGTTCCGCTTTTATTATTTATTCGGCAACAGTATTTTGCTTGGAAGATTTCCAGCTCACTGTTCTGTTATTCAAACTAAATATGTACCCTTATTGCGATTTAAAGTCGTCTTTATCGGTTTGGAAACTTACAGCGGTGAACCCAGTCACCTCAAGTTCTCATTTCCCCATATAATCAGAAAGCATCTTTAGTCCGTCTAAGATACTCAAGGATGTTCTTTACATCAATCCAGTGAACATCACATGGATTGGCCTTAAAATGTTTACATATGCTCAAAGCATATGAGACATCATGTCATATACATTTCAAAAACGTACGAGCTCTGGGAGGGTTGTCAGCGGCTTTCTAGATCTATCATAGTAGATCTTTATTCCTAGAATAAAGCCTGCTTCTCTCAGGTATTTCATGGAGAATTTTAATGAAAGCCAAGCTTTCACCGATTATATTATGGGAATGTTATTGCTAAGAAGCAATACATCATCAACTTATAGGACATTCATTGTCAGTGCGCTCCCACTAACCTTCTTATACACACAAGAATCATATTCGTTTTGAATGAAATCATATAACATTATGATCTTATCAAAACGTTGGTTCCAAGATGCCATGCTTGCTTCAATCCATAAATGGATCGATTTAATTTACAAACCTGTTTGCATGTTTTGACACGACAAAACCGTCATGATGTTGTAAACATCCTCCCAAAGGTTTCTGTTAAGGAAAGCAGTTTTGATGTCCATATGATATATTTCATAAATGAAATATGCAACATTAGCAAGCATTATCTAAATGGATTTAATCATGGCAATAGATAAAAGGTTTTTTCGTAGTCGACATTATGTCGTTGACGATACCCTTTCTGTACAATCATAGCTATGTACATTTGTATGTTGCCATCCATGTATGTCTTCCTTGAAAACACATATAGTACCAATAGGCACAATGTCTTCTGGTACATCAACCACTGTCCAAACTTAGTTGGTATACATGGAATCCATTTCGGACTTCATGGCTCTTTGCCATAAAAGAGTCGATACCTTGTATCACTTCCTCATACGTAGCCGGTTCGTCTTCCTCAATAAGATTGATATCTACATGAGGTGAGATCAGAAACCCATACCTCCCAGGTTGTTTTCTGACTCTCTTCGACCTATGTGGTTCTTCTGTATTCGAAGATTATTGGTACAGTTTCATCTCTGATGAACTGTTGGTATTTCGTGAGGACTTGGTGTATGTAACAGTATTACTCCGATTTTCATCAAGTTTTACTTTCATCCCACTTACCACTGCATATAGGAATTCCTCTTAGGAAAACCGCATGGATAACAACAATTATATTATTCTTTTGTGAGTTGTATAAGTACTATTTTTGGTTTCCCTAGGACAACCTACAAATAGACACTTATCCGATTTGAGTTCTAGTTTGGTATCATCCAAACATTCAATTATATGCCCAGCATCCCAAACCTTCAGGAATGAGAAACCCGGTTTTTTTCATGTTCATATCTAATATGAAGTCTGTCTAACAGATTTACATGGAACCTTATTCAAAATAAGTATTGCACTGTTTAATACATATCTTGTGAAGGAAATTGGTAGCTCAGAGCGACTCATCATTAACTTTACCATGTCCAACAAAGTTCGGTTTCTCTGTTCGGACACACCGTCAAATTGAGGTGTCCCGAGAGGAGTCCACTATGAAAGAATGCTATACTCTTTCAAGTAATCTTGAAACTCATATGTTTAAGTATTTTACACTATGGTCTGACCGTAATATTTTTAATACTTTTACCGGTCTGTTTTCTTACTTCGTGTCGAAACTCTTTGAATTACTCAAAAGTTTCTGACTTGTGTTTCATAAGATACATATAATCGTAACGTGATGCCACATCCGTAAAGGTTACGAAGTATTCATATCTACCTCTAGCCTAGCTAGACATGGGCCCACTTACGTCACAATGAATAAAGGCTAACAGATCGGTGGCACTTGCACTTTTACCATGTAAAAGGTGTTTTAGGCACTTTACCTAATAAACTAGATTTGTAGACTTCATTTGAATTAGAATCAAATTCGCCATTGTATCCACTCTTCGAAAGTGTGGATATAAGATTCTTGTTAATGTGTCTCATACAACAATGTCACTTTTAAGTCTCAACAGATTTATTCAGTTTGAGCTTTTGTTTGTCATATTATATGTTTGAGATTCAATTATATTCAAAATATAAATACTGTTATTCACATCTAATGTGCTTATCTCAATATCATCTTTATAAACAAAACACTTAGTGTTCTAGAATATAAATGTATACTCGCAACAGGTTAAACTAGATACAGAGATAATGTTTATAGTCAAACTGGGTACATTGTAACAGTTTCCTAATTTAAGTATATGCCCAAAGGGCAGTTCCAAAACTTAAGTTTCTACGGCCAAAACAACGACTCTCGTCCCGTTTCCAACCCATAGGTCGATCTCAACTGAAGCCAGTCTCCTGCTAATCAGCAGATCCCGCACATCAGTACATATATTTATGTATCACATCCAGTATCTAAAATCTAATTTTAAAACCAGCAGTGGACATGTTTATAACAAACATACCTGAAGTCGGAGTCTTGCCCGTCTTCACTTCCTTCATGTCTGTCTTTGTCCATATGACAGTCACGCTTCCAGTGACCCCGTTTGCCACAGTTTAGGCATAAATCTTGGGATATGTCCTTTGTCTTCCCAAAAGACTGTGACGATATTACCTTTGCCCCTTTTAGAAGCTCCGGCTCTGCCTCCTTGAGTATAGCCATCAACTCTCCAAGAGTTTTCTCTTGGTTCAAAATGAACCTGCCCCAGCTTTCGGGTAGAGACTGTAAGATCAAATATTTGAAAGTCTCTTCCTCGTAGGTATTCCCCAGCTAACCTAGCTGTTCGATGTCAGCAATCATTTGCGACACCTAGTGCTCGATAGATGTACCTTCTGACATGCGCGAGCGAAAAAGCTTCTTTTGCAATTCGTACTTCTAAGATCCAATGTTAGATCTATGGAGATCCTTTAATTTCAATATCTTACTATAAAGATCTAATCCTTAGTTCTGACGAAGAAATTAAGGAGTCATTGCGGCAAGCATAACGGATTGAGAACTAAAGTTTTCATCATGATGAGTCTTCCAAAGCTCATGTTCTACTATTTGCTCAACTCTGGGCTTAGGTCCGAAATGTCGCTCTATCAAATGGATTAACTTCTCATCTCCTAGGACTATCCTGAGATTCTATTCCCAATTTGAAAATTGAAGCCGCTTAAAGACATTTTCACCCAGGATTATGTTTTAAACGCTAACCTTTCACTTATCTTGATTCCAATAGTCCAACTATCCAATCAACGATTTCAGGTATAATCGAATATAATGATTACTATAGTCTAACTATATAATCAACTACTATTTGATTGGTTAAATTCAAATATATTGATTACTATAATCCAATTATATAATCAACTATAAATGAAGTAGTTTGAATACAGTCCAACTGTTTAATAAAAACAACAATTGAATATTAGTTCAACTAATATATATAAATTTTTAATGACGAAAAATGAAATGAGCGCGTATTGGCAAGTATCTAAACGAAATTGCAAATTTAATACTTGTCTCCCACTATTTTTCGGCGAGCCTCTAACACTCTGTGGAGTACTCGGGAAACCCAGTTTCCTAGTGGGCTAGGATCCCGTTAAATAACACACAACCTTGACTTTGGCCAACAAGTTGTATGAAAGTTAACTAGGTAGATCTCTAAGATCAATTGGATCCCATCCAATTCCTAGATCCAGTAGGTGGATCTCCAAGTCCGAAACATATATCCAATATATGCCAATATATCCGATATATTGCCTAACATTTTCCCTTTGTATCAACTAAGCCTTGGCTTTGGCTCAACAAGCTTAATGAAACCAGTTAAGCGTGACCCATTGACAGTGAGAAAACTTCGTAATCGAGGCCGATGAACAAGAAGTGACATTGACTTTGGCCAACAAATCACAACTTGCCTAAGACATACGATATGGAACAAAGCTTTCGTGATTCAAACACATCCGCGATGGACAAAGGTCTTGAATTTGGCCAACAAACCAGTGCCAATCTTGGATCTTGAGAGAGAATCACTCAATGGAAGGAAAAACGCTTAATATAAAATGAGGGTTTTTGTCGCGATTTGGCAACCAATTTATTATCTTTAATTAGGTCTCATCATACACCCTTAAACATGCATTATAAAAGCATAATAAGGCGCGGATAAATAATAATGATATGCGGATGAATATTTAACAAATTGTTTCTAGAACAAATCTCTCCATTTTCTCTCCCCGGCTAGCACAATTCTAACTTCTACCCAATTACATAATAAAATAAAGAAACCTCATTAATATTAAGGGGAATTGGTGAGAAAAAAATTACAAAGAGTCAAGAGATAAAGGCTTGACACACATGTCCAATTTAATAAATTCTAAATTTATTACAACAATTTCCAAAATTGCCCTCACCCATCTAATATCCATCTGATATACATTATTCATACAATACATCCATGTATTCACACAAAGCATGTTATTCAATCAATCTAATCCAATTAATTAATCTTTGAATTAAATGATCATCCAATATTCAAATAATGATTTGATTTGCGCGAGTCCAACTCGTTTAAGAATAAGTACTCAAAGTGCGAATTCTTGAATTATATCGAACTACAACTTTAAATCTAATTTAATTTGTATTCAATACTAATTCTTATTTAATTCCAAATTAAATAATTACACTTAATTATGTGCCTTTACGACTTAGATTCTAAATCTAATCTTAATGGGTCTCAAATGCCCAATTAACATCCAATGTCAATTTAATTAAAGTCCAATGGGCTTTTAATTAATTCATAAGGCATGAGCTTTGGCTAATATGGGTCAAACCCAAATGCCAAGGCCCAATAAATGAATCACCCTATTTGTCATAAAATTAATTTCGGCCCATTAGGCCCAATTAAATTTCAAATGCCCATTAATTATATTTGGACTTAATGGAATGGTTTTAGGCCCAATTTGGATCCAATTCAATTGTCCTAAACCAATATATTCATGCATTTTAAACACATCCAATGGTCTAAAAAATCAAAAATCACCAAGAGCTACAAGGGTTCAATATTCGTTCATGCTATCCAATTTAGGGAAAAATTATCTAATCAATTTTTCTCGAAATTAATCATGCATAACTCTAAGTTATCATAATCTAAGCATACTCAAACAATCAATTTGACGAAATCATGCTCCAAACAAAAATACCCAAATTCAAGTTTATGAACCATAATTCATTTCATGCTTAATATTGACTCTGATACCATTGTTAGGTTCTCCTAGAACATGCCAAGGAGCTATTAAGTATAATATTGTGTGAATAATCAACGAAGTTTGCGGAAAAATGACTTACATTGATCGGCTATTAGGATGTGGAGATAACAAAAATTCCAACCTTTGTGTAGTGCTTCAAGCTCTCATTTGTTTGTATGTTGAGCTCCAAGCTTTGATTCTTGAATTCTAAACTCAAGAGAATGGTTTCCCTAACACCTTTGTTGACTCCATTGATGTGCTAGCATGCATGATTTTTTAATAAAAAATCATCAAACATGAACCCTAGGTTCACGCCATTTAGAGAGAAATGATAGGAAGTTTCGGTCTTTGGCCTTATGAGAAAGAGAGAGAGATGTGTTTCAATTGTTTTGTATGTTATTGATTTCCAAAATCAATAATGCCATATACCAAATCAAAGTTGGTATTAGTCATTCACAAATCAAATAAAATAATGCTTGTGTGTCTTACAAGCTAATATCAACTAACAACTTCCATCAAGCTAAAGTGACAAAGTTGACTAGTGATGTGACTTATGGGCCCCACTTTAAATTCAAAATCCGAGTGGGCTCGCAAACACATTCCGGGCTCGGGTTCCTTAATTCCGAATTAACGAATTTTCCGTTGCGACTTAACTAAATCAAATTTAATTAAATAATAATGTCTTGTAAAATTATTATGAAAGTCACTACGAATTAATTCTAAATTAATTTGTTTGCCTGAATTAAAATTCAATTTTAATTCCGCGTTGAAATCTAATTTCATTTAATATATCGAATATATTATTTAATCGATTAATTCCAAATTAATCGTTCTCTCTCTTCTATTCTAATTTTATCCTAGATAAAATTCTCGCTGTAATTAATCCTAAATTAATTTTCTCTCTCTAATAATTAATCCCATATTAATTATGTTCGAGTCAAACGTCATCGGTGCATCTTTGGGAAGCGACCCATGAGATCCCTGAATATGTTGGTAGTAAATACAGTCATCGGACTATCTGAATACGTGCATACCCGGTATCACGTTCTTACCGATTTACAAGACATGGTTGGCTTTTAGCAAATCACCGTGCCTACCCAATTCTCCATAAATATTCTTTCAGGAATATATAATCTATAACAGATGTAATATACTAAGTATTGCGTATTGCGATCCAGTATCGATATCACATGCTAGGCTTAGGCTGGAATTGTGTCTGCCTCGTACAAAGCATATATCGGATCTATGGTAACTAGTCTCTATAATCGGATAATCATGACCTAGTCATATTATCCTGATGACTGCAGTACTTAAGAGTACTAGTTTTGTATCCTACATGATCATCATCTCCATATGACTGAAGTGATATTTCCATCTTGACATCGCACCCAATACACTATGATTCCCAGTATACCCAAAAGAGGCGTACACAGAACCTGTTAAAGCCCCGGACGACCAAAACCAAAGTATACTGATTGTCGCAAGTATTAGCGATGCAAGTCTCATGTTAAGACCAAATACACCTACCCTGATTTAGATTCTCATAGACACATAGTCATATTACCAATGAGATTCCGAGGGGTCTATCCAGTGCAAAGTTGTTTCCATACCATCAGTAAACGGAACCTCCTATTACACTTGCATGAGTATCCAATACCGTTACGCTTCCATAACACGCACAAGTGTAATACTAGTCTATTCCGCATTATCGATGTCCAGTCTCGATAATACTACGACTATGGATATTTAATGATTAAACCTTAGTGGATTAATATTGTCTCATATCTTATTAATCCGGTATTAATCATATGGACTTTTATCATTTATATATCTTGGTAATCTAATTACAAATAATAAAAGAGCAATTTCATTTGTCACATAGTTAATTTGTACAACAACACCATGTTCTGTACAAATAATAATGTTATGGGTCATAATTGTCCAACAATGAGTTCTACCTATTTATTGAATTTGTAAAAACTGGTAATAACAGTTAACAGAGCAATTTAGTCCTTTGCAGCTGGCCATCGTCATGATTGGTCTTGGCCTCCAATGTGCACCTATCTAAGATATGAACCGCCATAGACGTCGGTTTTGAATGAGAGCATAATGTTAGAATCTCACAGATACTAAGTATATACTTAAACTGATAGTTTATTAATCCTTAAACACCATCTCCTTCGGAATATAATTGCCTCAATACTTAAACTGATATTTTATTAATTCTTAAACACCATCTCCTTCGGAAGATAATTGTCTCAATAGTCGAAGACCTATTGAGTTAAACAGTCTTTACCGAAGATTAAAAGGCTACTGACACATGCACCATTATTGATTTGGATATCTTCAGGAACACGTGTCAGGAAGGGATCCGATCATAGCGTCATATTATCTGATACAACAAACTATAATATTTTGGGTGTCTATTGAAATTGAAATGCAGACAATTGAAAATTATTTATTATTAAATTTAAAATTGGTGAATATGTATATATTCAATCTTAGAAATTTTAAGTTGAATAATTTCATTTTAAATTCAGTTGTTATTTTTAAGTTAATGGCGCAATACTAATGATGGTGTACGGATAATATAATATGTGAATCCATTACTAATGATGGTGTAAGGATAATATAATATGTGAATCCATTAATGTTTATATATATATATATATATATATATATTATATATATATATATATATATGTGTGTGTTTAGATAATGTTTATGTGGACTTTATATGAATTGTAATGGCAAATAAAAATAAAAAATCTTATGTGTTTTAGTAGAATGTATACTTTATATGGACTGTGAGATGTAGACAAGAGTCTGATCGTATATATATATATATATATATATTAAGTTTGAAATTAATTAATAATAATTCAGAGAGAAAATAATTGACTAATACGTGAGATGTATTCAATGAACATGTTAATTGTGCAAATCCCATTTAAGTTTTTCTCTGGAATAAATAAGTTGGAAAAAAACTTATATGAGACGTATTAAATGTACTAAGACACAATATGAAATGTGTTAATTAATAATTTTATTTTTATTTTTATTAGTTAATTTCTAATTTTATTTATATACATATACATATAAAAATATTAATGAATAAATATATCATGTCATTTATACATATATCCCACATAAAATTTTCTCATATATCCCACACCGGACTACCGGAGCATTCCACCAACAAAAACTTACATGGTTTCAGATTACGTGTCAACTGTTGATTTGTTGGGTGCACAGATCAAATGGTGGGCCAGCACCACATAAGTTTTCTTCATTAAAAGATTTCCCGATGAGATAATATGACACGTGTTTAAAGAGTAAATAAATAATCTAATAATAAAATTTTATAAGAAAAAAAGTAAAAACGCAGCCCTTTTTATTTCTTATTTTATTATTTACCTAAGGGAGAGGAGCAGATCAATATCTCATATATATCCCAAATAATCTTCAAACGTAAGTGTGGCAATGGCCAGGCCGGGCCTAGGTTTTGATAAGCCCGGCCCGAATCTGGTAATCAATATTTCGGTCCGGGCCCATGAAAATGCCCGCCCCGGCCCGATTAGGGTGCGGGCTCGGGCCGAGCTTTATACGATCCGATTTGTTATTAATAAAAAATTATATATATTTATATATATATATATATATATATTTTAAAGCCCGAGCCAGGTCGGGTCTGGGCTTAATATACTGAGCCCGGGCCCGAGCCCTAGCCCGACCTCTACTTCTAGGGCCTAACAATGGATGTTTTTCCCCGGACAGGCCGAACCGAGTCTGAGCTTTTTTGCCATCCCTATTCAAATATCCATGTTTCCTCCCCTCATCTAGTAATTATTTCAGGGAAAAAGATGAGCATTCCCGAATAATAAAATCAGATCCCCAAATAATAAATGATTTTTTCTTAAAATAAATTTAAATTATTGAAAAGTAACATATTAGTTGAACTATTATTTTATCTTGAAATCAAACATACATATTTAAAAAATTAATAATATTTATTACACAAATCACACCTTATATGTAAGATTGAAATTCATATAGTCTATCTTTTTGTTTAGTAAATGATAAATCCGACGTTTAAAAAGTGATTACATATATAATTATTTCATTTAAATCCTTAATTTATTTATAATTTATATATTTATATAAATATTAAGAGTTTTTTTTATTTACAAATAAATAAATTAAAATTTAAATAAATAATGGAAAAGTCAAAAGAGGATTATAAAATATAGCAACATTAATTTTTTTAAATTTTTCATCCCGATTTCCGCCGGGTTTGCCATCCCTATATTTACCTGAAAATCTCAAAATTCAGCGAATCCATGGCGGAACTGAATGAGACTGAGTTTACGAAATCAATCAACCAACTCGGCGGCTTCGCCGATGCAATTGACGTATTCAAAACAAGATTAGAAGATTTGCAGAAACATGTCGATTTCATTAACAAAGCCATGGACACCAAATTCAACAACTCAAACTCCCAGCAACAAGAAAACGCTGAATTATTAGAAATTCTTCCCCAAACGACGTCGCATCAGACTCGAATTGCAGCAGCGGAAAAAGTTACGGCATCGAAAGCACCTGAAACAGTACCAATGGAAGCGACAGAGAAAGACGACGGTAAGCCCTCGAAGCGTTCAGAGCTTCAATATCTCTGCGAGATGATGTCTAGCCGCGGATTGAGAAAATACGTAGTCTCGCATCTATCGGAGATTCAAAGCGCTCGCCGTGAAGCAGTTTCGGCGCTGAAATCGGCGTCGAATCCGGCGAAGCTGGTGTTAGAAACCGTCGGAAGATTCTTCTTACAAGGAATCCGAGCCTACACGAAGGATTCTCCTATGATTACTTCGCGGCAAGCTTCGGTTCTGGTGTTGGAGCTTTTCTTAAGCGTGATTGGAGAGAGCGAAAGGGAGATTCAGATTGAGAAGCCTGTGAAACAAGAGGCTGAGGACAATGCGATTGCTTGGAAAAAGAGACTGATTAGTGAAGGCGGCGTGCGCAAAGCTTGTGAGATCGACTGCAGAGGATTGCTTCTGTTTATTGCGTGTTTCGGGATTCCCAGAGGTTTTAAGAATGATGATATAAGGGATTTGATTAGTTGCAGTAATTTGAAGGAGATGGGGCATCTGCTTAGAGGATCGCGTGTTCTTGCTTCAAAGATTGCAGGTGTTTTTTACTCCTTATGATCTCACTTGGGTTGCTTGCTGTTGTTGTTGTTGTTGGTGTTGCATTCTCATTGTGGTGAATTTTCATAATTGATATTGCTATTTTGCGAGTTTATATGTTACTTATATATGTCAAATGAAGTCATGAACTTGTAGACATATCGTCAGTGTTGCTATTTATTGAGTTTATGATTATTAGGAGAATGAACACATATATTCTTCTGTGAAGATATCATTGAAAACCAGTTTTTCGGTAAGTGTACAAGTTAAATGAGTCAATTTTTTTTTCTTTTTTCTGACATTGGCATTTTTTTCGCAAAATTCTGTTGCTGATTACGGCAGTATAGGATTCTTAAACATTAAGTAGTTATGTTGCTGCACTAGTGCACTGTTTAGTGTATACTTTATTCTGTTGATTAAACATTAGTACATTACAGAATTCTAGTTAGGAATATGGCTTTGGCTTCTCCGAATATGGAAGGCCTGTAGTAATTAAAGTGCTGTTATCCGAATTCAATTGCAAAGATGCTTTATTTTGTGTATGCTCAGACTGTTGAGCCAATGAAGGTTGTGCTATGATTTTCTATTCCATTAAGTTTTGTTCGAAGGGCTACCTCATTTTAGTAGATTCTAATTATTGAAGATCAGATATACCATCTGCACGCGTTTGGATATCTTTTACATAGTCTTCTTGAGGATGGTGAATATTAGTTGAAGACAGAAAATAACATCGGTCTATTTGGAAGAAGATCGAGGGAAATTTAAAATTTTATACAATTATTGTCTTAAGAGTTGAGGCATGATTTATAAATATTGAGATTCAATGTGTGTTATGTTTTGATTTTTGTTTAAAAGAAATGAATCATTGATCTTGTTTCCTTTCTATAATCTGATTGTGTGCATCGTGTGAATGCCTGATCAAATTTTCAGTTTAAAGGGATGCCATTGCTGTTACATATGGTTTGACCTTGTTTTCGTTTTTTAACTAAAATTCTATTAATTATATACATATATAGTAAAAAAGCTATCGCAGTTAATTCAATTGAATGCTTCCCGAGCTTTTGTCTGTTGCTCTCTCGGGCAGCTATATTATATTAGTAAATAAGATAGAATAATTAGATCTTATTCTTGAAGCAATCTGATGGTGAGTATTGAAAGTCCACACAGTCCAGGAGACCAGATGAGAGAAGCTGTGTGCCCCCGCGCACGCGTATTCTATATACTAAGTGGAACCTGCTGTTAAATGCCATAATTCAAGTGTTGTTAATTAGAGGAAAATGGATTGCTTATATTAACTTTAGATGGCATTTGAAACATGTTTGACAATGCTTGTTAATAGATGGCGTCTTATCTATGAAGGCTGGTGGATGTACTTTTTGGCTAGGCTGCAGTTGTAGTTCTTCACATTCATCACATTTTGTCTTCTAGATTTCTAGATATGCAGACGGAACATAGTTGATGATTTATCTAACTATGCTTTGTAATCCTTTCCTTAACAGATATCATAGAGAATATGAAGAAGAATGGAATGCATGTTGAAGCTGTAGATGTTGTGTATTCCTTTGGGCTTGAGGATAAATTTTCTCCTCAAACAATTTTGTTTTCATTCTTACGAGAGTGCAAGGAAGCATGGAAGAGAACAAAGCAAGATGCACCTGTTCTGCTGGTATTTGTCTGTTCTGAAGCTACTTACAATATTTTTATTTATTTTTATTTTGATTAATGGTGATGTTTTGTGGTGCTCTTTCCCAGAAAAAAGAAGCAAACGAAAAACATTTGGCTGCTCTGCAATCTGTTATCAAGTGTTTGGAAGATAATAAAATTGATCCGGCAAAGCTGCTTCCTGGATGGCAAATCAAGGATGAGATAGTCAAGTTGGAGAAGGATATTGCTGATTTGAACAAACAAATAAAGAAAAACAAGATGACTCCAAAGAGAAAAGCAGTTGAAATTGATTCCTCCAATAATCGGAACAGTCTAGAAATTAAACGTTATCGGTTTGCAGCCAATGGATCAACCCTGAATGGCCCTTCTCTGATGACATCTCCCCATGACCTTCGAGTGCATGATCCAATGGCTGCTTATTATGCAAATGGGAAGAGCTCGTATGATGGTTTGGCACCTAATTTGTCGGACCGCAGTTTCTGTGGTTATATCAATAGCCAGCCTTCTGTCTCAGCTGCATCACACGTATACAATTCAGGATCTTTGCCTGATGTTCTTGGCGCAACGGTAGGAGGTAGGAGCAGTGTGAATGCAGTTGGTGTTGAGGTTAACATGTCAACTGGAATTGTTAACCTTCCCACAGGTTCGTATACTCGTTTTCCTCGTGAGACGTCAGTTGTTGACAAGTTTGGCCATACGATGCATGCTAATGGTTCCTCATATGGATGGCATAGTACCAGAGATGGAGCATACATTGACAGAGTTACTGGGCAAGGCTATACAAGGCAACCTGCAGCCGCGGCATTTGAAGGCTTATATCAGCCGACACCATCTCTGCTAGATCCTTCTTCTATCCGCAGTGGTACTCAGAATTCATCCTCCAACTTGTATGGTTTTGCGGATACTGTAATTTAGAGGGATTGTGTAACAGCAAAAGTTCTTGTAAAGCTTGCTCTGTGAGTCGTAGTGGTGGGGTTTCTTTCTTTTATAGAATAGTGAAAGCCTTTACCCTGATGAGGAGCCAAAGTTTTTGTGGATACTTGTTTAATTTTTGTCGATTTTCTTAAAACTTTTGGCTTGCTTAGGTAAAGAGTAGCAGCTATAAACAAAATAAAAAAAAACATTGGACTAAATTATATATTTTTTCATTTGGGAAAATACCATCTGGATCTTTTTTTTTAAAAAAGTAATTATCTATTACTTCCCTATAATTTTTTATATTTATCCGTTAGGTACCAGTTATTCTAGTAATAAAATATCATTGTTGTATTATTATATACTGTTACTGTTTTTTTTAGTGATGAAATATATTAAGCAACATAAAGTGTTACATCAATTCGGTCAGATCAACTCGAATATAATTTTTAAATCAACTTAAGAGTCGAGCCTAGTTAGAATATCGCTTAACAACATAAAATATGTATACATCGAATCCTCTGTAACCATCCTAAGGATTAATTCACATTTATTAAAATATTGACGAATATGAGGATTTACGGGACCGACTGGTCTTCCCACCTTAACTACAACAGGGAATTCAATCCTAGAACATAAAAAAAATTACGCGCCCGTGGAGAGAAACGTCTAATGATAGACTGTAAGTGTCTCAACACTTTTTTGAAAGATGATAAGTTTTCATTGCCCAAGATCAATTCTCTATTTGTCCATATCAGAGAAGCTCACATCTTCTCAAAGTTTGATCTTAAGGCAGGTTTTTGGCAATTGGATATAAGCCCAGAAGAAAGGCCCAAAACAATCTTTTACATACCCAATGCTCACTATTAAGGAAAAGTGTTGTCTTTTGGCCTTAAGGTTGCGCCATCACTATTTCAGAAGGCAATGACAAAAATCTTCCAGCTCATTATTCATCATACACTGGTGTATATTGATGACTTACTTCTTTTCTCAACAGATGCTGAGTCACAGTACCCGCTATTATGCCATAAGATTTTTACATCTGCCTATATATAATCTATTAAGAGTCAAAACTGGACAATAGAAATAAGCTGACGTCCAAGGAATCCCCAGTTCAGTCTCAAAAATTGATGCAAAAGACGAAAGACCTGCAAAAAAAAAACAGGAAAACCATAAAAAAAAAAAAAATCAAAAACCAACACAGATCCATATCTAGTTGGAGAATAAAACCACCACAAAAGAGTGGAGCACAGATGAAGATTTGGGCATACAAAAAAAAACCACTAAAAGGAAAAGAAACAGAAGAGGAATAGCAGAAGAACGAAGAACTGCAAAAAAAAAAAAAAAAAGGCAAAAAAAAAAAAAAAAACAAGGAAGAAATGTAATGCGAGGAAGTAAATTTATTTAGTTTAGTGAAGAAGAAGAAGAAGAAAAATGGATGAGAGTCCCCCACAAGGGTGAGGTCGGCTGCTACTGCTATTCAACTTTTGTTTCTTGAACCATAATAAAGGGATAGTTTGGCTTTGATTTTAAAACAATCAATTTATCCAGGACTTTTATTAGCAAAAGCTGACTAATGAATCTTTATTAAAATTATAAATGATCTAACAATGACTATTAAAGTTAAAAGAAAAATATGCTCCAGCAGCTATGCCCAAATTCTTTTTTTGGGAGCAATATCTGATGATTTTATCTCATCTATTTTTGCAGCAACAATGAAATCATTCAAGCTCAGGCCTCCTGCATATAAATCAAAACGTTTTAAAAGCATTTTTTAGGAGCATTATTTGCTGTGAAACATGCTTAATAGCAACCTTGTGGTGTAGCCGCAGGCAGCATCAAATATTATTTAGCCATTGGGAAAAAGAAAAATCCCAACCACAATCAGAAACTTAAAAGGAAAAACGGGATACCCAATGCACAATGCTCATATTATAAACCGGGTATGGGAAATGTCTCGTGATCACACGGATAGCAAGTTAACACTTGACCATCGTGACACCAAAATGAATTTGGTGAAAAATTTGAGAGTAAGAAAGTTTACCAATAGAAGATTGGGCTCTTCCAAGTGGAGATTAGGAAAATGTCCAGCAGCTTCTGTAACCTTGTATATTCTATTGATGAGTCCCACCACACATTTAAAATCTCTTAGCTTCCACAAGCATTGAAATTTAAGTCTGTATTACAATTATTTAACGGTAATTGGGAAATCCAAATATTACAAATATTACAATTATCCTCGAGCAGACCCTGAAGGCCGAATCAGACCCTGACGGTAGAGGCTGCGAGCGGAGGCTGAGAGCAGAGGCAGAGGCTGGCGAGCAGAGGCAGAGGCAGAGGCTGATGAGCAGAGGCAGAGGCTGGCGAGCGGAGGCAGAGGCTGGCAAGCAGAGGCAGAGGCTGATGAGCAGAGGCAGAGGCTGGCGAGCGGAGGCAGAGGCTGATGAGCAGAGGCAGAGGCTGGCGAGCGGAGGCAGAGGCTGGCAAGCAGAGGCAGAGGCAGATGAGCAGAGGCTGGCGAGCGGAGGCAGAGGCTCGCAAGTAGAGGCGAGAGCTGAAGAGGCTGATGAGAGAGGCAGAGGCTGGCGAGCGGAGCATAGGCTGGCTGGCAAGCAGAGGCAGAGGCAGATGGCATAGGCAGAGGCTGGCGAGCGGAGGCAGAGGCAGATGAGCAGAGGCAGAGGCTGGCGAGCGGAGGCAGAGGCAGATGAGCAGAGGCAGAGGCTGGTGAGCGGAGGAGAGGCAGGGCTGGCAAGTAGAGGCAGAGGCTGATGAGCAGAGGCAGAGGCTGGCGAGCGGAGGCAGAGGCTGGCGAGCAGAGGCAGAGGCTGATGAGCATAGGCAGAGGCTGGCGAGCATAGGTAGAGGCTGATGAGCAGAGGCAGAGGCTGATGAGCGGACCCTGACGAGCGGAGGCTGACAGAAAGAGTTAGACCCTGAAATTGATGAAGTTCTTCACTTTCCCGAGGCTTGTTGATGTCAACAATATCCTTAAAATAAATTCGTCCCCTACCGTAGGTGCAGTAGAACGTGAGACGATTGTTTCCCAGGATACAACGGAAAAAATGTACGAGTAAGGGCACCACCGAACTCGTATCCAACGAACCACAAAAGTGTTTGAACTCTCCCTTAACAAAACAAAGAAAAACGAGCTGTTGTGTGTGATGTTTTATTCTCTGTGTTGTAAACAAAATCTGAGTATTGTTTATATAGGAAAACGAAAAACACAGCTCATTTAAAGGAAATAAACATGCCAATTATATCTCATAAATGGGAGGCCTTTCACTTGTTGTAACCACTAAGCTAATTAAATTAGCTGTTATGGAAATTCAACTTTTGTAACCACCAAGCTAATTAAATTAGCTGTTATGGAAATTCAAAAGGCTTGGAAAATTGAAGAGATTAGTAAAAATTCGGCTGGGCCGGGCCCGCACAATTTGGTCCGGCATTCGTGTACGCAGGACACGCGGGTGCACACGAGCCAAGCCTGTTTGGATTTTGATTTGCACCCCCCAGCGCACGTAGAGAGAGCCTCTATCCTTATAACTCTTACCCATCTACTTATGAGCAATCATATATAAACACAATTTTCCCTCTATAGCTTTCCCATATGGGACAAGCTAACTTCTCTTTATTTTCCAACACCAATGGGTGAACTTTGAGCAACAATTTATCATTCACCCAAGAACCATTTTAAGCATATGAATATACCATTTCGAAGTACTCACGGAGGATTATCCGAATCATTCAATAACAACCACTAACACGAAGTGGACCATGCTTAAAATTGAGCCTCAAAATGCTTACTCATAAGCATTTTTCCAACAATCCCCCACATGAATGAAATTGGCGAAAAAACGTCAAATAAAATTATTTTATAAAACATTTTATTTTGACCTAGAAGAGTTCAACGGTTCAACACCTGCATAGGATAGGTAGACCTCAGCCTTTGAACCTTCCCTTGTGAAAATATATCCCATTTACTGGCTGACAGTGGACGCGATGTCATTGAACTGTACTACCGTTCATGTAAATGAAGAACATATATCACACAGATATTTTACCTAACACATCTGAGTTCTCATTGTTATATTCATTATGGCCATGAACATTAACCTGGTTCTGCAAGAGTTTCTAAGAATTGTGCCCCGTACAATTCCCTTTGAAGCGGCCCTACTTCTCTCTCACATAGGTGATATCTTATTTAATAGTATCTCGTAATACTCTGCTCGGATTACCGACGCATAAGAATCATTAAAAGCTTTTGCTTAACCTCCATCCATACGAGCATCACTGTTTCATTTCACCATAGGAATGGACTAGAGGGTAACCCCCACAGTGAACCAATTATGTCCTTTACGAGTAGGTTGTCCCATTGAACCTAGATCTTGTGATCTCCAGTCAACAATGTTGGGTTTTCCTTCGTAATAAATATTTATCTAATGAGCTTTAGTCCTATTCCCCTCGATGATTTCACAACCAACTCTCTATTAACCGTTTGGTTAGCGGATCTGCAATCTTATCCTTTGACTTTACATAGTCAATCGAAATAACTCCAGTAGAGAGTAATTATCTAACAGTATTGTGTCTACGACGAATATGTCTAGACTTACCATTATACAGATTGTTATGTGCCCTTCCAATTGCAGATTGATTATCGCAATGAATGCAAATTACTGGCACCGGCTTAGGCGAACTTGGAATATCCTCTAGAAAATTTCGAAGTCATTCTGCTTCTTCAGCACACTTCTCTAATGCAATGAATTCTGATTCCATTGTAGATCTGGCTATCAAAGTCTGTTTGGAGGATTTCCATGATATAGCTGCACATGCTAGTGTAAACACATAGCCACTGGTAGACTTTGAGTCTTTCATGTCAGATATCCAATTAGCATCACTGTATCCTTATCCTTCGACTACAGCTGGATATCTATGATAGTGCAACCCATAATTACGAGTAAAACGTAAGTACCTAAGTACTCTCACTATTGCTTTCCAGTGATCAACCCCTGGATTACTCGTATATCTGATGAGCTTGTTTACTGTACATGTTATATCAGGCCTTGTACAACTCGATAGATACATCAAACTCCCGATCACTCTAGAGTATTCTATTTGAGATATACACTATCCCCTATTCTTTGATAGGTGTAGACTCACATCTAAAGGAGTTCTTGCCACAACAGAATCATCATTGTTGAATTTACCAATAATCTTGTCCACATAGTGCGACTGATCAAGAATAAGTCTCTCTGGACTTCTCGAGATCTTTATTCCCAGAATGACATTTGCTAGACCTATGTCTTTCATGTCAAACTTAGATTTCAGCATATTCTTGGTAGATTTCACCATTTTAACATTACTCCCGACAATCAGTATGTCATCAACGTAGAGACATAAAATGACATAGCCAACTTCTGTCTCTCTGACATAAATACATTTATCACATTCATTGATTTTGAAACCATTTGCCAACATGGTGTCATCAAACTTTTTATGCCACTGTTTCGGGGCTTGTTTCAATCCATACAAGGATTTAACTAACTTACAGACTTTCTTTTCTTGTCCTGGAGCTATAAAGCCTTCAGGTTGTTCCATGTAGATTTCTTCATCTAAATCTCCATTCAGAAAGGCTGTTTTCACATCCATCTGATGTACCTCAAGATTGCGCAAAGCTGCAATCGCTAGTATCATCCTTATGGAATTTATTCTCGTTACAGGAGAATAAGTATCAAAGTAATCAAGACCTTCACGTTGTCTGTAACCTTTAATTACAAGTCTTGCTTTGTACTTGTCAATTGATCCATCTGCCTTTATTTTCTTTTTGAAAATCCACTTGGACCCTAAAGGTTTACATCCTGGAAGATCCACTAACTCCCAGGTGTGATTTTGTAAGATGGATTCAATTTCACTATTGATGGCATCTTTCCACAAAGCACCATCAGCTGACCTTACAGCTTCGTTATAGCTTTGAGGATCATTCTCTAGCAAAAATGTCAGAAAATCTGGACCAAATGATTTTTTCGTTCTAGCTCTTTTGCTACGTCTTGGTTCAAGTTCAACAACTTGTTGATCCTCTGGAACATTTATGTGTTCTTGGTCCTGACTATCTTCAATGATAGTCTCATGTGCCCGTTTGTGCACATTTGAATTCGAATTAGTTTTACAGGGAAAAAAGTATTCGAAAAATGATGCATTCATCGACTCCATTATCGTATTCTTGTGAATATCTGGTACATTAGACTCATACACAAGAAATCGATAAGCATTACTGTTATGTGCATATCCTATATGAAAACACAATCAACAGTTTTTGGTCCTATCTTCACCTTCTTAGGTGGAGGAATGACTACCTTGGCAAGACACCCCCACACTCGTAGGAATTTATAGGAAGGTACTCTTCCTTTCCACATTTCATAAGGAGTTTTCCCTACTTCTTTCCGTGGTACCTTATTTAAAAGGTAATTAGCTGATAAGACAGCTTCTCCCCACATATTCTGAGGTAAGCCAGAGCTGATTAACATAGCGTTCATCATCTCTTTCAAGGTACGATTCTTCCGTTCCGCAATCCCATTGGATTGAGGTGAATAAGGAGCTGTGGTTTGATGTATGATTCCATTTTGTTCACAAAGTGATTCAAAAGGAAAAACATACTCACCACCACGATCACTTCTTAACTCCTTAATTCTTTTATTCAGTTGGTTCTCAACTTCATTCTTATAGAGAACAAATTTCTCTATAGCTTCGTCCTTGCTTTTCATCAAATACACATAGCAAAATCTTGTGCAATCATCAATAAAGGTAATAAAATATTTATTACCGCCTCTCGATTGTATTGAATTAAAATCACATACATCGGTATGAATTAGATCAAGTGGTTCAGAGTTTCTTTCAATACTATGAAAAGATGATCTAGTTAGTTTTGCCTCAACACAAGTATCACACTTATGTCTGTTATCAATTTTAAAATTGGGAATGTGATTCATGTTAATTAATTTTCGCAATGAATTAAAATTAACATGTCCTAATCTACCATGCCATAGATTAGAGTACTCAACAATATAAGCAGAAGAACTAGCTTTATTGATATTTTTGGGTTTTACAACCATTACATTGATCTTAAATAGCCCATCAGTTACATACCTTTTTCCCACATACATCCCATTTTTAGTTAAAACTACTTTATCAGACTCGAACACCATCTGGAATCCATGCTTGTTCAGAAGCGATCCAGACACAAGATTCTTCCGTATTTCAGGTACATACAGAACATTGTTCAAAGTCAACTTTTCCCGAGGTCATCTTCAGAATCACCTTTCCTTGACCTTCAATCTCAGATGTTGCTGAATTTCCCATGTATATCTTTTCCCCATTACCAGCAGGCTCAAATGAAGAAAACATGCTCTTGTCCGAGCACACATGTCGAGTGGCACCAGTGTCAATCCACCACTCTCTTGGGTTAGAACCCACCAAATTCACCTCAGAAACCACAGCAGAAAGGTTAATGTCTGAAACATCTTGAGTCATGTTTTCCAACACATTAGCCTCTTGTTTCTTTTTCTTCTTCGGCAGTCTGCACTCAGAAGACTTGTGACCCATTTTGTCACAGTTGAAGCATCTTCCTTGAAATTTGGATTTCTTGGAAACTCCTCATTTAGGGCCCATTTTTGACCCTTTGTTCTTGAGGTTCTTGTTCTTATGGCCATGTTCGACAACATTTGCTTTGGCCTCATGAGTCATTCCTCTCTTGTCAGAAACTCGGTTATCTTCCTCAATTCTCAGCTTAAGAACCAAGTCTTCAATGCTCATTTCTTTTCGCTTATGCTTTAGATAATTCTTGAAATCTTTCCAACCAGGTGGTAGTTTCTCAATTATCGAGGCTACTTGGAAGGTTTCACTTAAACTCATCCCCTCAGCATGAATTTCTGCTAGAATAATCTGCAGTTCTTGTACTTGGCTTAACACAGTTTTGGAATCAATCATCTTAAAATCTAGGAAACGGCCTACGACAAATTTCTTAGTACCGACATCCTCAGTTTTATATTTTCGATCTAAAGATTCCCAAAGCCCTTTAGCTATTTTCATTCCGGCGTACACACTGTACAAGGAATCACTTAGCCCATTCAGCACATAATTCCGACATAGGAATTCAGAATTTTTCCAAGCATCGATGACACTGATGACTTGGATATAAATCTCACACTCTTTGGGTACATGAGCATCTTCCTTTAGAAACCTCGCAAGGTTCAACGTGGTCAAGTAGAAAAACATTTTATGTTGCCACCTTTTGAAATTCTGACCACTGAATTTTTCAGGTTTTTCCGCAGCAGGATTGACATGGCTCACATGTCCAACATGTTGTCTAGCCATAGAGACATCAACACCTTGGCCAGCCACAACAGCTGCCATATTAAGCCCAGAGGCTGAAACAAGTTGGCCAGCCGAAGAGGCTGCCATTGCACTTTGGTCAGCCACGGGGGCTGCCACAACATTCTGGCCAACCGAAGAGGCTGCCTTATTCGGATCTACTGTGTTTGGACTGATTTCCATATCCACAGAGTTGATTTGGTTTTTTAAGACTGTATTACAATTATTACAATTATTTAACGGTAATTGGGAAATCCAAATATTACAAATATTACAATTATCCTCGAAGCAGACATGAAGGCCGAATCAGACCCACGGAGCAGACCCACACACGAATCAGACATGACGGTAGAGGCTGCGAGCGGAGGCTGGCGAGCAGAGGCAGAGGTTGATGAGCAGAGAGGCAGAGGCTGGCGAGCGGAGGCAGAGGCTGCAAGCAGAGCAGAGCAGAGGCTGGCGAGCGGAGGCAGAGGTGATGAACAGAGGCAGAGGCTGGCGAGCGGAGGCAGAGGTTGATGAACAGAGGCAGAGGCTGGTGAGCGGAGGCAGAGGCTGGCAAGCAGAGGCAGAGGCTGATGAGCGGAGGCAGAGGCTGGCGAACAGAGGCAGATGCTGATGAGCAGAGGCAGAGGCTGGCGAGCAGAGGTAGAGGCTGATGAGCAGAGGCAGATGAGCGGACCCTGACGAGCGGAGGCTGACAAAAAGAGTTAGACCCTGAAATTGATGAAGTTCTTCACTTTCCCGAGGCTTGTTGATGTCAACAATATCTTAAAACAAATTCGTCCCCTACCGTAGGTGCAGTAGAAAGTGAGACGATTATTTCCCAGGATACAACGGAAAACAAAAACGACGAGTAAAGGCACCACCGAACTCGTATCAACGAACCACAAAAGTGTTTGAACTCTCCCTTAACAAAACAAAGAAAAACGAGCTGTTGTGTGTGATGTTTTATTCTCTGTGTTGTAAACAAAATCTGAGTATTGTTTATATAGGAAAACGAAAAACACAGCTCATTTAAAGGAAATAAACATGCCAATTATATCTCATAAATGGGAGGCCTTTCACTTGTTGTAACCACCAAGCTAATTAAATTAGCTGTTATGGAAATTCAACTTTTGTAACCACCAAGCTAATTAAATTAGCTGTTATGGAAATTCAAAAGGCTTGGAAAATTGAAGAGATTAGTAAAAATTCGGCTGGGCCGGGCCCGCACAATTTGGTCCGGCATTCGTGTACGCAGGACACGCGGGTGCACACGAGCCAAGCCTGTTTTGATTTTGATTTGCACCCCCAGCGCACGTAGAGAGAGCCTTTATCCTTATAACTCTTACCCATCTACTTATGAGCAATCATATATAAACACAATTTTCCCTCTATAGCTTTCCCATATGGGACAAGCTAACTTCTCTTTATTTTCCAACACCAATGGGTGAACTTTGAGCAACAATTTATCATTCACCCAAGCACCATTTTAAGCATATGAATATACCATTTCGAAGTACTCACGGAGGAGTATCCGAATCATTCAATAACAACCACTAACACGAAGTGGACCATGCTTAAAATTGAGTATCAAAATGCTTACTCATAAGCATTTTTCCAACAAGTCCACCTTCTTCTTCCAAAAGTTTCCATCCAACAACCTACACTGTCACAATTATAATTCTTATAAATAACAAAAGGCAACAAGGATTTTCTTACATCAATTCAAGATTTTTAATAATATCATGTCGATAATTAGTCATGTGACATGTCTAGGTATTAAATATGCCAAAACGTGTGTAGAACTATATTATCTATAACTAATCCAAATTTTTAATAGTTTACTTTATCATATTTAAAGTATTATCTGTGTTAATCGAGTACTGTATACAGCTAGTAAATAGTTCTCTATAAATTGGAAAGAGTACGAATTCATCTGGGAAATAATCACAATTTATAAAATATAATATAAATAAAAATCATTCATATTATCATACTACTAACTTCACAATTTACTTCAGCATGATACAAATTAATAGAACAATATATAAATAAAAACACTCATAATTTTATTAATAAAAAGAAAATTAAATTATAAATAAAAAATACATATAAAAGCTCATCCCACAAAATCTCAAGAGAGATCCATGAGAATTTGCTAATTAAATTAGGTGTTGAGCACCTCCGGTGCAAATTGCAAGCTAAACTAACAATTTGCAAGTATAGCTTGCAATTGATTTCCACCGAACGGTGGAAAGCAATTGGCAATTGGCAATTATTATTATTATATTTTTATCTTTTTGTTTTGTCTTTTATTCTTTTGTCTTTTTTGTTTGTTTGTTTTTTTTTTTTGTTGATGATGATGATAATAATAATAATAATAATAATAATAATAATAATGATAATAATAATAAATATATGTGTGAATTAATATATTATAAGCTCATTTTGTTGTCAATTTAAACACGATGGATGTTTTCCAACTCCGATTTGAATCTAGTTGTCACGTTCTTTTCGGTTTTATGGGTCTTGGAGTTCATATTTCATATCGATTTTTCTTATTGAGCTTCCAAATTAGTATTTTGCCTACACAATAAAAATATATAAAATATAAATTTAATTATTTTTTTACAAATGTGTTAAATTAAGGGGATTAATGAAACTATCAGTATAAAATGATTAATTTTTATTTATTAAATGTGTACCTTTTTAATGTTCATCAGTTCACTCTCATTCTAATAGGATCCCGTAGCGTTTGAGACAGGATTTGAGGCATATATTTATATCTCGTTTTAGAAATGGAATAGAATGAGATAAAAAATCTCGAAAACTTAAACAAGATGGGATGAGATAACGAGATGAGACATGATTTAACGGGATAAGAAATGAGGCTGAAACAATTTTATATCATAAAAATATAATAAAACGAGATCGGAATTGACAAATCTCATCTCGTCACCCTCCCTCACTAGTGGTACGGTGAGCCAAAAATCTATAACATTGTCAACTAAAATTTTTGATCCCGATTTGAGACCATTTTTTTTTTAATTTAAAAAATAAGTCGAGATTTCAGGTGAGACAAACCCGTAAAAGATGGGACAAGGTAGGGTGGACTATTGCTAGTTTGCCACGTCATTGTTAGAATAATTATATTTGGATACATAAATGTGGCTCTCAGGAAATACATATATTTTGATTTAATTAGATATCAACTAATTATAAATTATTTTTTTTGAAACGTTGAAAATCTCGCCGTCAAATCATCTGATTCGGACTTAAGTGAAATATGGAAAATCTTCAAATATCGCATATTCTTATAAGAAATACACCTTTTAGACTAGTGTTGGAAATTCTTATAAATATTCATTAAGGGTATATTTGTCTTTTGGATGCATTGGGTGCATGTGAGGGGTACAACCCTTTGGAGGGTTGCACCCCACCCCAAGGGGTGTCCTATTGGCACCATTCCATGCCTTATAAAAGATGCATTATATCCAAATACAAAGAAGAAAAAAAAGATATCCGAATTTGTGTGAGACATTTTGTTTTTGTTTGGTTTTTGAGAGAGAGTTCCACCATTTCCTTAGTTCAAACACTTGTTAAGGAGTGCTCATTGGACAAGAAGGAACCAAGTTATACTGGGAGAACATTGGTCAATTGCGAATCCGTAAAGCACCTGTGACGAGGCCAATAAGTCCTTAAGGACAGAAGAAGATCTCGACTTGGATTCGAGTTTGTTTTTTTTCCAGGTTTGTTTATAGTTTCATGTTTTAAGTTTTAGGGTTTTTTTGATAATTAATTAGTGTTTCCTGGTTGAATTGTTTGTAGCATGTAATTTTATTATTTAATGACACTAATCGGACAACAATCTTAAGAACTTATTACACTAGTGTTGTTAGATAGTAATTCGCATGCTAGGTTAGAAATTTTATGGAAAAATACGAACTGTGCATGAAAAACCCGTAGGGCGTTCGAACACCCGACGAACGCGAAGGCTTAAATTTGAAATTTCGTAAGAACGTTCGAACGCGTCTTCAAACGCAACTCGAACGCAAGCCTTCTGCCTAAGAACGTTCAAACACGTACTAAACGCAACTCGAACGCAAACTCTCTGGAATCATTCTGTTCGAATGCGTTTTCGAACGCTACTCGAACGCAAACTCTCTGAAATCATTCCGTTCGAACTCGTTTTCGAACGCTATACGAACGTGAACTCTCTGGAATCATTCCGTTCGAACGCGTTATCAAATGCTACTCGAACATGAACTCTCTGGAAACACTTCGTTCGAACGCATTGTCAAACGCAACACGAACGCACACACACTGGACAGTCTCGTTCGAACGTAGATACGAACGTGACACTAACGAAATTGTCCTTTAATTATTATAAACTGCAAATTTAAATTAATATTAACTTAGTAAATCATATATTGTAACACATTAATCTTGGTAGTATAGATTTAAGTTATTTTAGGTTGTTCAATTATCAAAAGCATACACATAATGATAAAGTTGAAGTTGATTGTGTGTTGCATACTTGGGTGAGAATTTAAAGTGTAATCATACATAAGAAATTTCATCCAATCTTGATTGACACTTACACATATTTACACATATTGTATATTGTCTGCACTATTAAATAAGTGTAGTTCTGGGTTTGAATTGATAAAATATCCTATTGAAAAAGTGTTTAAAGAATATTCTGTCAAAAATGCGATAAGAGCCTAAGTGGTCAGGGATTTAAGTGGTTACTCCGGACCCCCTCGTCCTCTCAGAATATTCGTTTATTCATTTTTCTAAAGAATCTTTAGTTGAAATTCAAGGACTTGTGTTTATTGGAACCACCATCCAATAGAACAACAAGTGAGAACCTAGTATATCACTTTGAATAAGATCATTCATTGATCGTTGTGCAATTAATCTTTTGTAGACTAATTGACCTCTGTTGATTTTCCAGTTACAAATGGCTAGTGGAAACATCACAGTACCGGTCTCTCATGGAGAAAAGCCGGAGAAATTTGGTGGGGCAAATTTCAAACAGTGGCAGAGCAAAATGTTGTTCTACCTGACGACTCTCCAGTTGGCTAAATTCCTCAAAGATCCTCCGGGTCCTGTGGAGGGTGAATCTGAAATGGCCAAGGATGAGCGAGAACAGACTTGGATGTCTGGAGACTTCTTATGCAAGAACTACCCTTTGGGTTGTCTTGACAATACTCTGTACAATGTGTACTAAGGCATGACTTATGCGAAGATTCTCTGGGAATCTCTCGAGAAGAAATATAAAACCGAGGATGCCGGACAAAAGAAATTTGTCGTGGGTAGGTTCCTGGACTACAAGATGGTAGATTCAAGGACGGTGATGTCTCAGTTGGGTGAACTGCAGTTGATCATTCATGAAATATTGGATGAGGGTATGAAATTCTGTGAGATGTTTCAAGTTGCCGCCATAATTGAAAAGTTGCCTCCATCATGGAAGGACTTCAGGAGCTATCTGAAACACAAAAAGAAGCAGATGAGCCTTGAAGACATTAGTGTTCGATTGAGAATCGAGGAGGACAACATGATGTCCGAAAAGGCCAACTATAAGACTATGGAGTCTAAGGCCAACATCATTGAGGGTGTAAATGATAGCAAGAAAAGAAAGAAAAGTGGAGCTGATTCTTCGAACAAGAAGTTCAAGGGGAAATGCTACAACTGTGGAAAGAGCGGTCATATGTCAAATGACTGCAGAAACAAGAAATCTCAGGACAAGGGCAAGAAAAGAAAAATGAGGCCCATTTCACTGAAGGTGAGCAGCTGACTGATGAGATCTCTGAGATGGAACTATCAGCAGTGGTAACCGAAGCCAACATAGTTGGGAATCCGAGAGAATGATGGGTAGACACTGGGGCTACTCGTCATATCTGTGCAGATAGCAAGATGTTTTCCATGTACCAGAAGGTCGATGGCGGCGATCATCTGAGAATGGGAAACTCGTCTACCTCTCAGGTGGTTGGACAAGGCACAGTGGTTCTGAAGATAACATCCGGAAATGAGCTAACATTGAGAAATGTACTGTATGTTCCAGATATTCGGAAGAACTTAGTCTCAGGCTCTCTTCTTAGTAAGGCTGGTTTTAAGCTTGTGTTTGGTTCTGATAAGTTTGTAATGACTAAGAATGATATATATGTAGGAAAATGTTACCTAACTGAGGGTATTTTCAAGCTAAATGTAATGACTGTCAATCGTGCTATTAATAAAGCTAGTACTTCTGCTTATATTACTGAGTCACAAAATGTATGGCATGAGAGGTTAGGACATGTTAATTATGATACCATGCGTAAATTAATTAACATGGACCTTATACCTAAATTTGCAATTAATAGCCAACATAAGTGTGAAACATGTGTTGAAGCAAAAATGCATAGAACATCATTTCATTCTGTTGAACGCAGTTCTAAACCTTTAGAACTTGTACACACTGACGTGTGTGACATGAATATTGTGCAAACAAGAGGCACTAAAAAGTACTTTGTCATTTGTATCGATGACAACATAAGATTCTGCTATGTGTACTTACTGAGGAGCAAAGCTGAAGCTATTGAGAGCTTTGTACATTATAAGAACGAAGTTGAAAATCAACTTGGCAAGAAAATCAAAAGAATCAGGAGTGATAGAGGTGGTGAATACGTTTCACCATTCGGTGAATATTGTTATGTGCACGGAATTATTCACGAAACCACTGCTCCTTATTCTCCTCAACGGAACGAATTACGGAACGCAAAAATCGAACGTTGAAGGAAATGATGAACGCCATGTTGACGAGTTCGGGTTTACCCCAAAACTTGTGGGGGGAAGTCTTGCTTTCCGCGAACTACGTTCTAAACAAGCTTCCTCACAGAAGATTAGACAAAACACCATATGAGTTGTGGAAAGATTTCGTACCTTCCTACAAATACCTAAAAGTGTGGGGGTGTCTTGCCAAAGTAATGGTTCTTAAACCTAAGAAGGTTAGAATATGACCCAAAACTGTTGACTGTATATTCATTGGATATGCTCGCAACAGTAGTGCGTATCGATTCTTGGTACACAAGTCTGAGATTCTTGACATCAATCCGAACATGATAATTGAGTCAAGGAATGCGATATTTTTTGAAGAGACGTTTCCTTGTAAGGAAAGACAAAGAACAGAGTCTCTCAAAAGAACAATTGATACTGTCAAGGACAATGATCAGGTTGACCAAGAATCATATCAACGTGCAAATGTTGAGACAATCGAGCCTAGACGTGGCAAAAGAGCTAGAACGTATAAGTCGTTTGGTCCCGATTTTCTGACATACTTGTTAGAAAATGAGCCTCAAAGCTATAAAGAAGTTGTGTCTTCTCCGGAGGCACCTCTGTGAAAAAAGCTATTAACAGTGAGATTGATTCAATCCTACAGAACCATACTTGAGAGTTGGTTGATCTTCCTCCAGGTTGTAAGCCGCTGGGCTACAAATGGATATTCAAACAGAAGATGAAAACGGATGGATCAATAGATAAGTATAAGGCAAGACTTATCATAAAAGGTTATAGACAAAAGGAATGTCTTGATTACTTTGACACATATTCACCAGTGACTCGTATCAAATCGATAAGAATGCTTATAGCCATAGCAACTATATTTGGTCTTGAAATACATCAAATGGATGTAAAGACGACATTCTTGAATGGTGAATTGGATGAAGAGATTTACATAGAACAACCAGAAGGGTTTAGTGTTCCTGGACAAGAACATGAGGTGTCTTATAAAAGAGGCATTATATCCAAATACAAAGAAGAAAAAAAAGATATTTGAATTTGTGGGAGACATTTTGTTTTTGTTTGGTTTTTGAGAGAGAGTTCCACAATTTCCTTAGTTCAAACACTTGTCAAGAAGTGCTCCTTGGACAAGAAGGAACCAAGTTATTCTGGGAGAACATTGGTCAATTGCGAATTCAAAAAGCACATGTGACGGGGTCAATAAGTTCTCAAGGACAGAAGAAGATCTCGACTTGGATTCGAGTTTGTTTTTTTCCAGGTTTTGTTTATAGTTTCATGTTTTAAGTTTTAGGGTTTTTTTTATAATTAATTGGTGTTTCCTGGTTGAATTGTTTGTAGCATGTAATTTTATTGTTTAATGACACTAATCAGACAGCAACTAGAACCCGAGATCTGACAAGCAAGTTCTAAATCCTTTGTCACCAAATCACTTATTTGGGACTAATTATAAATACTCTGATTGGATAATAATATAATAAATATTCATTAAAAAAAATTCATTGTAAGTGATCAAGTTCAGGATGATTCTGATTTTGGGAGTCTTATAATCTCCTACTGATCAGAGTGATTATTTTTAGGTCTTTATTGCAATACATTTTAACTTTTCTTAAATTTGAGGCCTTTAATTTTTGTCCAAATTTAAGAACCTCAATCGAACGTCTTTGTACCGTCTTTGAGTCCATTATGAATTGGTGTCAGCTGTGTAATAATCACTTGGAAGTAATTGGGACACATGAGTTGGAAGAATTGCACCAAATTTTACCTCAAATAATTTTCAACACATGATTTTCATAAGATAAAGCAAATATAAAACATCTGTTTTGCAGTAACAACCAAAGATGTATTATACAAACAAGCATATTCCTGAAAGGCTGAAACAGAGACAAGGGACAGAAGAACTCAACAAACAGTACAAACATTGAACAAATAGATGATTGAATCGAGTTTTTTTTTTTTTTGCAATAACTGTACACATTCAGAGGACATACTTGAAACAAATCATGAGATTTAGGATAAGAATATCGGCATATCGCTTCGCTAGTTATAGGGTGAATGGCTTTGTATACACATCGAACGGTTCATTAGCAGTCAACTGCGGCTCCTGCGTCAAACACAAGGATGAATAAGTTCAGAGACAACAGAATCAAGCATATAAACAAACAAAAACAAGTAAGGATACATCTAGTCTTATTCATATGATGAATGAGCCAGAATTCTCGGCGTGATTTGAATCAGAATGTTGCTATATAGCTCCAACAACGGAATCTAAAGTAGATAAGAGTATAGAAAAACTGTCACCAGAGGTATGTCCACATTGACATGCACAAAACTAGATAAGGGTATACAAAAATTGTATCTGAGATGCCTGTGCCGGGCCTTTTTATGTTTGGCAGAGAACAGATTGCTATTTTTAATGAATACCGTCACTACACTTATATCCCTAGTTACAGAAAAGAGTAGCAACAGCTTAGATAGATTTGTGATTAACACATTTATATCGACTCCAAATGGATTTGGGGTTCTAAAGTAGCATAGACAGATTAATGGATCAAAGCAAAATAGAATCTTATCCCAAGCTTTTTTTTTTTGCATCATTCTGCCAATGCGGCATCTAATAGTATGCTTGCGATGCAATATGGCTTCTATCCATTACTCTTTTCTTTATTTCCTTTGCTTCCATTAAGTTCTTGTAAATGTCATCCACCATCAACGGATATGGCACCCAGTAAAAGATTCAAGAGGAAAAGAGAAGAGCAAAGGGAATGGATGCAACTCATGACAAATGAATGTGCCAGACCTTCAACTAAGGAACCAAGTAATAGAGGGGAGAGAAATCTGTGAAACAAACAATAACAAAAGCATGTCTGTAACAGTTGATAAAGATGCCGGGATATAAATACCTGTCTGAGCCCGCCACTAAGACTCCCTCCTGTCAAAAGCATGGTTATCACAGATGTTACAAGACCACCTCCTAGCTCACTGCTACTATCTGTGCTACGTATGATAGATCTCATTGAGTTTAGCATGCTCCCATATGTAGCTCCATGTCCACGCTCGATGGCCTGGATGAAAGAATAAGTCATCGCACCTGTTGATGTAATCTTTGATAGAGCCTGTCCATAAAGCATCAAATTGAGTAAGTCAATGTCAGTTCCCTACAGAAACATGTACTTTCTATATTCCAGTTGAAGGAAAAGAAATATCTGAATCGCTAAGACATTACCGAAGTATCAGCAGATGTTTGATGATCATCACAGCCACTGAACGAAATAGCCTCCCCACCACTTGTCCCTTTCCAAATTCCTGATCGAGGGCGATGGTCTTCCCATACATATTTCCCATGCCTACATCCTCAAAGTAAACACGTGTAAGCCAAGAGAAATTGCATTGCCAGATGGAATAAAATTAGACTAAAATCCACAAACGCTCGCACTATATCAAGATTATCTAGTCATAGGTTTTTCTTTTCTTTCTTTTTGATGTGTTTGTGCTTTGTTCATTTATGAGGTCTTGTCTAAATTTGTTTCAGTTTTGAGTAACAAAAAGGGACTAACCTGTCCATCCTACAGAGAAACGGTAAATCTAACACAGTGCCACTATGACAAGCATCTACAATTGCGTGAAGCTTGGCCCCACGAGGAAGAGGCCTAACTAGAGTTGCATTGATCTCATCATCAACAATCATTCCTTGGGTTTCAAAATCCACTGGACAAAGAGTTTCATCATATCCATCCACCTCCTCACCAGTGTAATTCCTTTGTTGCGAACCGTGACCAGAAAAATGGAACACCATTGAGTCTCCAGGTTGACAACCTTGCATAAGCCAGTACAATGCCATTCTCATGTTATATTTGGTAGGACGCTTCAAGGGATCAGGATCTTCTTCTGCAAATTTGTTTATAGAAAGGAATTGGGGTCAGACGAGGTCTTCCTTATAAATAAGCCTGGTATTACAACTATTCAGTTTTGTAAATGCCGAAATTGTACTAAGAGTTGTATATGAACTTGGTTAAAAGTTAAAATCCCAATGTTACTAATAAAAACAGATGGATATAGTTTATTTGTATTAGGAAGGTTTCTCGAAGCCAGGTTTCTTATGAGGCCAAACATAAGCAGCAGCAAAGTTTAAGGCCCTAAAATTAGCATTCAACAATGATTTGCACCATGCAGTATGCACATTCCAACAGCAAATAAAATAAAATAATAAATATAACAATAAAAGTTTCTTTTGTCGACCACAAAAAGAGAGCTTGACTCCAGAGGTGAAATGAAAAAGGCTCAAGCATAGGCAGCATAAAAATGCCCATATTTTCCTTCTTTAATTTGTCATCCGCTGTTACATACTTATGTGTTGCATGCAAATTTGCTGTTTCTTTTCATTATCATCATCTTTTGTAATTGCTTTCAGATCATCATTATGCTATTCCCAGTTTCAGAAATATTAAGAGCGTTATCATTTAAGAAAGGTTGCATTCATCCGCCCCACTAGGCAGGCCTAGGCTTGCACACGATTCGATTACTGTTGGAAACCATAACCGAACCGTATGGTTTACGGTTCGGCCAAAGCCGAAACTGTAAACCTTATCCATAACCGAATCGTATGGTTACGGTTGAACTGGATTTTTTTATGGTTGAACCGGATTTGTTACGGTTGGAAAATACACCAACCGCAACCGAACCAGACCCATCTGATTCGGTTGCGATTTGCAGTCCAATTGGTCAACGGTTCAGTTACGGTTCGGTTACGATTTGAAACCGCAACCGTGTGCATGTCTAGGTAGGCCTTTTACTCTAATCTTTATTTACATTATAATATTTTGTATTTATCAAATGTAACCTTCAAGAATTTAGTTTGCTTAGCAAAAATATACTTAATTTTTTTTTTTTTCCAAAATGATCACCCACACATCTTTTTTTTCCTTTAAAAAGGTAAGGGTGGGTGAAACCCAAATTTAATCTGGTTTATCAAATAACTTTCTTAAGATTCGAACTCAAATAACAAGTTAAATAAAACTATTTAAAAACCACTCGGTCACGCCCCTAGGGCAATCACCCACATAACCTGTACATACAATTAGTTTATAAATTATAACTTTACTTGACTTGGCCTAACCTCATCTCAACTAAAACAATTTCCAGACTTATAAATGTTTACGCAATTTTTATGCGTAAAGAAAGAAGAGCGTGTTTTCTTCAGGCATAAAAATTGAGCAAACTGTAAACAAATTCAGAATCATAATCAATAACCCCCAAAAAAAAAAAAATTTAATCAACCAAAAAAACACAAACAAATAAAAGTAATTAGAGACAGACAAAAAGAGAAGGAGTCACCAGTGAGCATGATGATGGAGGATTCAGGGAACTGAAAGCGATTAGTGAGCATATACTTCATACACCTGGCGTCATTAATACAACCCTTGAGCTCATGCGACGTATGCTTATACGAAATCCCGATTATCAAGGCTCTCTTACGGCCTTGCGCTTGGGGTGTAGCGCCGGACGGCGCGTGGCTGTAAGGCGACGGAGCAGCAGCAGCAGGAGGAGGAGGAGCGTTATGGGGCTGCGAAGAAGGAGGAGGAGGAGCGGATCGGGGATCGGCGATGCGGGTGATGGCGTGGCAGATGGCGCAACGTATTGAATGGGCCCCAGGCGGGAGCTGTAACGGCGTGCGGCAGTTGGAACAGTTAACGAGCATTAACATTGTCGGTTGGTTTGGTCGGCCGTTAAGTAAGACGGAGATGGAAACGGCGGTTTTGTGGTAATTGTTGTGAATTTTGTAGTTTTAGAAGGGTACTGAATGAATTTATACTCGGGGAACGTTGCGATAATTAAACGTCGACGTCGTTGGAGATTAGAAAGAAAATGATGTGATTGGAAAATGGAGATATTTGGAATTGAATGTGAGTTGCTTTTGACTTTTTTGTACATGCTTGCTCTATGTACATTCCTAATTAAATTGTAGTATAGGCTTTCCGTCACTTATAGGTTGGTCTTTTTTACGGCTACGTGTCACATAATATATAATGTGATCAAATTTATATATGAGTGTGACTCTGATATTATATTGAAATATATGTGACCTCACTCAATTCAGGTTGTTACATGATTTTGTGCTCATTCATTTATCGCGATCGATGTGATTGAGATATTTTTCCTCTATATGTTTGGAATTCGAAATAATTTTTGTTTGGATTTAAAAATCGATATGAGATTCTGAATCATTTTTCATCATGAATCTATAATCAATAATGTTGGAAATTCTTCTAAATATTCATTAAGGGTAAATCTGTCATTTTGTAACATTGGGTGCTTGTGAGGGGTACAACCCTTTGGAGGGTTGCACCCCACCCCAAAGGGTGCCCTATTGGCACCCTTCCATGCCTTATAAAAGAAGGCTTTATATCCAATACAAAGACAAAGACAGAGAGAAATAAATCCGAACTTTGAAAGAGACATTTGTTTTTGTTTTTTGGTTTTGAGAGAGAGTTCAACCATTTCCTAGTTCGAATACTTGTCAAAGAGTGCTATTTGGACAAGAAGGAACCAAGTTATCCTGGGAGAACGTTGGCCAATTGCGAATCCGTAAAGCACCTGTGACGGGGCCAATAAGTTCTTAAGGACAGAGGATTATCTCGACTTGGATTCGTTTCCACAATTTCCAGGTTTTATGTTTTAAGACTTTCTTAGGGTTTTGTATGTTTTGTAGATCTAAATTTCTATTTCTGGTTTGAATTGTTGTGTAGCATGTTATTTGATGGTTAATGACACTAATTTAACAACAATCTTAAGAACTTATTGCATTCTAGTGTTGTTAGACTGTAAATTCACATGCTATGGTAGAAATTTTCTGGAAAAAATACGTATTGTGCATGTAAACCGGTAGGGCGTTCGAACGTCCGACGCACACGAAGGCTTAAAATCTGAAATTTCGTAAGAACGTTCGAACGCGTCTTCAAACGCAACTCGAACGCAAGCCTTCTGCCTAAGAACGTTCGAACGCGTCCTAAACGCAACTCGAACGCAAATTCTCTGGAATCATTCCGTTCGAACGAGTTCTCGAACGCTATACGAACGTGAACTCTCTGGAATCATTCCGTTCGAACTCGAATCAATCGCTACTCAAACGTGAACTCTCTGGAAACAATTCTTTCGAACGCGTTGTCAAATGCAACACGAACGCACCCACACTGCCAGTCTCGTTCGAACGTACATACAGACACGACACTAACGAAACAATACTGTAATTATTATAAACTGTAAATTTGAATTAATATTAACTTAGTTTATCATATATTGTAACACATTAATCTTGGTAGTATAGATTTAAGTTATTATTATGGTGTTCAATTATCACAAGCATACACTTAGTGATAAAGTTGAAACTTATTTATGTGTTGCATACTTGGTTGAGAATTTAAAGTGTAATTTTACACAAGTAATTCCATCCAATCTTTTTGACACATACACATATATCTACACTTATCGTATATTGTTTTGTGACATTGGAAAAATGAAATACTGAGTTTGAATTGCTAAGAGGTTCTATTGAGAAAGTAGTTAAATGATATTATGTCAAAAAGGCGATAAGAGCCTAAGTGGTCAGGGACTTAAGTGGTTACTCCGGACCCCCCTCGTCCTCTGGGAATATTCCTTTATTTACTTTTCATAAGAAATCTTGGTTGGAAATTCAAGGACTTGTGTTTATTGGTACTACTGTCCAATAGAACAACAAGTGGATATTTGGTATATCACTCGAGACAATATCATTTGTTGGTCGTTGTACAATTTGTCTTTTGTAGACTTATTGAACCCTGTTTGTTTCCAGTTACATATGGTTAGCGGAAACATCACAGTGCCGGTCTCTCATGGAGAAAAATCGGAGAAGTTTGGTGGGGCAAACTTCAAACAGTGGCAGAGCAAAATGTTGTTCTACCTGACAACTCTGCAGTTGGCTAAGTACCTCATAGATCCTCCGGGTCATGTGGAGGGTGAATCAGAGGCAGCCAAGGAACTACGAGAAGAGACATGGTCGTCTGGCGACTTTATGTGCAAGAACTACATTTTGGGTGGTCTTGACAATACCATGTACAATGTGTACCAAGGCATGACTTCTGTGAAGATTCTATGTGAATCTCTCGAGAAGAAATACAAAACCGAGGATGCCGGACAAAAGAAATTTGTCGTGGGTAGGTTCATGTACTACAAGATGGTAGTTTCAATGACAGTGATGTCTTAGTTGGGTGAACTTCATGAAATACTGGATGAATGTATGAAACACTGTGAGACGTTTCACGTTGCCACCATAATTGGAAAGTTGCCTCCATCATGGAAGGACTTCAGGAGCTATCTGAAACACAAAAAGAAGCAGATGAGCCTTGAAGACATTGAAGTTCGATTGAGAATCGAACAAGACAACAAGATGTCCTAGAAGGCCAGCTACAAGACTACGGAGTCTAAGGCCAACATCATTGATGGTGTAAAGGGTAGCAAGAAGAGAAACAGTGGAGCTGATTCTTCCCAAGCGAACAAGAAGTTCAAGGGAAAGTGTTACAACTGTGAAAAGAGCGGTCATATGACATAGGACTGCAGAAACAAGAAGGCTCGGGACAATGGCAAGAATAATGAAACCTATGTCGCTGAAGATGAGCAGTTAACTGATGAGATTTCAGAAATGAACCTCTCAGCAGTGGTAACTGAACCCAACTTGGTTGGGAATCCGAGAGAATGATGGGTAGACACTGGGGCTACTCGTTATATTTGTGCTGATAGCAAGATATTTTCCTCGTATCGGAAAGGTCGATGGCGGCGATCATCTGACAATGGGAAACTCGTCTACCTCTAGAGTGGTTGGACAAGGCACAGTGGTTCTGAAAATGATATCCGGAACGGAGCTTACATATAAGAATGTTTGCATGTTCCAGATATTCGGAAGAACTCGATCTCGGGTTTGTATTTGTTTCTGACAAGATTGTATTGACCAAAAATGATGTCTATGTAGGAAAATGATACCTCGCTGAGGGCCTTTTCAATGACTGTCAATTGTGCTATTAATAAAGATGAAATTTCTGCTTATATTATTGAGTCACAAAATGTATGGCATGAGAGGTTATGACATGTTAATTATGATACAATGCGTACATTAATTAGCACGAACCTTATACCTAAATTTGCACTGATAGCCAACATGAGTGTGAGGCATGTGTTGAAGCAAAAATACATAGAACATCATAGAACGAAGTTCTGAACCCTTGGAACTTGTACACACTGACGTGTGTGACATGAATATTGTGCAAATAAGAGGCGGTAAAAAGTGTTTTGTCACTTTTATCGATGAAAGCACAAGATTCTGTTAAGTGTATTTGCTGAGGAGCAAAGCTGAAGCTATTGAGAGTTTTATACACTGAGAACGAAGTTGCAAATCAACTTGGCAAGGAAATCAAAAGAATCAGGAGTGATAGAGGTGGTGAACATGTTTCATCATTCGGTGAATATTGTTCTGTGCACGGAATTATTCACTAAACCACTGGTCCTTATTCTCCTCAACAAAATGGGATTGCTGAGTGCAAAGACCGAACGTTGAAGGAAATGATGAATGCCATGTTGACTAGTTTTGGTTCACCTCAGAACTTGTGGGGGGAAAGCCCTGCTTTCCGCGAACTACGTTCTGAACAAGCTTCCTCACAGGAGATTGGACAAGACACCATATGAGTTGTGGAAAAGTTATGTACCTTCCTACAAATATTTGGAAATGTGGGGGTGTCTTGCCAATTACCAAGGTGATGGTTCCTAAACCTAAGAAGGTGGAATATGACCCAAAACTGTTGATTGTATATTCATCGGATATGCTTGCAACAGTAGTGCGTATCGATTCTTGGTACACAAGTATGAGATTCCTGACATCAATCTAAATGTGATGATTGAGTCAATGAATGTAATATTTTTTGAACATACATTTCCTTGTAAGGAAAGACAAAGAAGAGAGTCTCTCAAAAGATCAGTTGATACTGTCACAGACTGTGATCAGGTTGACCAAGAGTTCGATTTTCTGACATAATTGTTAGAAAATGAGCCTCAAAGCTATAAAGAAGCAATGTCTTCTCTGGAGGCACCTCTGTGAAAAGAGGCGATTAACAGTGAGATTGATTCAATCCTACAGAACCATACTTGGGAGTTGGTTGATCTTCCTCCAGGTTGTAAGCCACTGGGCTACAAATGGAAAGATGAAATTGGATGGATCAATAGATAAGTACAAGGTGAGGTTTGTCATAAAAGATTATAGACAGAAAAAAGGCCTTGTTTACTTTGACACCTATTCACCAATGATTCGTATCACATCGGTAAGAATGCTCATAGCCATATGAGCTATGTTTGGTCTTGAAATACATCAAAATGATGTAAAGACGTCATTCTTTAATGGTGAATTGGATGAAGAGACTTACATGGAACAACCAGAAGGGTTTAATGTTTCTGGATAAGAACATAAGGTGTGCAAAACTTGTAAAATCCTTGTACGGATTAAAACGAGCACTTAGACAATGACATGAAAAGATTGACAAAGAGATGTTGTCAAGTGGGTTTAAAACCGATAGGTGTGATAAGTGTATATACACCAAATAAACTCAAGAATGATGTGTCATTGTATGTCTCTATGTAGACGATATGCTGATAATTGATAATAATCATGAGTTGATTCAGTCTACCAAGAAAGTGTTATCCAGCAAATTTGATATGAAAGATTTGGGAGTAGCTAACCTAACTCTTCATCTATCAAAGAATACTGGTTAAGCATATTGCAATTAGAGTATTCAAGGATCATCGGAAGTCTGATGTATCTCACGAATTGCACACGAACTGATATCGCTCAAGCTGTGAATAGGCTTAGCAGATATACTAGCAATCCATGACATAGCCACTGGAAAGCTATAGTAAGTGTTTTGAGGTATGAGAAACTTCAAAAATATGGGCTACATTATGAGAGATATCATGCTGTTCTATAGGGATACAGCAATGCTGACTGGATATCTGATTCAGTTGATTCCAAATCTACGGTAGGATTTGTTTTCACACTTGGTAATGCAGCCGTGTCATGGAAATCCCCGAGGCAAACATGTGTTGCCCGGTCTACTATGGAATATGAGTTCATAGCATTAGACAAAACAACGGAAGAAGCAGAATAGCTTAGAAACTTCCTGAAGGATATTCCTAGTTGGGCCAAACCGGTGCCAACGATCAGCATACATTGTGAAAGCCAATCGGCTATTGGGAGAGCCCAAAATACAATGTATAATGGTAAGTCTCGACACATACGTCGGAGACATAATACCATACGTCAACTGCTCTCAAGTGGCATAATAATGATCGATTATGTCAGGTCGAAGGAAAACCTAGCGGATCCACTAACTAAAGGTTTACCTCGAGAGCAAGTTGAGAAGTCATCGAGGGGAATGGGCTTGAAGCCTATAATCTAAGAATTGTCACTGTGGAAACCCAACCTAGCTGACTGGAGATCCCAATATCTAGGTTCAAAAGAGACAACAGAAACTTTGTGCAATTCAAAACAAGCACTGAAGAGTTTTGTACTCTTTCTCATTCCGATAATGACGCTGAGTGCTGTCTGTCATTGGTTAGGATAATTTAAGGCTTTTAATGATCACTATATTAGGAGATGAGTCCTAATGGGGGTAAAGACAGATTACCTCTTCATAGTAGATCACCTATTTCAAGTAAGAAGTGAGGCCGCTTCCATGGGAACCTTTAAAGGCGGGTTACCCTAAAGTGCTTGATGAATCCGGGATCGTTGTTCATGGCCGAAATGAACACAACCGTAGAACGGGAAAATGGTCGAATTAAAGCTGTGTGTTGGCAATTGTCTTGGTTTACACCAACGACAGAACAGTTCAAGACTATGGGTCACTGGTTTGCCAAGTAAATCCGATCGTCACTCACTAGGAAAGGTTCAAGGCGAAAACTATCTATTTCGATGCAGCTTTAATTCATGGTAACTCTCTCAAGTGTCTCCATGAATATTTGAAGAATTGTGGGGGATTGTTGGAAATTCTTCTAAATATTCATTAAGGGTAAATCTGTCCTTTTGTAATATTGGGTGCTTGTGAGGGGTACGACCCTTTGGAGGGTTGCACCTCACCCCAAAGGGTGCCCTATTGGCACCCTTCCATGCCTTATAAAAGAAGACTTTATATCCAATACAAAGACAGAGAGAAATAAATCTGAATTTTGAAAGAGACATTTGTTTTTGTTTTTTGGTTTTGAGAGAGAGTTCAACCACTTCCTAGTTCGAATACTTGTCAAAGAGTGCTCTTTGGACAAGAAGGAACCAAGTTATTCTGGGAGAACGTTGGCCAATTGCGAATCCGTAAAGCACCTGTGACGGGGCCAATAAGTTCTTAAGGACAGAGGATTATCTCGACTTGGATTCGTTTCCACAATTTCCAGGTTTTATGTTTTAAGACTTTCTTAGGGTTTTGCATGTTTTGTAGATCTAGATTTCTATTTCTTGTTTGAATTGTTGTGTAGCATGTTATTTGATGACGAGTTAATAAATCGAAAAAATAATTAAAATCTAATAAAAATGATTAATTCCCGATCTTTAAGACACTAGTTTGGTATGAAACAAAATATCAAAGTTCAAAATTAATTTGTATTTCTCCCTGCATTAAAATTGGAGGATATTAGTTTTTTTTTAGATGAAGGAGGGTATTGGTTTAATTTATAATAGAAGGGGTACGGTGCATAGGATCTAAAATAAAATCTTATAAAAATAAATAAATTACTAATTATATTAAAAGCATTTTGTTATACATATGCATACCTAATTTATATCTAAAATTATGTGACACGTGACAGTGTTATCATTTAGTATGCCTCAATGAGCGTGATTCGGTGGTGTAGGGTTCAGAATCTGACCTTCAGGTCTTGAGTTTGAATCCAGAGAGTGTGTTTCTTATAAGAACCTGTAAAAGCCGATGGTTTTACTTGCTCATCTGAAGTCCGAAATGAATGATTTTGACGGTGAAATTTGCAACGATTTAAAAAAAAATTTATCATTTAGTATAATATTATCACATTAATAATGAAAATAAAGTTAATCACTCGATATATTTTACAAAAAAAAACAAAACAAAACAAAAAAAAACAACGTTACAAAAATATAAATAAAAACAGATTAAAAAAAAATTAAAAAAAAATTATGAATCCTAAAAATGTAACCATAAAGATAACTTTTTAATCCATGCTTAGATTATGATTCCAATCATAAAAGTGTCATTTCTTAAATGATTCAATACTAAATGCATGCCAAGTGGAACTGCGGGTCATAAGGAATATTTATATTTGTTAATAATTATATCGAAAGTTTTTATTACATATTAAACATGCATTCAATTATTGAAAGGAATATAAAAAGCACTGTTAACTTTATAAATAAATAAAAAAATAAAAATAAATGTAATTAATTAATCAAATGAATCTTGACAATTCATGTAACGTATAATTGTATAAAAGTATTTAGTGTGTTTAGTTTCTTGCATATCAGAATATATCATTAAAGTAAGATGCCAAATGACTACAAATTGTTTTGCAAAATTCTCCCTTCTCCAATTTTCATTTTTTGTTCCTATCGGGATATTTTAGATTTTTTTGGTTACTTAAATCTAGATAACGGGTTATCGAATTATATATTAATATTAGATTGACTTAAATTAATGATTAGATATTGGTGTTTAGATTAGAATCAGTTTTAGTGGGTGCCCCGAGTTTTTTTTTATAACACTTAAATAACTAATAGTCAAGGATCTCAATTCATTTTTATTAAAATATTATACTATTATCAAAGGCTTCAAATTTTGAAAATGACATTTGGCCCTGAGGATATTAGGCTAGCCCTGGTCTAGATTTAAATAAAATTAAGTTAAAATATTATCACACACTTATATATATATATATATATATATATATATATATATATATATATATATATTATATGTTTGCACAATTTTTTGTCAATGCGCGTGTAAGGTCCAAACCTCCTGAAACAAAGTCCCAGCAATGAGTGTTTGATTCTGCGAAAATACCTCAAAGGGGCACAAGCACACAAATTACAATTCTACAAATTACAAAGCTAAGAAAATAAAATACATTACTCGGTATGAGTCTTCAATTTTTTCTCCTCCTATGGATACTTCGTCCTTCTCTTCTTATTCCGCCTTCTTCCGCGCATTTTATGAGTCAGCTGGTCTAGTTTCGGTGTTGGAACGCACCGCTTTTATTCATTATTTGCTTTGCAAATACATCATTTGCGTGCCCAGTCAGAAACTCGCAGCGGGTTACCTTCCCATTTCGTCGGATATTGCTAACGGTCGGCATTTGGATTTGTGCTCCTTTTTGTTGGCCACCATTTATCGGGGTTTGGCCGTTCTCCAAAAACAACTTCGGTCTGGGGCTTCGCCGATCGCCTCCGGTTCCCTTTGGCTCGCCTAGCTTTGGCTTAGAGCCTATTTTCCAGTCTTCGGTTCCATTGAATCAAATCGCTCGTATCCTTGTGCAGGCCTCATGTTCGCCCAACTGAGGCCCACTTCCATCATTCCTCGCTCTATTTTCGAGTATTTTTACACTCTTTCTCGGGTTCCGTCTTTCTTTCATTTCTCCTTGGGCGACAACCCTTCTTTTGTCCATGAACTTCCTGAGTCAGATGGGGATGAATTGATCAATCGCATATGGCGTAAGTTTTTATGCACCCGTGATCTGATTCATGATATTTTGACTGGAGTAAATGGCAAGGTTGAGGTGGAAGTATACTCTCCCAACTTCGACGCCCGCCAATTCGGTCTCGTTCAAGGGTGGCCCATTCTGTTATTTCATTCTCGTTTCACCCCATCGAAACGTTTCAAGGTCATTTCACTTTCAGACATTGATCAGTGTTTGTGTGAGGCTCGTTCTTTGCTAACTTCTTTTTCTTGTACTTCTTTCTCTCCTTGCACATCGGTTCACCCCCTCTTTGATCATTTTTGGCCGTCTAGCCGCGAAAGACTGTTTTCTTTGCCTTCTTCTTTGGTATTCTCTGTCATTTCTTTCTCCTCAAAGCCTTCGGAGACAGATGGGTCAAGGAAGCCTGTTGAGAAAGCTGGGTCGAAGAAGGAGAGCTCCAAACAAGTTCAATGAAAACACCCTTCTCCGACCCATAGTTCTGATTCAGACGTGCCTCTGATTATTCGTCGGGCTAAGGTATAATTTTGCTTCCCTCAATTTTTTTTTTGATTTTTTTCTCGTGCAGACGTCGAGGATAGAATCGTCGTCCGGCATGTCTGAACCAGCCCAAACCCTAGTGCCTGAAACACCAATCGTTCACCATCCATTCGGGGGAATTGAAGCTGCCGAAACCCTAGTCGTTCAAATTCCATCAGAAAAGGGTGAAGCGGCCGAAAACCTAATCATTAAACACCCACCAGAAGAGGGTGAAGCGACTGATGCAACTTCGATCCCCAAGGTATAGGGTCAAGTATAGTATTGGGTCGTATGCGTCCGTTTTTTTGAGGAAATTCCAATGGGCCATCCCTTATTCGAATACCATCCATTGGAAAATCATGTCCCCATTGTGCAAGAACTGGATGACGAGCCTCATCGGCCAGATAATGAGCCTATTCGGTAGGACGACGAGCCTTTTAGGCCGGACAACGAGCCCATATGGCTTTGTCTTAAACAGATCTATCCATTGCTGCGTAGGTAGGCTGCCACGGGATTTAGGGGAAGTTATAGGGATATAGACGGCCTGTTCAGTCAGGCCGAATTGGAATTATTGGAGGAGGCTCGGTCCCTCACTACAATGGAGATCGGTCAAGCCGCTATGCCAAAAAAGATGCTCAAGTTGGAAAAGATCTCCTAAGAGTTAGAGCGACTGTTGGGTCTCCCTATTCTGCCTATAACAGTGGAAAATCAGCTATTTCTTCAAGATTTGCATAACGAGTTTACAACCCTTATCCTTCGCTATCGAAACATACACAGTCAAAAGGTTGAGCTTCATTCTTCCATGGCCAAAAAAGAAAGACTATGTGATTCCCTTGACACTTTCCGCCAAACTATACGAGAAACTACGAACGAAATGGTGATTGAAGAGTCGGTATTGCTGGACTTAGAACGACAGTTACAAGATATCCAGCGCCTTATCGAGGAGAGCCGCATGAGGAGAGAGGCCAAGAGAAAAACCATTGCCTCTCAATTATCGGAGGTGAATACTTTTCTGGCAGAATATAAAGACTTGACCCAAGTTGATTTTGAGAGAAGCTTGATCGATTTGGCGGCATCTGGTGTGGAAATGCAGAAAGAGTGGCATCGGTTAAGGAAAACGTTCTCGGCCATGAAAGACTCGACTTCAGATTTTCAGCGGCCCTCAGCCAAAGACTGACCATGTATTTATATGCTATAGGACGTTACATCGTCATTTATTTGTAATTTTTGGGACGTCTTTGTCCGTACTTAATAAACCTGCATTATACATTTCTTTTATATATATATATCTGGAGAACGTTACATTCTCATGCTCCCATAACGAAAGCATATATTTTTTCAAGTACTTGTCGTTTATCGCTCTGGCATGCATTTCTCCATTCAAACTTTTTAAATGATAAACCTCATTTGGAAATTCATTCTCCACCTCGAATGATCCTTCCCAATTAGGCAACCATTTGCCATATGCGGGGTTCTTGGTACCTAATGGTAGTATGGTTTTCCATACAAACTCCCCTTTCCTGAACGATTTGGCCACGACTTTCCGATTATATTCTTTGGCCATCCTTGCCTTTTGTGCCTCCAAACGGTTAATGACATCGCACTTGATGTCATCTAACTCTAATAAATTTTGGATCATCGCTTCATTGTAGTTTTATTTTGTCAACTCCTTTTATAACGCCACCATAGTAGATTTAATATTGACTTCAACTGGTAGTACAGCCTCCTGACCATATACTAGTTGGAACGGCCTGATTGAGGTACTTGTTCGGGGTGACGTCCTATAAGCCCATAAAGCTTGACTTAAACATTCGTTCCATTGTCTGGCGTTATCCGTTATCATTTTTCGGATAAACCCTTTAAGGATTTTGTTGGATGACTCTGCCTGACCATTTGACTGTGGGTAATATGGAGTAGTGTTTACTACCTGGATCCCATATTCGGTCAGGAAGCTTTTAACTTTTTTGCCGTTCAGAGAGGTATCATGATCCACCATTAATGTTTGAGGGATACCGAATCGATGGATGACATGCTCTTTTATGAACCTGATGATTTGTTCTTGAGAAATTTCTATTATCGAGATTGCTTTCACCCACTTGGTGAAGAAATATGTGGCGACGATGATGAATGTGTGTCTTTTACAAGATGCATGGTAGATTTTCCCTATTAAATCAATCGATCATCCCATGAATGACCATGGTTTAATAACGGGGACCATTTCTATCGCTGGTGCTCTTTGAATGGGCCCATGCTTCTGACAAGTCACGCATCCTTTAGCGTACAATATGCATGATTCTCATATTTTTGGCCACTAGTATTCGCTCCTTATGACTAACCATCTCATCTTCACTCCGGCCTGGTGAGCCCGACAAACCCCTTCATGCACTTCGGCCATAATGGTCCTGGCTTCTGGTGGTCCTACACATTTCAACAACAAACCATCCTGGCATTTTTATACAATACATCTCTCGATACCAAAAAGTTCAAGGCATTTAGTTTTAACTTTCGATCTTTCCCATTTTCTGGTTGCTTTAAGAATTCTCTAATCTCTTTCCTCCAATAGTCCTCATTTTGATATTCATCTTGGTTTTCAGTGGCCATAACGTCCATCACATTCCTTCGTCTTACCATGGCTGGTTTGGCCTCCTCTCTTTTGTATATGCCATCTATGCTTGTCTTTTTATACTCTGAGGCTGCTTGGGCCAGTTCATTAGCCATCTCCTTCTTCGTCCTTGAGACATGATCCAGTTCTATGAAGTCAAATTGATCTAGAAGCTCTTTAGCTATATCTGACAGCGTCATGACCGACGGACTCTGGCACTTAAAGGCCTCTGTCACTTGTTGGATCACTAGTTGTGAATCTCCCTTAATGGACACGTGTTTCACTCTCATATCAATGAACATCTCTAAACCAAATATCAAATCCTCGTATTCGGTCTGATTATTGGTGAAACGTTCATCCAACTTGATAATGAAACTGAATGATTCTCCCAACGGACTGACCATGACTATTCCTGCTCATTTTGATGTGATAGATCCATCAAAATACATCGTCCATGGTTTTAAACTGCACTCGCCTATTTCCATTCCCATTTCTTTAGTGGCGTTTAAATAAGAGTGATCAACTAAAAAATCTCTAAGGGTCTGATTTTTCACGGCCTTTTGGGGCTCATGTCGTATGTCGAATTCGGACAATGATAGAGACCAAAATCCTACTCTTTAATGCAAAATGGGACGATAAAACATGTATTTCACTATATTGATTTTTGTAATTAGATACACAATAGTCGGCCTAAGATAGGAGCGTAATTTAGTACACGTGAAATACAAAGCCAAACATAATTTCTCCATTGGAGAGTAATTACATTCATATTTCAACAATTGTCTGATGAGATAATAAATGGCTCTTTCTACACCCGTGTTATCGTCCTGTACGATCATTCCAGCTATGGATTGCTCTTCAGCGGATATGTAAAGCTTCATTGGCCGCTATGGCACATGGGGTACTGACCGGCGTAAACACACATGTATAACGCAAGCGCACGTATCGTTCAAGTAGTATAAAAATATCGATCCCACGAGGACTTAATTCCTACTGTTGTTATTAATTATTGATACTATTTATTTAAAGGTATCAATTATATGGAGAAGGGAATTGATTGTTTTTGGTTGGTTGAATGTGGTTTTGCAAAATAAAATAAAAACAGACTCAAAAGAAAATATTAAGGAAAATAAAAGAAAAGACTCAATGATCTAGGGTCGTGACTCCACACAATATTATTATAAAGATGAATTGATTCTCTTATCTACGTGTAATAAATCAGATTGCTAACCTGGAATACGAAAATATGCAAAAGCCTATGTCGATGGTCAGACGCAAATACCCAGTATAACCCAATTGAACCATATGTCTATGTCAACCAAATTACCTGGATTCATTAAGATTAAGTTCCAATTATGGCTACCCCCGCCCGACAGGTATATGTCTACCTTGTATGGAAATCTATTAAATGGTTATCTATCCTCAAGGAAGATCGTGGGTTATTAAGGCTGAAACCTAAAATCTCTATGTCTAGTTCATTTTAAGTTTACCACATCAATCTTATTGGTGATCAGACAACAAGAAACATTAAGCTTAAGACTCAATAAACAAACTAAAGAATTACCCATAAAAAGAAAATCAATTATTAAGTGTGTGAATATTGTGTCTCATCACTTCCCTATAATAAAATAAAATACTGGGGGTTAGATGATCCACATTTAATATTTCTTATCTATGAATCTCACTTATTATAATATATAAATTATTTTATGTTATGCTTTCTCAGGAATTAATAATGTTAAACATTTAAAACCAGCCATATAGGCGGTAATCCATTTAGTCCAACTACACCAGCCATATAGGCGGTAATTATCTGTCACATAAAGACCAGCCATATAGGCGGTAAAGTAGTTTATATTTAACCTGACCATATAGGCGGTAATAAAAATATGACATTAATTAATCCGGTTAAATTATAATTAATGAGATTTACCTAAATAATTATATTAAAGGTTTCACCTTTTACCCCAACGGAAATTTTACTACAAAACATAAAGTAAATAAATAAAAAGCTGTAATAAAAACTAAAAATAAAAATAAATAATTTTAATATTACAAAACTAGATGCTTCTTATGAAATCAGGGAAAAAATCCCAAAGAAAGCACACCAAATGAAGTGAAGAAAGCCTGAATTTATAGGCAAACTCGGCATCTGGCGTCGCGACGCCAGCACGCGTTTTCAGTCAACGCGGCTTGACCACGCATCAGATGTCGGCACAATCAGAAGGTGACACGTGTCACAAGGCAGAGCGGCACAATCAGAAGACGACACGCGGCGCACGGTAATTGGCTGGCTTTTCGGTCCAATGAAAAGTTAACACGTGGCACGCGTTTAGGATTGGTCAAATGAGAGGTCGACACGTGGCAACATGTGATTTGTCTAATATTCGGTCCAATGAGAGATTGACACGTGGCACGCGCTTGCTTTGGTCCAATGAGATTTCGACACGTGGCAGCCGGCGCATGTTAGCAGATATTCTGTGATGATGACACGTGGCATCCGGCGCAGGTTAGCAAGATCGGCGCACGTTAGCAAGATCCAGCGCACATTAGCAAGTCCAATTTCTCAGATTCTAACACGTGTCCCTCGGCGCACGTTAGCATGTCCGGCGCACGTTAGGCGTCGCGACGCTGAAGGTCTTGGCGTCGCGACGCTGGAAATTACGAAAATGCCATTTTTGTCATTTTTCTCTATTTTGGCCCCAAAGTGCTCCAAATGCTTTCCCAACTTTATTTATCTGCAAAATAACACAAAACACATCAAAACGTTCACAAAACCCGAGAAACTATACAAAATATTAGGTTAAATGAGTGGGATATATATATATATATATATATATATTATATATATATTATATATATATATATATGCATTAATTTAAGTTAATCAAATGATTATAATGTTAGATGAATTTACATCATTAAATGCTACTTTGACTTTGATATATATTATTAGATTGACTTAAATCAATAACATAAATATTGAAGTATATATTTAAATTAAAATATCTCCATATCATTCTTTTGTGATAGCATCATCATCTTATAAAAAGCGAATGTTATCTTAGAAGACAATAAAACACAGATTTCAATGAACTAACATACCAAGGAATCACAATTTATAATATAATTTTTTGTGTCTTTAACTCATATATCTTTATTTTATTAAATAAATATGTCATCGCTGAAGAATATATATATATATAATAGAGACACACACATATACATACACGATCAGACTCAGATAAAGTTCATGTGGGCAAATAAAGACAGTGTGAATGAAATTTGCATATAACCCACAAAGATCACAACCATTAAAAGGTATGAAAAAAAATACTTAATTTTACTAAATACTTATATTAGGATACCCTTTCTTCCATTCCATTCCAATATAATGGAGCAAAAGAGGATTGAGACAAATTAATCATTCATTTAGCAGTTTTTTGTAGCCAACTTGTAAGGTCCGGAACTAGTTAGATATTATTTGCTTTGAAAGTCTATAACCACGTCAGTCTAATGGTTCGATCCACCTTCTTCACGGTTTGATTCTTAGCCAAAATGGTTATTTTTGAAGTCTGGACCCAAAACGCATCCAAGTGGTTGAAGGAATCCCTTAATTATAGATATATCACAAATTACCTCCAAATAATGTGGATATATATCTTAAAAAAAAATGATGTTTGTACAATATTTCATACAACTATGTGAATTAGGGAAAAAAAAAAGTATTCTCTTTTTATCTTTTGCCCTTTCTAAATATACATGGTTGTACAATATTTTGTTCAAAGTGTTATACACGTATCATTGTTGGAGATATATTTTTTTCATAGTAGAGCAATTAAGGAAATACTAATATATATATATATATATATATATATATATATATATATATATGTAGAATTATGTCCGGACCCAGTTAAAAATAAAAAAAAAAATGATAAACATACTCTCTATTTTATCGAAAGTTTTCCCTCCCCTCTCACTGTAGCGACAGTGAATCACTGTAGTTTACTATAGCTACAGTGAGAGGGGAGAGAAAACTTTCGGAAAAATAAGGAATGTGTATATCATTGCTCAACAAAAAAATATATATATATTTCAATGCATTGAAATTTATGTTTTTTAATTTTTAATCTCAAAATACGTGTTTATATATATATTATGTTTCGAGCGTCTATAAATAATAACGTATGGATTTTTAATGTGGAAAATATTATACACAAAAACTTATATACGTATGTGTGTGTATTATATTATCTGTCCCTAAGGGGTGTGGCTTGGTGATGTAGGGTCCAAGATCTCACATTGAGGTTCTGGGTTCGAATACAAGGGGTGCACTTCTTGTAAGAGCCTGGGAGAGCCGGTGGTTTTACATGCGTCGCGGCCCAAAAATGGGTGGTTTGGTGGCGGGGTTTCCAACGTTTCAAAAAAAAAAAAAAAAGTGTATTATATTATCCAACGTCGTTCTTTATATAGATGAGTAAATACATTTTTGTGGACAAAACGACACTCCTCTTTTGTCTTCTTCATTTGAAACTTAAAAAATTTGAAACTTTTTCATCAAAATTGCCGAAGCTGTTGAAATGGAATGGACAACAGCTGAGCTCGCTGCTCATGACAGGTGTCGCAAAAACATATCACAAGACACAAATATTATAGCAACGTAATTACAAAAAATCCCAACATCGTTGTAAAGTGTCGCAAAAGTCTATCGCAAAACGTCAAAAAAAAAAAAAATCCATCTCAAATAATATACTTTTTTTTTTCTAAGTTCTGAGAGATTGACAAATATTTATTTTTGTTCGAAATCATGGATTTATCCAATTTTTAAAAGAAAAAATTGAGGTGCCCAATTTTGATTAAAAAAAAAATTGTTTGAATGGCCTAAAAATAATAAGTTTCCATGTATGTGTGTATATACGTATTATGTGTATCGAGAAACTAACGACACTACAAGATTAAGGACATCATGGTGTTGATGGGTCGGATTCGGGTTGAATTTATTAAACCTGAACGGTTGGGTCAATATGAGAAATTTGAACACCTCTAAGCACCCCTATGGGTCATTTTGAAGGAAAAAAACTTATACATGACATGTTCTATGGGACCATTCAATAAATATATATCATGTGTTAATTAATAAATTTATCTCTTTATTATTATTGAGTAATTTTAAATTTAATATATACTACATATCCTATGCTTCCATCCCACACAAGACTTCCCGTTTCCAAGGGGTTGTACTTTCATGTTACGATGACGTATTTGCCCTTGATTTTTCTTTTAACCTATGAAGGAGCACATGAAAAGGACCTTCGGGGATCGACTAAGTAACTGAAAGTGGAAAGAAACTATGTTTAATGGATGTTAGAGAGACTGTCTTTTTGTGTAAGAATAATTATCAGTATTTGGAGACTTTTTATAATGTTCTGTTCTTAATCGGAATTCAGATTTTATGTTAAATTTTGAAATTTGTGATAGAAAAATTATTCTGAATCTAGGTTCAATTTTTAAGTGGAAAAAAATCGTCTCGAATCTCAATTAAAAATGACTTTATGGACGACTCACACAAATAGTCAATTAAGCGTTAAATTTAGGTTAAAATTAAAGACTTCAAATATAAAAAAATTAATACTAAAAAAGAAGAAGAGGAGAATAGAATAGATTGAAAGATAGCTCAAACGTAAACCAAAATGGGCTCTTTTATTCGAGCCAGTTTCGGGCTAAGCCCAATGGGGCCCAACACTGACAAATCCTTAATCCCCCACTTTGAGAAAAGAAAATGCATCAGCATCATAAATAAATATCAATAATACCCCTAATACTTGTTACAATTTCGAAAATATGGCAGGTAAATATTGTTTGACCCCATAAGTTTGTTATATTTATAAAAGAGCCATTGTCCCCAATCCAGAATGGATCACTAACAAACAACAAAGGTCAAATGGGGGAGCTTTTCTAATGTAAATCCCTAAAAAGCACCAATTAAAAACCTTCGAAAAACCCTAGGATAAAATATCTAGTAATAATAATAATAATAATAATAATAATAATAAATGGAGCAACACGATGAGCAAGAGCACGACGTTTACGGCGGTGAAATTCCTGATGAGATGGACGCCGATGTCGACGCCGACGAACACGAACACGACGCCGACAATGAAACCGAAGATGACCCGAACGCTAATTCCAAGGTTTTTTTCCCCTTTTTCGATTTTGTCTCTGTTTACGTGTTTGTGTTTTGGTAGATTCTGATTATTTTATTTATTTTTAATTAAAAAAAAGGACTTGGAAGATATGAAGAAGAGGCTGAAGGAGATTGAGGAAGAAGCGGGCGCTCTCCGTGAAATGCAGGCTAAAGTCGAGAAGGAGATGGGGGCTGTTCAAGGTCTCTTTTTTTCCCCGGATTCAAGATTGTTTAATTGAATAAAAAATTTGATTTTTAGATCTGGGTTTGTGTTACCTGTAGTTGTTTTGGTGATGTTTTGTGATGATTTTGGTGACCTAATGAGAAAAATTGTGATACTTACTCTTTAGTCTGTCATGTTTTGTTTGTAATTTATTGGTTTTTTTACGGCATTGTAAGAATAGGTCACTGATTAACAAGTTCTTGACAGTTTGGTTGTGAACTTTTCGATTTCTTTTATGAACAAGCTATCTTGATCAATTATGATGTTGCCTCCAAGAATAAATATGTTTTGTACCGTTTTTTTTTTGGGATTTGTTTTCGCTGGCCTACATAATAATTGATGTTTACAATAAATGACAGATCTTTAAACCGTTACGATGCTTATAGAGTTGTATTTTGAAAGACGTATGTCATGCAACTCAACTTCAGATAGTGGTCTTACCTTCTTGTTATTTGGTTGTCGTATTTTGTTAATTTTAAAGTTTTTCTATAACTCTCAATTTCTGTGGCTTTAGATGGTTTATATGTTGATATTACTTTATTTCTTGGGCATTTTTGAAGATTCCTCGACAAATTCTGCGACTCAAGCTGAAAAGGAGGAGGTTGACTCGCGATCAATCTATGTTGGCAATGTAAGGTTTCCTGACGTACTCGTTTCTGGTTGTTTTTTCTTTCTGTTTTTGGGCAATGTACAGCTTAATACATGTGTTAATACTGATAGTAATTATGACAACCCTTGCTCAGTAACTAGTCAATATAAGATATTCTCTTTAGATTTTGATTTTTTTTGGTCTGTTTCAATATGTGCAACATCAAACACTAGACGAAGAGAGTGACTGCCTTGCTGTTTTTTCCATTTGTGCCATTCAGGTAGACTACGCATGTACTCCGGAGGAAGTGCAGCAGCATTTTCAATCTTGTGGAACAGTCAACAGAGTGACAATTTTGACAGACAAGTTTGGTCAACCAAAAGGATTTGCTTATGTTGAGTTTGTTGAAATTGATGCTGTTCAGAATGCTGTATTGTTAAATGAAACAGAGCTGCATGGTCGACAATTAAAGGTCTGTGGCTTGACTTTTGGTTGATGATTGCAGTCTAAATCTACATGTGATTATAATGGTGGGTCTGGTTTATTTGCAGATCTCTGCTAAGCGAACCAACATTCCTGGTATGAAACAGTATCGAGGAAGGCGACCCAACCCGTTTGGTTTCCGAGGTCGAAGGGCCTTCTTTCCTGGTGCTCCTTTTCCTCCATATGGGTATGGGTAAGTACTAGAAAAATTTTGCACTGTTATGTGAAAGAAGTAAAAAGTGTATGTATATTTGTGGAGTTACATCAAGCATGGACCTTAAAGACATGTGTAAATATAAATAGATTTAAATGGTAAGCAATAAATGCATGATTCTATCATACAATAAATTCAAATCAATTTAGTAATCAAAATATAAGGTAAAATTTAATTTATTAATAATGTAACCCTTCTATATTGGTTTTTGCTTTTGTTTTGGATGCATAAATGTATTAACTTATATACGTTTTATTTGTGAATGAAACAGAAATTTTCATGTCAGTTTTGTGTATTTTATGCTTCATAGTATGTGTTGTCATGGGTTGTTCGAGTGTGTAATTAAAGCAAAGTAACACATTTATTAATAGACAAATTGAGAAATCTCCTCTGTATGTACAAGAGAATTTTATACTGTTATTTTTGTATTTATTTCTTTGGTATTCCTCACTTTACTTTTATTTCTCTTGCCAGATGCTGTGAAGCAGATTTTTTTTTTCTACCAGTAGTTGATTTTGTTATGATTTAATTTGATTCTCCTCATCTGCAGGAGGATTCCAAGGTTTAGACGGCCTATGAGGTACAGGCCATACTAATAGTGGATATCTCATGTTAGTCTCGGCCTAAATTCTTAGAAGACTCCTTGGTCGTTTATCGTGATGATAGTATCATTAGATCTGTAATTTGGGAAAGACGCATTTGTATCATGATTGGCATGCGGAAGCCAACTGGCTTCTTTCCGGATGACTTTGACTTGCAGCAGTTATGGATTTACGTTTACGTTTTAAGTCCTGCATTTGCTTGCTTCGGAAGATATCAAAGAAAGGCAGAAAAATGCAGATGTTGTAGTGACAATATATTTCATATGTTTATGAATCTGAGATTGATCATTTTAAGATTCTTACTGTGGTTGAGTGTACGTGCCAAGCAAGGAATTCAATTGGGCCCGATTGATTTCTTTCTTGTTCAATAAAATTTTGAAGTTATTGTGATTTGACCGTCGCAAGAATCAATCTTAGGTTACTGAAAATTTATAGGCACCAGAGTCATATATCATAGGAAAAGGAACAGTTGCATCTCTTTCGGTCTACTAGCAATACTTGTTTTTAAGGTTGCCATGGAAAGAGGTTTTAATGGGATAGTTTTTCTTTTGAAATTCTCATTTTCAATGATTTAATCATTTAGGTTAATATTGGGAATCAAATCGTGCACAAAAATGGGGGTAAACTTGTTTTTGAGCAAATAAATATGACTAAAATGAAGAATTAGAAGCAACATGACTAGTCTAAAACTGAGATTGGCTTAATTGTTTGATTGGAGAAGGCCAAGAACAACTTTCAAGAATAAAGGAGGAAGATGAAGATTGAAGATTTGGGATTGTAAATTGCAAATGATGTTCTTGTAAATCTGAACTTTCATGCTATAAACTCTCGTCTTAGGATTTCAATGGAACCCAACTTGTAGCTTTAATCAATTGAACTTCTATTTGGTTGATATTGTAACCTTCTATTTGTGATTATTTGTTTTTTTTTTCTTGTTCTTCATTGTATTCTATTGCTTGGGAATCAATAAGGTTGATAGGTAACCATAATGAATTTGGAAGATGAAATTATGTGTTTAAAATTAGATAATTCAACACGTGATGTAGTTCATTAGCTGTATTTCTATGTTAGGGACTTTCACGGCATGTGCAACCCTAATTAGAATTTGAATTTAATGAGTATACCATAATCTAATTGATATAAGAATATAATTAATTGGGTTAGACGAGTATTTCTACTTGATGCCTGGAAGAGGCTTATAAATGAATTTGTGTTCTAGATTAACAATTACGTATAATTGATTAATCATAAAGAGATTATAGAAATTTAAATGAATATTGTGAAACAATTGTGATCCTATGTTTTTTTAGCTCTTATTAATTTTGTGAGTGTAAATTTACCTTTACCTTTAATTTAAATTGAATAACAATTTCTTGTGAGATTGATATTTTTTATATTACTTATATGACACATGCACTTCGACGAATCAAAACTTCAAGTTCAAAAAGGGAAGAGATTCTTTTGGTGAAACACGTAGTGCAATGATGGATATTGCTGTTTTGGTGACAACAGCAACCTTCCGGTTCGGCGGCACCGACATCAACTATGCTTATATCGCAGGAAGGTATGTTATGGGTTCTATCATGGGCAGTCATGAGACAATCCACACAAATAATTGACCCGAAATTAGGGTCATAAATTTAAGACTAATTGCGTTCTACTGTTTGATTTTTGCCTAAAAAGCTATATCGATAATAATCACTTTAAAAACTCGCATAAGGCCACCCGCCCCTCGGTTCTATGATCGTAATCACATTCATGCTTTTCGACTCCATTGGGTTTGCATTGTCCCTTCACACATGATCAACATACTTCAAATTTCCATTGCAGTTTGAGCTTCAAATTTCCATCGCAGTTGTTAAGAGCTTGTTACTGTTTTCAAAAGTTAAGATTGGCGCCAAAAACTGTTTTGATGTTAGTTACTTGAGAATGGCGCCAAATATTGTTAATCCTAGAATTGTTTAGAGTTGTTAAGAATTTGTTGTTAAGACAGTTTTCAAATGTTAAGATTGGCGCCAAAAACTGTTTTGAAATTAGTTAGCCGTGAATGGCGCCAAATATTGTTAGCTCAAAAGCTTTCAAGCTCAATAACACCCGAATCATTCAGTTTCAATTTCTTCACCTACTTTTTTTTAAAAAAATTTGTGAAAAAAAGAGTTCAATTCTTATGGTAAGTTTCTCCTCTACGGTGCGACACATTTTCAATTATTATCAGTATAATTGTTGTTTAAAAAAAAAAAACTTAACAGGAGGAAAATGAAAGGGCAAAACTTTAAAAAATTAATGAACTCAAGTAATTGAAATTTCACAAGGTCAAATCAAAAAAGATGGAACAAAAAGAAAGCTTATTATGACTACAGACCCTAGGGTAAACAAAAATATTATACTGAGATTAGTCAATGTGTTTCTAATTGCAATTATGTGCACCATTGTCAATGCATAAATGAATACCACAACGGAGTACGTAAGGCTGACTCTCAGCGGTCTGTACTCTGTAGTACCGATAGAAATGGCAAGAGGAACTTGGAGTTGAAACAAAAAGCAAACCTGAAGGAAAGCTGCTTTCTCTTACATCTTAATTGTGCCACAGCCCCATCGTGATCATACAATATTAGTCGCTCTGTAGGCAGTAAAGCTGACGGATATTTCCTGTAGCTGTTATTACAAGAGAAAAAAATCACACATCATCTAAATGATCGTATTACAATCAAAAATCATCCCAACAATATAAAATGCACAGAGTTACACCCTCTTGTCAATATGCATGGATTCTGTGATATATAAGTATCTAACCCCTAGTTATGGTAACTACATTCAAAAAGCACAAACAAGATCCACTACAAAAACTATGTCATCACAAAGTATTGGCTGCACAAATGGTAGGGGAAAAATATGCAGACAAATTAATCCTATAATTCAACTTTCAAACATTAGTTTTACGTCGGGAGACTCCTTTTTTCACTACTTTTTCCCCTTTTTTAGCCTCAAAGCCACAGAATGACTTCAGAATACAGCATCAACCAATCAAATGAGAAGTGAACTGAGAAACTGCAAGAACGATGAAAGATATAATGTCTAATGTAAATTTACATAAAGATATGATTACCATATAACCAGTCTCTGAAGAATACATGAAGTGCACTTGACACCTCCCGTCTCCGGTTTCCATCTAAGGGTGCTTCCTTGATATACTTCTTTATCTCCACCAAGTTCTTTTGCTGTGGAAAAGAGAATCATTTCAGAAAACCAAACATCAATATCATTAATAGACCAAGCAATTTGCCGAGTATGGCATCTAACACAGAGAACATGCAAAATTAATGAATTAAAAGACATTAAATCATCTGGTTGTAGTCAGCAGGGTTGGTGCGCACTTTTCTCTGCTGAGCTGCCACATAAGCATCTGGTAATGGAAATGGATTAGCTTTTGTTGACCCAGGGGATTCACCTCCAAACCAGCTTGGGATCTGTGTCAAGAAGTAAAAGTATATGATCATATAACGTCTGAACACAGATAAACAGAAAGATCAGTTGGCATACAAAATAGAAGCATACCAAAAAATCCATGAATTGGTCAGGGTCCACTTGAGTAGCTGGCTCAGCTTGAACATCAGAAACACCTGCCGGATGAGATAATGAATCATGTGGATCAACTGCTCCCAGTGCCAAGAGTTCATCCCATCTGTTGACAGTTGCCTCAATACCAACTTCCGCCATGTGCTCCTCTAACTGAGAGTAGAACGTATTGTATGGTGCCACCTGTCAAAAATCCAGAGAAGACAAAGACATGAGTATTCTTAGAATGTCGAGCATTAAAATCATTATCTATGAAAACCATCAGTAAAGTGCTCCAGTAGATTTTACTATTTAGGGTTCAAAACAATCATGCAGATCCACTTTTTAAATTCAAAATTACCAAATCATCTAAGATGGACTCCAGAGATCACTTATAGTGATATCTTCAGTAGAGGCCTACTATTTTCAAGAGAATCAATAATATAACAAGGCTGTGCCTTCACCAATTAGCCAGGGTTGTTTCATAATTTCCAACTTTTTCAGCACAATTAAAAATAGAGTTGATGGGTATATATAGAATTGTTACAAAGAGATTGGTTCTCAATGTTTGCAACAAAAGTGTCAATTGAAACAGAATTAAGTAACAAGCAGAAATTCCTCTATGAACCTGCCTACTGCCAAACTTAAAATTAATGGCAAAACCTCAAAGAAATATATTGCTAATGCAAAAATCGCACCTCTCTTCAAAGTACCAAACAAACAAAAACTTTTTTTCCACTAGTTATAGTCGGTCACGTAGATCTTTTGATGATATTGTACTCTATCCGGAATCATTGTCTCATTAAGTTCAGTAAAATATAGGTCTCTCTTTATGGTTTTTGTCTATACCAACTTAGGTCTTCCCGGCCTCGCTTGACAACATATAAAAACACTATTCCTTCTCATTTTCTCACAGGGGCACTTAGAGGTCTATGTTGTACATGTCTGAACCATCTTAGTCGTATTTATATCACTTTTTCTCAATCTGCGCTAAATCCACTTTCTTCCAAATTTCTTCATGTATAACTATGTCTCTCCTAGTCCACCCACACATCCAACTAAGCATTCTCATCTCAGCTAACCTCAAATTTTTTGAAATATTGATGATTTATTCCCAACATTTTGTCCCATAAAATTTTGAAGGTCAAACAGTCGTTCTATAAAATTTCGTTTAAGTTTTAAAGGAATGTTGCAATCGCATAAGTGACAAGACCGCAAATGCACATCTTCATTTCCTCTGGTCTGATTGAATTCTGAGAAACATCTTATCTATTTCTCCATTTTGTTGAAGGATAGACCCTAAATACTTAAAACAATCGCTTCTTGAGATTGGTTGGTCACCTCTCCTCAAAGTAAAAACTACACAATTAATATACAGCTGCAATCCATTAGAGGCAGTCAGATACGGCTACAGCTGTCTTGCATGTGCTTTATGCCAAGCACATGAGCACAAGTATGGCATATTAGCAACTTGTTATCACCAAAACAACTCACTCTGTAACTACACAACACCATCACTAAGCTATACTATTTTTCTATAAATAATGTCATATGTCAATTCGGAAAGACGATTGTCCATTTAAATGAGGAGCAAATTCATAAGCACAAAGAGCTAGTTGCCAAAATTGTAACACACCATCAAAACTGACTAACTCACCTGTAGCATATGGTTATCACCCACAAGGAGTGGTCTCTGGTTTACTCCCAGAAAGAACAGGCACTCACGACAATTGGCAATGCAAACTCGTTTTGCTGCTGTAATCACATGAACTCTCTCACAGTGTTCAACCCTTACGGCCTGTAGAAAGAATCAAAATCATACATCATATGTTACTAGTGTTACCTTACACCCAAGGTATGAGAGCCAAGACAATGCATATGCATAAAAGTCAAACTCAGCTGTTAGTTACTGACATATATCACAGCTATTTGGTTGATTACTTGAAAGAACAGAGAAGAAAGAAGACAGTAAACTAACTCAAATACGAAAGAAAACTGCAAGTAAAAAGCAAACGAGACCTAACACTTCCCACGGTGATAGTATACATAAACATTTAGGTCACTGGCGATAATATCTCTGTTAAAACCTTGACCAGGAATATGTATGAGAGCTCTGGAGCCTTCATCAAACAGTCTAAGAATGATTGCACGTACAACATACAATCTTTTGAACATAAAACCACCTAAAAGGAGCCCCAAAAGAATTAGAAAAGTTTCAGATGTCCTATTATCAATTTATAGTAACATTAAATAGCAAGGTGTTTCCAAATATATATGTGCATCTGCCACATATACCTAGAAGTCAACTGAAAATGGCATTCATGTCCTTGACAGAAAAAGTTGTTTATCAAATGGTGTGCACGGCAAGTTGGTAGAAACTCCTTCTAGCACTTTTGCAGGAATGACCATAGAATATCTTGGGAAGCAGGAGGAAAACCTCACTAATCAGTTACCATTTCAACCAGGACAAAGAATGTAGTTAACGTGAAGACATTGTTGAAACATTTTACTATGTGACTGTGTGTTACCCAGACATGAACAGCCATTGAAAATAAAGCACCGTAATGCGCATAAGTGGGTGCAGAATATTGATTCCTTTTTTACACAACTCAACTACGCATTCTTGTCATTAGCTACTTCTCTTCCCGAGCAATATTTGAGATGACCAGTTATTATATGAGTGATGGGCACTGAATGCAGAGATGAGTAAGACATACTCACATACAGAGAACATGCATCTTAACCACATCGATGTGAAGCAATCATTGGTACAATATTACTGCAGTCTGTCAGATAACCATTAAGGATTACATGGATGAAAGCTACTAATCGACCAATGTAAATGAGGGAGTCAATGCAACACTCAACGTTTGAATGGACAAAACTATTATCTGGTTACTACCTTGCCAACAGCTCCAAGAATTATAGTGGCATCTGAGCATCCGTATATTGTGGCATATCTTAAAGGCGCTAAAATGTAAATGGCAGAATCATGGCAATTGATAACCTGCAATCATCACAATGTCAACAAGTATTGAAAACAAACTATAGAAAAAAATTATTACAGCAAGGCAATGCGCTATGCATATAAGAAAACATGTTGACTAGACTCCAAAACCGAAATATCATTGACTGATATTCTTTTTGAGATTGATAAATCGTAACAAGTTGAGCACTGCCAACTTGGTAGGCCAATTGTAAGTAGTCTAATATTCTTTTTGAGATTGATAAATCGTAACAAGTTGAGCACTGCCAACTTGGTAGGCCAATTGTAAGTAGTCGTAGTCTAAAGGAGACAGACTACAGACCTCATTTAACCTTTACTTCAGCAACACGGACATGAAGATTGCTAACATAGCTTTGTCAGTATGACAGCACAAATCTCAATTCCCAATAAAATAATCCACCTAATTAATGATAACACCACCATCTAATAGATTAGAAAATTTTTCTTTAAACTTCAATCAACAAACAACAATTGGGTCAAATGCTGTAAATTTGGTCCAGATTCCACCTTTTAACCACCGTATCAGAAATATTACTATAAATGCAACAAGCTAACAATAAGTGCGAATGACTTGTAATCATGGTTTGAGTCAGTGACAATGATATATAATTTAACAGGCAAAACTGACTTTTAATCATCAAGGTTTGGGTCAAACATAGCAAATTTACTCTTCAAATCTAACCTTCACAGAAGAACCTTTAAGCTCAGAAGCTTGCTTTAAATATGAACATTTAGAGATCCCTTCAATAAAACTCGGACCCCTGGCAATTGGGGATGACTTGACTGAACTTGAGCAGGCATCAGCCATCGCAACATCCGGATCAGAGTTATTGGCTGGCCCATTTTCTCTTGGAGAAACTCTCTCAGTAAGATGTTCCAAAGCAGAAGCAATATTCTGCAGAAGCCAATCATGCACTTGTGCAGCAGGAACAGGAACAGCAGGCATGTCGGAATCTGAATTCGCGAAAAATGGAGCCGCTTGGCTTAAAGGAATTCCTTCATGTCCCTTCTCACCAAATTGAATCAGAAATGCAAGGTGCTCAAATCCTTCCATGTTCAAGACCTAAAACAGCAGGATAAACTAGCAAATTGATATGAAGCTACTGTTGTACAAAAGAAGCAAAAAACAAAACTACATTCAGATGTATAATCAAAATTTCCTAACATTTACTGGGGTTGAAATCATATTAATGTCATAAAATAATTCTCTGTGTGAGTGTGAGTGTTTCAGTTCAGGCAGGGAAATTTATCTTAGTCAAATTACGATTCAATATCATCCAGAGATCGTCATGGCAATATAGCCAAAAATTAGCCCCCTACATAAAATTTATATGAACCACCCAATGGCCAACTTAATATCAGGGCCTTCCAAGCCTTCCAAAGAAGAAAATGCAAATCAGGTCATTCTACACCTATATAGCGTGTAGGCTGAAAAGCACTTAGCATTAAGCCTTGTGCATTTCATTATTTATTTCTAAAAAAGAAAAAGTTGTTCATATATAACTGAAGATGGCAGCAAGTGGAAAAAAACAGTTTAAAAAGATAAATCATATAACCCTCTTGTGCACAAAACACATGTAGGATACAGTGTTCATGAAGACAAAAAGCAATTGAAGCAGTGAAATAAAGACACACCAAGTTTTGGGTAAGCAATTAATTTTAAAAATGATTTTTTTATTTTTTTTCCTGGAAAACTGCGGCGTGGTTTAAAAGGAGTAAATGGATTTAGGAAACTTTTAGAGCTAAATAGGAGTCATATACAAATTTAGAATATAATATATCAACCTACCATTGTATATCAATTTTTGCATTTAACATAATAATGCATGATCATTGTACTCTATTTCCACGATAATATTAAGAAAAAGGAAAGTGAGTTGTCCCACAGCTCGACCATCTATTTACAATAGATTAAAGGACTAATTTTCCTGACTAAATATGCATAACAAGCAGTCCATAAAACATTAAAAAACGGGGGGCCATGGCTAAATAAGAGCAATAGAGGTTACAAAAAGAGGGGCTGATGTTGCTTCAACCGTATAAAAACCAGCCCAATACTAGAAACCTCTGGTGTAATACTAATATCTACTTACAATACAACAGTTCAGTTTTAATATGCAAAAAAAAAAAAAAGGTATAACCCCCCCCCCCCCAACCCGATCAAGGGACTAAAAGGTAAATGGCAATACCAAAGACTCTTCGCCTTCACCCTCTGCAGGCTCTGCCAAAAGTTGGAGAATGCTAGCCATGTGCTTTTGCAGATAGGATAACTGATGAGCCTCTTCATCAGTTTGTGATGGCATGAACCGACGGCTATTGCTCCGCACAAGCTGCAATGTCAACACCAAGCTTAAAAACCAAATGACTCCCAAATCAAAGTTTACACTGACAACATATGAAATAAAATATAATTTCAAAAGACTCCCAAATCAAAGTTTACAGGGGCAACTTATGAAGTAAAATATAATTTTACTTGTAAGAAAGCATACGCAGTTGTACAAATAAAAAAGAAAATGATTGACAAGGTAATAAACAATGAATAAAGGCTGGAAAATTTTCATCAAGAATAAGAATATCCTAAAAGAAGTTTTAAAACATAAATAAATAGAAAAGAAAGAAAAGAAAACCCCAACCAAATCCCTAAATGACGATAAAGGTTACAAAATAATTTCATTTCCAGTCACTGCAGCACAGAAATCCCAGTCCTTATATTCTGAGGACATAGAAGCCCGAAGAGAAATTAAAATTTGACTTTCTCCCATATTAAAAGCACCTCCTCTAGTTTTCATTTGATAAGAAAATTCTTAAAGATCAAAAAATGTAAATAGATAATAAATTTACACTCCTTGGAAGTTCAATTACAGTGCACCAAGAACATATATGTAAAGAGAAAAATTCAATCATGTACGTTACAATCCCTTCCAATTCATCTTTAAACAGCTGCTAGTAAAGACTGGGAATGTAAACTCACAACGAGCAACATAAAGTAATTAATGCAGTCCAACCGATACACATGGTTGCGGAAGAAGTGATTAGGGTTCATCCTTATAAACAGTAAACCATAATACACGGCTTTCTTGGATCTTTTTTCATTCATAAATATTACTCAGTAGATTTATAAGACAATGCGTACTATCTCATCTCAAAAGGCTAAAACTCTATAAAGAACTCCACATATACAATAAAACAGAAACAAAAACAACATTAGAACTCACTTTCAAAGAAGAAAAAGAAACACAATTTGTGTTACTACTTCAAACATTGTCAATAAGCATTCTGAAACACTGAGGTTCTTTGGAAAAGGCTATAGAAATTTAAACCACCATAAAGGACAGCCAACAACTGAATTATACACTTCTCAAATCAGAATCATCCCCAACAACAAGCACATAGCAAATTATTTATCCAACACAAATATAGAATCAAATTCTTATATGTAAGCCTACAAACAAACAAAGAAAAAAAGAAATGCACAAGAGAATCAGTCCAATAACAGCTAAGATTCGATCAAGCACAATTCAATCCCTAGTTAATGCTTCTACAAATACAATCCCATCTGAAAACCTAAGAAATTACAAGCAATTCAATAAAAATGACCCAATTATTCCAAGAAACATTGTACATTGGACGATCGAACAAAGCGAGCAAAAACCCTAACCTGAAGCGGCGACAGCGCCGATAAGTACCCATCAAACGCAGATGTGGACGGCCAAACGTCAGCAACGGCAGCAGAGTCCTTGTGCGACCTCGGCAACAACCTCTTATACGACTGTATATACAAGAACAGTATCAGATCCCTCGAATCGGCACCGACCGAGTCAATTTCATCGGGGTTAGCCTTGACGATCGGGTCAGATTCAGCGTGGAGCACGGACGCAAGGGTATCAAGAACAAGCCGCGCGTGGTCGATGGAGATCTGGAGCGACTCGGCAAGGGTTTCCGAATTGACTCGGCCGGTCGGGGCGAGCTTCTGCTTGAGTGGGATTAGGGTTTGGATCGGGTCGCTGAGGATAAGCTTGGGGATTGGAAGCAAACCGTGCTCGAAAGGCTCCCGCCGCGGGCGGATTGCGGAATTCGGGTTCGGATGCGGAATCGGGTCTGGATCTTCCCGCGAAGACGTGGACGGTTCGATTGGATCGCTCATTTCCTTAAGAAAATGAAAATTAGTGTTTGTGTTTGTGTGAGATAATGAGATTTTGAGAAAGAGAAATGGAGGAATATTTGCAGAGAGGAAATGTTGGCTAGCCAAGAGGAGGTGGCCTCCTGTTATGCACGTGAAGAAGTTGAGGGATACATTTTTTATTTTTTATTTTACTAAATAAAGCTAATTACTTTATACTATTATTATATCCCGTTTGTTTTTTTGATCCGAATTTAGTTGAAATCTCAATATATATGAATTAAGATGTTTAAATATATATTTATTTTTAAAAAAAAAACATATGAATAAAAATGTAAGTTGTTTACTTTTTCTAAATAAAAAACATTTGAAATAATGATATTTTGATACTTAAAAAATACAATGATATATATATTTTTGTTCATTCTTTTGTATAGTTCTATCACTTGGTACTGACTTAAAAGTGTAGAGGATTGTGAAAATATTTTGGAATTTGAAATATTTAGTGTATTTATTATGTGAATGAATTTGATATAATGAATATATTTATCATTTTTATGATGTAAATGAACTTGATCTAATGAATTTATTTGTCAATTTTATGAAGTGAATGAACTAATTTAATAAATATATTTAGAGATGAATAGACTTAATTTAATAAATATATTTGTCATTTTTACTTAAACACTTGACTTAAATTTATTATTAATATAAATATATGTAGACACTTTGATTTTGAAATGAAACAAATGAAATTTTATCTGCTTTTCATTTTGTTATTTTTCTTATTTCTCACCAAGGATGGCGTCTTTTATATGGAGGAGTATTATGTGAGGAAGATAGGGACGTAATTCAGAAAGGATCAAGATGGAGAGTTGGAAATGGGCAGAGCATCTCGATTTTTCAAAGCAATTGGATCCCACGACCAGAAACTTTCAGGCCAAAATCTCAAGACCATATGTGGGAATTGAGGTAGATGGAAAAGTTACAGAGCTGATCTTGACAAGAAACAGTGGAATCATAAGGCAATCTGCTAATACTTCTATGGCATTATTATGATAAAGATGGAAGATATTCGATTAAGAGTGGGTACCAAATTGCCTTAAGAATGAAGGGAACCAGCCCCCCTAGCAGCTCAAACCAGAAGGGTAGCTATTGGAGTTCTATCTGGTCTCTGGATATTCCTGAAAAAGTGAAGATCTTCTATTGGAGGGTAGCCCAAAACTTACTACCAATAGCTCAAAATTTATGGCAAAAGGAGATTCTTCAGGAATCATTGTGTCAACCTTGTGGTCTGTAAGTCGAAACTGTATCCCATGCACTGTTAGCTAGGGTGCAAAAAAACCAGAAAAATTTGGAATCTCACTAGGATGGGAGAGTACCCTACGATCTCAACAAATGTGGATATGTTGTCTCTACTCCATTTTTGATAGTCAGTTTATAGTAACATGCTGGGCCATTTGGCATGCTAGAAATGAATTACTTTTTGAGCGGTAAAAATCATTGGAAATTCCGTCGTCAAAACACTTATTCCTTCCATGCATAAGCAAAAAGTAAAAGACTAACAGAACAGTGGCAAGAGCTCAAGCAAACTATAATGGCAATGTAGCATGGGCAGAGGCAGAAGCAATCCTCTTGGGGTTTACACACAGCCATGAACCTGAAACTCTCGTCACTAATTTTGGAATTAGATTTTCAAGTAGTAGTAAACCTAATTAACAACAGGAAGAGGCGAAGAGCAACAATTCAGAGATCCAGTGGATAGTTTCAGAAACTCAAGATTTTCTAAAGGGTTTTCAGAGAGTTAAACTTGAGTTTTCTCCAAGATCCTGTCTTTAGCTGTAAGAGCTTTAGATATTCCAGACTCTATTGTATGGCTGGACCACTTCCCAGCAGACATATCATTGTTATTCTTTAGTCTTTCTTCTTGAATGAAAAAAAAATGGAGGAAATAAATTTTTTTTAACCGTATCTGATAGTGGCCATTGTTCTACTGATAGCATGCTATGAGCATGGGTAATTATGAGTGGTTTTGTACTTTATAGGATATTAAAAAATTTTGAAATGGGATTTTTTTTTTTTTTTTTGGTACCCGGAACTACTTGGGCAGGGCCCTTCGGACCCACCCCAAGCTACAAATCGGGGATGCTATATCCGGCCTCACAGCTACAGCACCAGTTAAGTCAGGGGCGATAAGGGGGTGTTGGGGAGTCGAACCTTGGACATGTTAGAAACATGTTAGAACCAACGACCAAGGTCCTCTCCTTACCACTGGACTAAATCCCTAGGGTTAAAATGAGATTCCTACTGATAAAAGATAAAAAAAAAATAATAATAAATAAAAATATTATCCCCTACAAATTGAGATTTTTTTTTTTATTTTGGAAGGTCAAACTCTTCTCAGTACATCTCTCTTATGAGTGACCGACTGAGGCCATATACATTCCAACTGCCTTCTTCTCACCCAACAAGGAATTTGCAGAAACAAGTTTGAGCTTGTTTGCCTTCTATGTTATGCGGCAAGTGAGTGTCATGATTCTGAGAAATACTTGTGTGAGATTTGGTTCCATAAAAAAATATTTAAAAAATCAAAAAATAAATGGGATCTATTTATTTTTTGATAAAATATAATAAAAAATCAAAAAATAAATGAGTCCCACCTATTTTTGATTTTTTAATATAAATTATGTGGATCAAATCTCATACAAGTATTTCTCCATGATTCTGGTATGACGTGTAACCTTTCTTTGAAAGCGGTAGATTTTGTGGTTTTTTTTTTTTTTTTTTTTTTTTTTTACACAATAAGATTTAATGTCTTGCTTAATTATACCCGGTAGATATTATCTTATGGAACATTTGATTTTCAACCTTTGTCATTTTTCTTGGGACAGTAAGTTTCTGTTTTTTTTAATAAGATAATAATGTAAATAAGTCCAGTTTTTTTTTTTAAAAAAATTCCTTATCTCCTTGAATGTTCAAATCCGAGTGACAAGTTTTATTAAGATATTTAAAATAGAGTTGGTAATTTTCTCCATCTCGTCTCATCCTAATGTGATCTGTCCCGTTCAGGACAAGATTTCAGACATATTTTTATGTTTTGATGTAATTTTCTCCTTCTCATCTCATCTAATGGGATCGTCATGTTTAGAGCAAGATTTTGAGACATATTTTTATATCTTGATTTGAAAACAGAACAAGAAAAAAAGTCTTGGAATTTCAACAGGGATGAGATGTGACATGCAGGACGATTTTTTTTACTTCAAAAAAATAAGAGGACGAAACCAAGATAAATTTTTGTTCCGAATGTATCCACGTCGGGACCAGTAGGGGCATGTGCCCCGACTGGATTTTGAAAATTTCAAAATATGATTTTAAAATTGATTTTTATTTCTTTAAATTTTATGAAAGTGTTCCGAGGAAGTTTTAAAATTATGCTAATGATCTAATTAATTTTAAAAGGTTTCAACTTGTCTATGATATATAATATAAATATTTGAAATTTATTTAAATATTTTGATTTCATAAAAATAGATTACCCACACCGAATAATAATAACTTACAAAAAAAAATAGAAATAATGATTATTTTCTTAATACTACTTTTTAAAGAAACAACTAATATAAATATATTTTACATTTAAATCTTTTAAGTTATTCATCTTAAATTCTACAAATAATTTTCAGTGTTTGGAGCTGAGACATGCATAGTTTCTTCATAAACTTCCAGTAAGGTCCATAAGGAGCAAAGACAAAACCAGCGGTAGTCAACTCAACAGCAGCCAAAAAGGGGCGGTTGCAGAAAGAAGTTTAATTCATGGGTTTTGAGCAACTCTTTTGCTATATATGTCTGCAGAACAAGCAACGATCCCTTACAAGGGACAGAGCCAAGGTAGAAATGAATTAAGGGTCCATAGCTCATTGAACTTGTGAAGAGCTTGGTGAGGTATCGGGGCAAGGAGATGGAGGTGTCCGTGTTAGAGTATATGTCCTAAAACCAGTTATGGATGTAATGGTTTAAGGCATAATATTTGTAATATAGTTTATTATTTATTGTAGACGCTGGTTTTCGACGGAGGTCCACAATCGAGATTTCGTTGAGAGGGGCACTAGCGATCCTGCAAAAATAGAGGTGTAGAGTGAGCGGGAGAGTACTGCCCACCTGTGTGGTGGGTGCCGGGGGCACTCCGACGCTCAAGTCAGTGAAGGTACTAAGGAGTTAGAAGGTGGAAAGTCAAAGGTTGGATACTATCTTGAACTTTATAGGGTGCCGTGAGGGCATGAAGTCGGAGGTGTGGTGAGCTTGAGGATGTCTCAAAGCTGTGAGTAGGAGAGCCATGAGTTGAATGCCCCTCCCCTTGTAGACTTCAGTTCCTTTTATAAGTTATTTGAGGTGAGACTCATGAATACGTTTAACTGACATACGTTTGGTGTGTTGGTAACGGTCGCATCATAAAGGAGAATTATGGGCAGTCATGAAGATTGAAAACATTTGAGTTATAAATGGCGTTTATATATCTGAGTGTTACATGGGTTATCGTACGGTGGGTCCTTGGATCTGTACTGGTATGGGCCTGCGAGTCCTTGGGCCGATATACACTAAATCTGAGATTCCTGAGAGAATGAATCTGTGATGGCAACTTGGGCCTGAGGTAAAAGGTCGAAATTTCCCTTGGGCTAAATTTGGCCCGTACAGTTTGTCCCCTACTCTCTAAGTCAATGAGTCTTTGGCTTGGAGAGTACTTGATGCGTGTGTCGCTTGGGACGAGGCCATAGTATGTAGGCGTACTCGAGCATTGATGCTGCATATTGACTGAATCAAACGAATGTAAAGTTATGAGCTTGACTCTACAGGATCCATTGGGGAAGTACCCAATCGATTGAACCAGATGAAGGTCAAGATATAAGTCATACAACATGTGTATCCCATGTCTACAACTTGACTCGACATGAGTCCATGGGGGATGTCTCTGGTCGACTGGACTTGATGAGTCCAGGAAGGTATAATTCATACGACATGTGTAATCCATGTCTACAACTTGACTCGACATGAGTCTATGGGGGATGTCCCCGGTAGACTGGACTTGATGAGTCCAGTAAGGTATAATTCATACGACATGTGTAATCCATGTCTACAACTTGACTCGACATGAGTCTATGGGAATGTCCCCGGTCGACTGGACTTGATGAGTTCAGGAAGGTATAATTCATATGACATGTGTAATCCATGTCTACAACTTGACTCGACATGAGTCTATGGGGATGTCCCCGGTCGACTGGACTTGATGAGTCAAGTAAGGTATAATTCATACGACATGTGTAATCCATGTCTACAACTTGACTCGACATGAGTTTATGAGGGATGTCCCCGGTCAACTGAACCGGATGAAGGTTCATGAGTTATTTCACACGACATTGTCGTATGGACTGTAGGAAGTCCATGTCTTCATTTGACTCGACATAATGAATCCATGTGGTATACACAGTCCATGGTGCGTATGAATCCATGTCGTATGTTTGTGTCATTATTTTGATAGTAATACTTTTGCTGTTGTCACTTTGTATGTTAACAAATATGCTCACATGCATCATTATTCTAGTGTTTGGCTTGGTGTGTTTATTTAGCATGGATGCATGTGAAAGTTGAATTGCCCTGACATTTGTCGTTATCTGCTTGCTTTATCCCATACGCACAATTCTCCTTGATGCAAGTTTGTAGGTAGTGAGCTGATTCCATTTGTATGTGAGCTAACGACTCATACATGGCACTCGACATTGGTAGCAAGGTCAGATGATGGGTTCCACTTCGTGGCTGAGTTCAAGGTGTCATCCTTTCCTGAATTAAAAGCCTTCATACTTTCCATGTCGAATGGGATCTTGTCGTTTGGTAAAGAGAGACTTCGTATGGGGAAAGTTGCCAAGTCTTTAGTCTCAATCTTGGCTGTCTGCAGTTGTCGAGTTGAGGCACCACATGTCGTAAAGTAGTATTAACTATCAGACGATGTGTCGTTTAGCAAAGTGCTTTAATTCTGTTTGCTTCGTATTAATTATATTTTATTAATCGAGAAATAAATCGAGAAATGGTCCAAATTATGATGACGGCATCGTTGCAGCATCGTGTAAGGGCGTTGGGCGTACATGGTCGCTCGAGACATTCCTACTTGCAGTTCGTGAATTTACAGCACGGTAGTGTAACAGTTTCGGCCAACTGAGGTCAATTTCCAAGGTCGCCATGATAGCGCAGCTTGGGCAGTGATGTGGATTCAGTTTTTTTCTCAGTCTCAGGGTGCCTCTCTCACCACAATCGATGTGGGACAATGGACTACAGGTTTAGTTTTGTTTCCAAAGCAACCAAATAGCCTCCTCTTTTTTAATTTGCACTGTTTTGGCGAATGGACTGTTGTGGGCTTTCAGGCGATCACACACTATGGGCCGTTGTGGCTGGAATTTTCGGGCCCGCCCTTTCTTAGTGCTTGCATGAAGGAAGCCGGTTGGGCTGACATCATAATTCAGGGCTTATGCATGTGGGATGACACAAATTGACGCAGGTTGGGCCATCACATAAATATTGCAATGAGGTTGCGTGGGCTGTTTCGCGTGTTAGAGGAACAAATGGGCAAATGCAATTTGCTTCATGAGATTCCACGTGCGTGGGCTTGCTCTCGTTTTTGGGCTGTTCTCTTTTGGGCTGAGCATGAAAGCTTCGGCCTTTGGAGATTTGGTTGGAACTTTCGTCTTGGGGCATTGACTGGATTGACTTCAATCTGCTTCTCCAAAACCGAGTAGACAGAACTGGGAAAATGCAAATCGCATACTCCTTCTTGGCATACATTAATTTTGCACCCATGTGCTGACTTGATTTCAGCGAATCATCGCCAGCTTCACTTGAGCAATGTAGCAGTCTTTATTCGGTCCAGCCATGAACAATAGCGTATCTAGTTTGGGCCTTGTAAAGGCAATCTCACATGGTGGATGAGTTGTGTTGTGGTGGGAATTGTTGGAGGGTTCCAAAGTCACCTTCCTATGCGATGTGGGACTCATTGTAGTTCTAAAGTTGACTCACTTGGTTGCATTATGGGTGAAAGTTTGTTGGCTATTGGATCAGTCTGGACATTTATTGGGCTTCCATATGCGCCGTTTCATGGGCTTCATGGATTGGCATGTGGGTTCAGTTAACTGAACAAATGGGCTTTTTCGTGGCCTGCCATGGCAATTGGATGGCCAGTCTCATTTCGTGGAGGGCTAGTTTTTCTAATTGACTGCTTGTTTGGGGTTTTCTTTTTTTCTGCCAACCTGCCCAGTTGTTTTGTTGGGCTTTGCTGTTTGTTTCAATTTATTGTGGCGTGAGCTTAGGGATAGGTATTATAATGGAATGGGTTTAGGGTCTGGTCCGTATGTTGGGACAACATGGATGTTTCATGATGGACGGTCTTTGAGTGAGCTGCGCATGGTCACGAGGCAGAGAGCTTTCTCCAAGTGGAGTATCTTCTTTAAGCCGACTCTACATCTTCACAGCGTCGAGTGGGACACTCACCTCGTGATGAATCTTTGGGTCGAATGGATCTTCATCCATTCACTAATCATACATTCATGTCGTGCCGACTGAAACCTTTGCCTCTAGATAAGAGCTCTTCCTCCTAGTGTTGAGTGGAGTCTCAGACTAACTAGAACTTCTTCCATCTCATGTTGAATATGATCTTAAAATGTGTCAAGTCACATAAGTGGAGTGTCGAGTGGAATCTTTAGCAAGTGACAAGGTACATATGGTAATATCAATTTGGACATCTTCAACAGTACACTAATGTCGAGTGAGACATCTCTAACTATGTTAGATATTGTAAACGTTGGTTGTGCCTAATTGTAACAGTTACATGGTTGTAAATTGTAGTGTCTATTGGGACACCCATAGTAAGTCTCATATTATGAACCGTAATACCTACTAAGATAACTGCCACAAGTCCCAAGTCACATATTAATGTCGACTAGGGCACCCATAATAATTATCAAGCTATATGGTGTAGTATCGACTGAGACATTCATAACAAGTCACAAACTATGACACCAATTATAAGTCACATGCCTTTCTAATGTCGACTGGGACATTATTAAAAAGTGCAAGACATACCTGGTAATGTTGACTATGATGACTATGCCAAGCCTTCATTCGGGTACCATCGATTGGGACATCCTCCTCACGAAAAACACATCACTTCATCAAATGGGATAAATGGTAGGAAATATAATTCCATTGAAGGGAGATGCCTTGCTCTTGATGTAGGTCCATGAGACTATGGTCGAGTGGAGTCTAGAATTGATGACACTTTTCTCGTGTAACCTTTCATGACACCTGGAAGAGATGACAATCCTCTTACGTAGTCTGAAGGTAATGACATTCTATCTATGCCATCTATAGTAGATGGTAACCGCCCCAAGCAGTCTCGAATAGATGTCAATTATATAGAATAATTCTTGATTGATTGGGTATGCTATGGATTATGAGGATATTCTTATGTCGACTGGATGATGTGAGTAGAATGGTTCAAATGATGGTCCATATATGTTGATTGGAGCAAATGGATTTCTCATTAAGAACGGATCAAATGGGCCAGATGACAATCCTAATGTATGTAATTATTCTTGGAGGATAGTTATTTAAGTGATCATGAGATCTGGCGTTTGCTCGTTGTGGACGTTATACGAATAGAGGTGTTTGGAAGGATCATAGATGGAGAGATCTTTGCATGCTATGAATCGCTAGGGCCCCACGGTGGGCGCCAAATTGTAGACGCTGGTTTTCGATGGAGGTCCACAATCGAGATTTCGTTGAGATGGGCACTAGCGATCCTGCAAAACAGAGGTGTAGAGTGAGCGGGAGTACTGCCCACCAGTGTGGTGGGTGCCGGGGGCACTCCGACGCTCAAGTCAGTGAAGGTACTAAGGAGTTAGAAGGTGGGAAGTCAAAGGTTGGATACTACCTTGAACTTTATAGGGTGTCGTGAGGGCATGAAGTCGGAGGTGTGGTGAGCTTGAGAATGTCTCAAAGCTGTGAGTAGGAGAGCCATGAGTTGAATGCCCTTCCCCTTGTAGACTTCAGTTCCTTTTATAAGTTATTTGAGGTGAGACTCATGAATACGTTTAACTGACATACGTTTGGTGTGTTGGTAACGGTCGCATCATAAAGGAGAATTATGGGCAGTCATGAAGATTGAAAACGGTTGAGTTATAAATGGCGTTTATGTATCTAAGTGTTACATGGGTTATCGTACGGTGGGTCCTTGGATCTGTACTGGTATGGGCCTGCGAGTCCTTGGGCCGATATACACTAAATCTGAGATTCCTGAGAGAATGAATCTGTGATGGCAACTTGGGCCTGAGGTAAAAGGTCGAAATTGTCATTGAGCTAAATTTGGCCCGTACATTTATTAATAAAAGGCATTTGTTAACTACACATTATTACATCCATATTTTATGTGTATGTCCTGAGATATTATGTCAGATGAATATCGTTAATCCAAAAGACGTTTGCGATTATGAGAGTCAACGATATTTGTATATGTCTCAAATTAAGTTCTTGGTAAAATGTGATTGTTATACAGGACAATAATATATCACTTGACCAATATTGTTGTGTGTCGCCTAGATTGACATATGATGTTAATAGATAGGATGATGAGTCTCATATAATAAGGACACAGATAATAGATGTTTCATTAGTAGAATGAAATATCGAACACGACCACAGAAGCGAAAGATCACATGGTAATATTATCTAAGGTCATTGATCTTCGTAATAATACATTAGTGTCATCATATCCTCTGACCTGAGATCATATGATGACTTGTGCGATAATACTCTTGGTTCACTAGTATATCCTCATTCGACTATCCACGTCCTTTGAATAAATGCTAGATGGCCTTGAGCGATTGACATACGAAGTCACGCATGCTTCAAGATGGGATCCGATAACTTTGATAATTAAAGTTATAAATGTTTCAAGGAAACTTTAAGTTGTGTATATAAGTCTTTGGCCAAAGCAGTCGATATCTTAGAGATATCAGATCCACAAGATGAAGTTTAAAGATATGTCGAGTATAAGGATTTGACCTTACCATGATCCAGACTCGATAAGAAACATAAATATCGGAAGGAATGAGATGACATGTTCGAAGTGTATTCTAACAGGTTCATATGTTTTCCCACTTCATTCATCGACTATGGGCCATGGCTTGCTGCTAGGCGATTACCCATGGTCTGTGGAATATCATAGAGATGAAATATTAAAGAGTTAATATTATTCCACTGCTACTCGATAATGAACCTAGGACGGTCGCACAATATAGTTCTCGTTTATGTTACAAATTCGAGGATGTTTATTAAAAGTTAATAAATGATCATTTTGGCATTTCCTAATTGGATTAGGATATTCGAGATATTTCGGAAATATTAATTTGATTAATAAATTCGAAATATAAAATAACATTTAATAAGAATCTTCACGGGTTGAGTAGCATAGTGGTCATTCGACTTGAGATACCACTGTGGATGTATGAGACATCTTTCACACTTAGATGGCAGTCACGTCACCGATCTATTTAGATCAGACCTCCTTCTGTTCGTTGGGTGTGGACCGATCCTCAGGATATCATGTGTGTATCAAGATATGATCCGTCAGTTATGTGTACAGAGCATAGGTAGTCCATATATTATTAGCAGTCTGTTAAATCTGTGGCCACAATATACTTCGGAAGTAAGTTCCGATTGTTATTTAGAGATTGCTAATAGATACGTCGACGAGATAATACCTATAGAGATTTGACGTTCACATCTATATCTCTGGGATTATCTGGATACCTGTGACAGAGAGATTATACGTATGCAATGACCTCGACCTGTATGATTCAGCTAGTTTATCTGTGATCGTCATAATTTACGGGTGGATAAATTATGGACACGGAATTGGATTTCGTGACGGATATACCTGAATCTAGAGAGTCTCAATAATGAAACATACTCGTAGAGCACTAGAGCAACATTTGTAAATAATATTGATTATTTATAAAGTCGTTTAAAGGTTAAACGCCAGATACGTGCTAAAGGGACCCGATAGTCATTTGCTTAATTATTGTGTATTTACATTTAATACTTAATAATTTAAATACACATTAATTAATAGTCAAATTGAGATATTTGACTAATATCCTAAATGAATATGTGTATTTGATATTTAATGTAAATATAATACATATATTTAATATATTTGTATTTAATTAATAATTAATTATTTAATTGTTAAATGATTAAATTAATTAAAATATAAATATCTTAACATTTGGATATTTGATTAAAATGACTTAGTTGCCTTTGTTGACTTAATTAAAATATCTACAAAGTGTTTATTAGATATTTATGTCAAGTTGATCAAATGAAAATCAAATGAAGATGAAATTAATATTCTTGTTTATTTTAAGGCCAAATTCGGCCAAGCACAAAAATAAATAAGTATATATTATTTTCATTTCATTTGTTTTCTAACCTAATACACATTAACCAAAACTCCATTAAAAGAAAGCAAAGAAAGGTAGAGAGAAAAGAAAGGAAAAATCAAGAAAAGCTTGGAAATAAGTAAGTATTTCCAACCTAGCATTAGAGAGTAATTTGTTCCTCTTGTTGTTGGCAAAATCTTGTGTTGTTCTTGGGTTTTTCTATTCTTTATTCTTTGTGTTTTTGATGGATAAATGTTTGGTGGAAGTGTTGAGCATGTATAATGATGGAAGCTTATGATTATTGTAATAATAAGTATTCTTTTATGGTTTTGGAAACCTTGTTGCTAATCTAGAGTTTTTGACCCACTCTTAAATGACCTAGATTTGATCTTGAGTTGTTTCATTGTGTTGAGACTTGGATTGGATGGAAGAATGATGATTGAAGTAATTGATTTAACCAATTTGGTCTAATTTGTCCAATTTGATGAAATTGAAAAATTAGGGTTCATGACCAATTCCAAATTTGGGGATTTTCATTTATGTTGTGTATTTGGATGTGTATATGATGCATATAAAGTTTCATGTTGATTGGATTACATCTTGATGTGTTTTGAAGCATGAAATGACAAAATGCACATTTTGGAACCCAAGTGAGGCTCACGGCCAAGACTTGATTTTTGGGTTTTTATGTTGCCTTGGTGTTTTAATGTTTTGAACATGTTAAGTTCATCTTAGAAATGATTTAGAATCATTCAAAATTGATTAGATCAATTTCGGACTAAAATGGACAAAATATCAAGTGTAAGGGTAATTCGGTAAATTCACTTAAATATGATTTATTGAATTTTATTTCATAATTTGATTATTGGATAATTAAATAAATATGTTTATTTAATTAATCCGAGAAAAAGTTTTGAAATCGTAAAATTTGATTTTCCACCGTTTCCGCTGCGTTACCGATATTCCCCTTAAAACCCCTACAAAAACTTCCTTTTGAAGTTGAGGCAAAACTTCTTGTAGAAGGACTTGTTATTCAAGAAGTACTTCTTGTTGAAGTTGAAGGAAAACTTCTTGTTGAAGTTGAAGGTGACTATTGGTTGTTGTATATATATATATATATGAACATAAGTAATAAACAAATGTAGTTTTTTTGTTGCTGTATGTTGCATTCAAGCAGATATATATATATATATCAAGTAATTGGATTGTTGTTGCATGAATATATATATATGCGCCAATGGTTTGCTAAAAGGAAAATAAGCAAAGTTTGCATGAGAAAAAGCTAAGTAATTGATGTTGCTTGTTAAAAGGAAATATATGCAATTAGCGTGTTGACATTGATATAGACATATATGCTCGTGCATGAAGCTTGCGCATATTGATGCCAAGTTTTGCATATTTCCGAATTCATATCTCTGAATTGGAATAATTCCAATTTATTCCTAAGGACTTCAAACATCCTAGAAAAGAAAAGGGTTTCTTTTGTTCTCGATAGTGGGAGCGATTTATTCTTAGAGGAGCGCTAGTGTGCCAACTAGAGGTGCAACGCTTGGTGCACTACAACAAGGGAAAAATCAAGGAGGATATTCAAAAGACTCGAGAAAGATAATAAGCACATCAATGTATGTCTTATTATCAGTAAATTTTATTTATGTTGATAAATAAAATATTTATTGCATGCATGTTAAATTAATATAGATTAATTTAAATAGTATATTGTTTACATCAATAACAACATAACCACGATATTTAAATTGGTTATGGAAGAAAATTTTAAATTCCAGTCACATGGATGCTTCTGCGCTAACCCCAAAGCCTTACAGTGGTATCAGAGCTTTGAGGTTATGTCATTTTGATGAAAATAAAATTAAAACATGTATATGGGATCCTAATGAGAGCTGTTCGATTAGTCTATTATTTTATGTTGATAAAATCGTTAATTTTTTGTGGAGACACTATACATATGGACTAACAACTCTGTAAAATTTCAACTCAATCGGAATTCGGAAAGGTCGTCTGCTACGTAAAACAATCTGTTGGACAGAACCTGAAAATTCAGGATGGCAGACTCCGCATGACCAATTTGTAAAATTCTGAAAGTTTTAGGGATTTATTGTAAATACCCAAAACGATCAGAGGTGAAATTGTAATTTTTGAAATTACAAATCTTTTACAAAATTTCCAAAATTAAAATTTTGAGTATGATTAGAATTCTATTTTCATTAAAATTATTTTTGGAAAGAATTCTAATAGAAATTGAGTTGTTGCTAGTTTTGAACTATATAACTTCTTAGGAAGTTAAACCCATATAAAATTTTAATTGGATTAAAATTAAATCACCACAAGAATCCTAATACAACTTTGATTATATCTCTTAATTATTTAATATGATTAAAATATTAATTGATAATCAAAGTATAATCTTTTAAAAGTTTCAAGATTAGTATATAGGATTATTCAAGCCAAGAAAGCCTAAGACCTTCTCGAACAAAGAGGTACTAAAGAGAACTCTGTCACCAAGGCGATAAGAGCCTAAGAAGGTAGGGACTTAAGTGGTCACACCGGACCCCCTCATCTTCTGAGAGTTTTTCTCTAGTTACCGAATTGTGAAGGATTGTCTTAAACCAAATGAAACTGTCTTATTAAAGTGTTAATAAAAGATTAAGATCCCCCTCGTCTAGAGCCAAACATAAAGGTTATGTTGTAAATGTGCTTGTGTACGATGAAAGAATAAGATACAAAGACATCAAGGCGCACAAAAAGAAAAGACCTAAATCATATAAGATATGAATAATTAAATGATCCCCTAGATTGAATATTAAGCATTAACCTTCCAACACAATCAAATAGCCCACTAAATATATTTTGGTAATCCCAAAACCCATTAGGTGATGGGCCTTTATATGTTTAAGTACTATTTGACCTGTTCGTATGTAGCCTAATGATTGCAAACCCAAAACCCATTAGGTGATGGCCAATCACATGTGTTACGTGACGAAAGGTGTTAGGCCTAGCTTAACTAGTGAAGATGTCAAAACCTATTAGGTGAGACATTGTTCGCTAGAGGTGGAAATGGCGAACCTTGTATAGAGATACAAACAAAAGGAGTTTGGACTCATTTCAAATGAAATGTCAAAACCCATTAGGTGAGACATGACATTAACAATGAGAACTCGACGTCCCACTAGAAATATATCCAACAATATTTCCGTTTTCCGCATAGGGGAGTGTGGAATTCGACTAAAATTAGTGGGAGCAACATTATTTAAAAGACCTTAAATTTTGTTTAATTACTTATTACAAATTAATAACAAACTCGTGTTTTCAACAGAGTACGTGATACAAAATGAATCCAATAAAATCAATACTTGACAAAGATAAACTCACTGGCCCCAATTTTCAAAATTAGTGCTTCTATTGAAAGAAGAAAAGACATTGGAAGAGGAATTGTCCTCAGTACCATGCGAGCTTGAAAAAGCAAAAGGAAGGTACGTCATCATTCTTTGTTATTGAAATGGATCTTGGAATAAGTTCCATATCTCATTCATGGATTTTAGATTCTGCTGCGACATCACATATTTGTATGTCTCCGCAGATTCTAAAGAGTAAGAGGTTACTTAAGGAAAGAGAAATGGTCCTGAAAGTTGGGAATGGAGAACTTGTCTCTGCAACCAATGTAGGGGAGTGTCAACTTCCTATGCTATCAAGACATTTAATTTTATTAGATAAGGTCTTACATTTTCCTAGTGCAATAAGAAACATTGTTTCCATTCCAGTATTGACAAAATGTAATTATGAATTTCATTTTATCAATGAGAATGCAATATTTATTATCTGAATAAATTTGTTGGTGTTGCACTACAAGAAAATGGATTGTATGTCTTGCAAATGAATGATAACCATAACAAATAATTAAATACAATAACAACAAAAAGACCAAGAGATAATCCTAATTCAAGATTCCTTTGGCATTTAAGATTAGGTCATATTGGAGATAAAAGAATTTCACAATTGGAGAAGGAAGGCTTACTTCCTTCGTTAGGTTTAGAACCTTATCCAACTTGTGAATCATGTCTCAAAGGAAAAATGACCAAATCACCTTTTGTAGGACAAAACGAAAGAGCCAAATAAACCTTGGAACTCATACATACTGATTTATGTGGCCACTTAGTATAGTGGCCAAGAGTGGTTTTCAATACTTCGTTACTTTCACTGACGATTGTTCAAGATTTGGGTATTTGTACCTAATGAAACATAAGTCAGAAACTTTTGAAAAGTTCAAGGAGTATAAGAATGAAGTAGAAAACCAATTAGTAAAAAGTATTAAAAATCTACGATCTGATCGTGGAGGAGAATACTTAAGTACCGAATTTCAAGATTATCTCAAGGAACATGGAATAGTGTCATAGGTAACACCTCCTTACACACCTCAGCATAACGGTGTCTCTGAAATGAGAAATCGTACCCTATTGGATATGGTACGTTCCATGATGAGTTTTTTTTGATATACCGACGTCATTTTGGGGATATGCTCTTCAAACAGTCTTGCATGTTCTAAATAGAGTTCCAACCAAATCCGCTCCCAAAACCCCATATGAGATATGGTATGAGAAACGTCCTAATTTAGGATATTTAAAGATTTGGGGTAGTCCAGCTTATGTAAGGAAATCTTTACAGAAAAGCTAGACTCAAGATCTGAAAAAGCTCAATTCATAGGATATCCCAAAGATTTATGAGATATTACTTCTACATTCCCTTTAATCACAAGATAGTGGTTAGTAGGAATGCTACCTTCCTTGAGGACCGTTTGGTTCAAAGGGAAGTACTGGAAAAAGTTGACCTAAGATGAGGAAGTCTCTCAAGAAGAGAAAATTCTGGAAAATGAATTGAACTCAACTCAGAAGGAACAGACAGTAAAATGTTGCGAATTTTAAAGTATGAAAATTAAAGCCTAAGTTTTGATGTGCTCGCAAGTGTACGAATCGAACAGTAGTATAGCAATATGCAAGCACGGATGTCGAACCCACAGAGACTAGTTAATTTTATAATTCTTATTTAAGCTAAATCTCTAACTCCACCACAAATGTAATTCAAATAAACCAAGAAAAATTAAAATACTAAATAAAACTAAAAATAAGGCAACCAAAGAGAATACTAACTTGATAATAAGGTTGAAATTAATGAGAATGAAAATACTAGGGTTTATGATTTCACCATAGTTAATCCCTCTTAATTAACTCGAGTCAATTAATTCTAATTTGTTTTCCGTTGTTGATGATCAACTTCCCTAAAGTATTCAGTGACCATGGTATCTGGTGATACTGAAATTATTCAATCCTGCAAATTCCCTATGGTATCTAGGTGAATTATCAACATATTAAACACATTAAGTTCTTTGGAAGTTGTTGGGTGAAATCACACAAATCCTAATCTATATGGTATCTATGATTAGGAATTTATGGTGTTGATGGTAAGAAGCTATATTCTAATTGGATATGGTATCTACCTCAATTAGCATCAAATTAATTCTCATATAATGGTGATCAAACATTATATTTAAATCATCAATTAAGCACAACTCATCAACACTCAACAATAATGAAAAATATCATAAAATTCATATAACTAGAAATTAATCAAGAGTTCATAACTAGGCTACATCACCCCTAGTAAAATAATTAGTTACTCATGAAAATAAGAAAACTAATGCATATAATTGGGAACATTGAAAAGAAGAGAATGAAATAAAACCCAAAGTTTGCAGCTCTCGGCACTGCTTCTGTTTCTTCTTGACTCTCGGCAAGCAGCTCTTCTTTTCACTCACGCTCGACACTGCTTCTTTTTTTTCACGGCAACTCTTCCTTTTAATAATCTATACGCTTAACTCCCTCCCTTCAGCAATGAAAAATTTCTTTATATTTTTTTCTTGTCAAAATATGCGGCTGTCCTCTCTCTTTTCATCAGCTTTTGTTCTCAAAGTATGCGCAGCCTCCCCTCTCGCAGCCAGCAACCTTGGCTTTTATGATAAACAAAATTTTAACCCTAAGTCCACCAGCTAGGCCCACGATTCTTCTACTTAATAAACACTTTTGGCCCTTCACTCTGTTGCTTTTATAAACCCACGTGCATGCCTTATTTTCCTTTTAATTTCTTCAAGCAGCAGCTTATTTCTTTGAATGCCTTTAATGTCTTTATTTTCACTATAATTCAAAACTTTCCTATATAAATAAAAATAACGAATTAAGATAGAAATCTGTAAAATAAAATAAAACTTAGCATACAATTAAATTAAAAGGTATTACAATAATATGTAATTATACACTTATCAAATACCCCCAAACTTAACATTTGCTAGTCCTCGAGCAAAAACTAAAATAAAAATAAAAACAAAGTAGATTCTAATTAATCCACTTTCGCAGGAAATCGCGATTGCATTTAGCATATGCAACAAGCCTTTAAACCCCTAGGCGGCCCTAGTGGACGAGTTATAGTCTCGTGAGGGCTTACAGCGACGACACCCACAAAAACGTCATTTAAAACACACAATCATGCAAAAATAAAATTTAATAGTCCCAATAGTTTTGCATAAGTTTGTCCTCAAATAATGTGTAAATCCTACCAGTCAAGAATCAATAGTAATAACACAAAACACACTGTAATGAAGTATCAATGACTCTTCAAAGCACGCAATGCAACTCAAATCCAAGTCTTTGAATAAATTATCTAAGTCAGACTCACAGTGTGTGTGTGTAAAGGTTCATTCACAGCTTGATTCCTAGGTAAGCCAACTCAATGATTTCGTTTAAAAATTGGGATCGGTGGGTCAAACCAACCTAGATATCTCAATTAAGCTCTGTTGTTGCTTTTCTATGCTTAATATGGTATGATTTTTCTTTTTTTTTTCTTTTCTTGTCTCTTTTTTTTTTCTTTTGTTTCTCAACACACCTACCCTTTAAGGTAGCATTTCTCCTCATGGTGGCCCTAATACTCGCCCATGGGTAGCTTCACGCTTATCGGTTATAGGTGGTTAAATTTCTTTCTTTAGAGACCTTTTCTTTTTATTTTTAATCATACCACATATCATAATACAAGCAAATCAGGATAGATATCTAAGCAAACGGTCATTCATCGACATGCAATTTCTTCAACTAGTCACATTGCTAACTACTCAGGTTTTCACTGCTAAGAACCTATAATTAAGTGCTTACGAGTCTAACATAGATAAAATATTCAAAGCATCAGATAAAAGTACATGCAATGACTTATCGTTTCTAAGATTTCACCCTAAAACAAACAGAATTCATCATAGGACTTATGTTTAACTATTAAGGACTAAAAACAAACATTTTTTTTTTTGGCATGCATTTATAAAACTAAAATAAAATAAAACCAAATAAAATATAAAACGCACTCTCACCCCCAAACTTAAGATAAACATTGTCCTCAATGTTAGAAATTAAAAATAATTGAGAGGTAAGAGATACTCCCCAGGTTTTCATAGATGCTCTGGCTAATTTATGGAGAGCAAAACAAATGCCGCGACCCCCAAACTTGTGTGGAAACCTGGATCATTGAATGAGACATAAATAAGTAAAAGAGAAGCAGAATAATAATAAAACAATAATAAAACAAGAAATGAAGAAGTTTTTAGAGAGCTTGGGTTGCCTCCCAAGAAGCGCTTGATTTATAGTCTTCAGCCAGACTGTCTCTGCACACTTATGCTGGATCTGAGAGTGGAATGGTAGACTTCATGGAATCATAGTCTACTTCTAAATAGGCTTTAGTCGTTGGCCGTTGATCTTAACTCTGCACCATTTTCCAAATGCTTGACCTTGACTGTGCCATAAGGATAAACTTCCAATACAAGAAATGGCCCATACCACCTAGAGCGGAGTTTGCCCGGAAAAAGTTTAAGTCTTGAATTATACAGTAAAACCTTTTGCCCAACCGAGAACTCTTTCCTTATAATATGTTTATCATGCCATTTCTTAGTTCTTTCCTTATAGATCTTGGCATTCTCATAAGACTCATGACGAAACTCATCCATTTCATTTAACTGTAGAAGTCGCTTTTCACCTGCTGCTGCCATATCAAAATTTAGCTTCTTTACCGCCCAATATGCCCTGTGCTCTAACTCCACTGGTAAGTGACATGCTTTTCCAAATACCAATCTATATGGTGACATACCAATAGGTGTTTTATAAGCAGTGCGATATGCCCATAATGCATCATCTAGCTTCTTTGACCAGTCCTTTCTTGAGGTACTAACTGTCTTCTCTAAGATCTTCTTGATCTCCCTATTTGAAACCTCCACCTGGCCACTTGTTTGTGATGATAAGGTGTAGCTACCTTATGTGTGATGTGATACTTGGCCAAAAGAGATTCAAATAACCTGTTGCAGAAGTGCTTACCCCCATCACTGATTATAGCTCGTGGTGTCCCAAATCTTGTGAAGATATGACTTTTGAGAAATTTCAGAACAACCTTCCCATCATTGGTGGGTAATGCTATTGCTTCCACCCACTTAGAGACATAGTCGACAGCCACTAAGATATACTTATTGGAGAAGGATGATGGGAATGGTCCCATGAAATCAATTCCCCACACATCAAATAACTCAACCTCCAAGATATTATTCAGAGGCATATGATTTTTTCTGGAGATGTTACCCATTCTCTGACAGCGATCGCAAACAGCAACAAAAGCGAATGCATCTTTAAATAATGATGGCCAATAGAACCCAGATTGAAGTACCTTAGCTGCAGTCTTAGATCCACCGAAATGCCCCCCACAAGCCAAAGAGTGACAGTGGTGCAGGATATTCTGCTGCTCAGGTTCCGGAACACACCGTCGAATGATCTGATCAGGACAATGCTTGTACAAATAGGGATCATCCCAGAAGTAATGTCTTGTATCTGAAAGGAACTTCTTCTTCTGTTGGAAACTCATCTCATCAGGAATCTTCTCACTTACCAGATAATTAACGATGTCAGCATACCATGGTGCCCAAGTATCATCCACTCTAAATAGATGCTCATCAGGAAATGTCTCATTGATAGGGATGGCATCATCCTCGCATTCTTTCTTGACAATTCTTGACAAGTGGTCGGCTACTATATTCTCAGACCCTTTCTTATCTTTAATTTCGAGATCAAACTCCTGCAGTAGAAGCACCCACCTGATCAATCTTGCTTTTGCATCTTTCTTAGAAAATAGGTACTTTAGAGCTGAATGATCAGTATACACAATCACTTTGGATCCGATGAGATATGACCGAAACTTATCTAAGGCAAAAACAACTGCTAAAAGTTCTTTCTCAGTTGTGGAGTAGTTCAACTGTGCATCATTGAGGGTTCTGCTGGCATAATAGATCACATGAAGCAACTTATCCTTTCTCTGCCCTAACACTGCCCCCAGCGCATAGTCACTTGCATCACACATGAGTTCAAATGGAAGATCCCAATCAGGTGCGGTGATGATGGGTGATGTGGTGAGTAATTTCTTCAGAGCCTCAAATGCTTTACAACATGTATCATTAAAATTCCAACCGGCATCCTTGAGTAATAAATTACAGAGAGGCTTGGTTACCTTATAGAAGTCTTTGATGAACCTCCTGTAAAATCCAGCATGTCCTAGAAGCTTCTAACCTCTTTCACTGTGGTGGGTGGTGGAAGTCTCTCAATCACTCAATCTTGGCTCGATCTACTTCAATGCCCTGGGCTGAAATCTTATGGCCCAAAACTATCCCTTCTTGCACCATGAAATGACATTTCTCCCAATTAAGCACTAAACTAGTCTCTCGACATCTCTGCAATACCAGTGCTAAATTACCCAAACAACTGTCAAAACACGACCCAAAAACGGAGAAATCATCCATGAAAACCTCAATGAACCGTTCCACCATGTCTGAAAAAATACTCATCATGCAACGTTGGAAAGTAGCAGGTGCATTACACAATCCGAATGGCATTCTGCGGTATGCAAAAGTACCAAATGGACATGTGAAAGTAGTTTTCTCCTGGTCTTCTGGTGCAATAGGAATCTGGTTATAGCCTGAGTACCCATCTAGAAAGCAGTAATACGAATGACCTGCCAATCTTTCCAACATCTGGTCAATGAAAGGCAGTGGGAAGTGATCTTTCCTGGTTGCAGAGTTCAACTTTCGGTAGTCAATACAAACTCGCCACCCAGTGACTTGCCTCGTGGGTATCATCTCATTATTGTCATTCTTCACCACTGTGATGCCGCTTTTCTTTGGTACGACCTGAACAGGACTTACCCATTTGCTATCTGAGATTGGATAGATGATCCCCGCATCTAGCAGCTTTAACACCTCAGCCCTTACAACTTCCTTCATATTCGGATTTAACCGGCGTTGTGCTTCAATGGTTGACTTATTTTCTTCTTCAAGCAGAATCCGATGCATGCACATAGTAGGGCTTATACCCTTGATGTCAGCGATAGTCCATCCTATTGCTGTCCTGTGCTCTCTCAGAACTCTAAGCAGTTTCTCTTCTTCCTCCATAGTGAGATTAGCAGCAATAATAACTGGAAGAGTCTCTGATTCCCCCAAGTAAGCATATTTTAGGTGTGATGGGAGTTGCTTCAATACCACTTGTGGAGCTTCTTCAACAGATGGTCGAACTTTAGGTGGAGCTTGACCCAATGCCTCAAAATGTGATTTCCACCTTGGTAGTGCATCCAACTGGTGTGCAACTTCAGCAATGTCAAACTGCTCATTCTGAGTAGAGGCACTGTGTACCATGCATGCTTCTAATGGGTCTTTGGGGTATTCTTGAACAAACTTTTCTGTTACCGCCTCATTTAACAATTCAACTCGGGAGCAAGTCTCTGATTCTTGTGGTAGTTTGGTAGCCTCAAAAACCTTAAATACCATTTCTTCATTCTGCACTCTCAGAGTGAGCAACCCCTGTTGAACATCTATTAAGGTTCTCCCAGTAGCAAGAAATGGCCGACCCAAAATGATAGGTATCTCTCTATCCTCTTCCATATCTAAAATCATAAAATCTGCAGGAAGAATCAGTTTACCCACTTTCACCAAAACATCTTCAATAATTCCTCTTGGGTATTTCACTGAACGATCTGCAAGCTGCAATGAGACTAACGTAGGTTGCACCTCTCCTAGACCAAGCTGTCTATACACAGAAAATGGCATTAAATTAATACTGGCACCTAGATCGCAAAGTGCTTTACTAAAATAAGAATTTCCAATAGTGCAAGGTATAGTGAAACTCCCTGGATCCTTTAGCTTAGGTGGCAGCTTATTTTGAAGTACTGCACTGCATTCTTCTGATAGCATCACCTTTTCATGATTAGCAAACTTCCTCTTATTGGTGCAAATATCTTTCAAAAATTTTGCATAATTCGGTATCTGTTTAACTGCATCAAGAAGAGGAATGTTAATGTTAACCTTACTAAATAATTCAATGAAATCAGAAAATTGCTTATCCTGTTTGGCCTTTTTGAGGCGCTGTGGAAATGGGATCGGTGGCGCATGACGGCTAATTATTTCCGTTCTTTCCCGAGATTTTGCAACATCACTAGTTGATTCAGCATTATCCATTTTCTCGATGTCCTTGGACCTTCTTGCTTCCTCTCTCTGTTTCTACCTCTCTGCCATTCCTAAGTGTGATTGCTTTAGCTTGTTCTTGATTCCTTGGGTTTACTTCAGATTGACTCGGTAGATTTCCCTTTTCTCTTTCTGTTATTGCCTTAGCCAGTTGCCCCATTTGGATCTCTAAATTTCGGATTGCTGCTTGCTGATTTTGAAAATTTGTTTGAGTGGCTTGGGTTAACTCAGCAATCAAGTCTTTCTTCTGCATTTTCTTTTCCTGAAACTGCTGCTTAGGCATGGGATTCTGGACATTCTGGGTGTTACTCCATGAAAAATTTGGATGCTGGCGCCATCCTGGATTGTAAGTATTTGAGTAAGGGTTGTTCTTTTGCCTGTTGTAATCATTGATTTGATTTATCTACTCAGTTGGCAAACTGCTTACTTGGCATTATGCACTGGAGTGTATACCTGCACAAATTTCACACACTCTATTAGAAGGTTTCGCAGCACTAACAGATAGGAAAGTTTTAAACATATTTTCAAGAGAAGAAATTTTTGTATTGATAGAGTTTGCTGCATCTATCTCATGAAGTCCAATCCTTCTCTGTCCTCCTCTGTCGCTTTCCCATTGATCGGAACTGCTTGCCATAGCGTTGATTATTTCAAGAGCTTCTGATGGTCTTTTCTCCATTATTGCCCCCCCACTTGCTGCATCAAGCATAGTCTTACTGGCTGTGAGAAGGCCTTGATAGAAAGTCTGTAATTGTAGCCAAATTGATATCTCATGGTGTGGGCATTTCATTAATAAATCTCTAAATCTTTCCCACGCTTCAGAAAACTCCCCCATCCCTTTGTGTGAAAGTCATGATGTCATTCCTAAGTCTTGCTGTCTTGGCTGGAGGAAAGAATTTTTGAAGAAATTTATTTGCCAACTCAGCCCATGTAGTGATGGATCCAACTGGTAAGGAAATAAGCCAAGCCTTGGCTTTCTCTTTCAAAGAAAATGGAAAAACCGCAATCGGATGGCATCTGGAGATACTCCGTCAATCTTAAAAATGTCACAGATTTCCAGAAAACTGTGAATATGCACTTTTGGGTCCTCATGTGATAATCCATGAAAAGATGGGACCATCTGAATATAAGCAGGCTTTAGCTCGAAGTGACGAGCTTCCACTGCAGGTCGCACAATACATGAAGGTGTAATGTCAACAGTAGGAACTTGCGCTAAATCCATTACTTTAGATGATGTTTCTTGCCTTTGTGATGCCTTTTTTAACTGTCAAAGAGTTCTCTCGATCTCTGGATCGTAAGGTACGATTTCAAGATTTTGAGAACGGCGTCCGTGCATACACGTAGCGAGAGTACCTAGAAATAACTGAATAGAACAAGTAAAATAAACAAAGAGAATATTACTGATAATTGTAACACTAACAAAACAAATAAAGTGAGCCAAAAGATTTAACAAAATAAAATAAAGAATTAAAACATAGTCCCCGGCAACGGCGCCAAAAACTTGTTGCGAATTTTAAAGTATGAAAATTAAAGCCTAAGTTTTGATGTGCTCGCAAGTGTACGAATCGAACAGTAGTATAGCAATATGCAAGCACGGATGTCGAACCCACAGAGACTAGTTAATTCTATAATTCTTATTTAAGCTAAATCTCTAACTCCACCACAAATGTAATTCAAATAAACCAAGAAAAATTAAAATACTAAATAAAACTAAAAATAAGGCAACCAAAGAGAATACTAACTTGATAATAAGGTTGAAATTAATGAGAATGAAAATACTAGGGTTTATGATTTCACCATAATTAATCCCTCTTAATTAACTCGAGTCAATTAATTCTAATTTGTTTTCCGTTGTTGATGATCAACTTCCCTAAAGTATTCAGTGACCATGGTATATGGTGATACTGAAATTATTCAATCCTGCAAATTCCCTATGGTATCTAGGTGAATTATCAACATATTAAACACATTAAGTTCTTTGGAAGTTGTTGGGTGAAATCGCACAAATCCTAATCTATATGGTATCTATGATTAGGAATTTATGGTGTTGATGGTAAGAAGCTATATTCTAATTGGATATGGTATCTACCTCAATTAGCATCAAATTAATTCTCATATAATGGTGATCAAACATTATATTTAAATCATCAATTAAGCACAACTCATCAACACTCAACAATAATGAAAAACAATCATAAAATTCATATAATTAGAAATTAATCAAGAGTTCATAACTAAGCTACATCACAACCCTAGTAAAATAATTAGTTACTCATGAAAATAAGAAAACTAATGCATATAATTGGGAACATTGAAAAGAAGTAGAATGAAATAAAACCCAAAGATTGCAGCTCTCGGCAATGCTTCTGTTTGCTTCTTGACTCTCGGCAAAGCAGCTCTTCTTTTCCACTCACGCTCGGTACTGCTTCTTTTATTTGTTCACGGCAACTCTCCTTTTAATAATATATACGCTTAACTCCCTCCCTTCAGCAATGAACAATTTCTTTATATTTTTTTCTTGTCAAAATATGCGGCTGGTCCTCTCTCTTTTCATGCAGCTTTTGTTCTCAAAGTATGCGCAGCCTCCCCTCTCGCAGCCAGCAACCTTGGCTTTTATGATAAATAAAATTTTAACCCTAAAGTCCACCAGCTAGGCCCACGATTCTTCTACTTAATAAACACTTTTGGCCCACTTCACTCTGTTGCTTTTTAAACCCACGTGCATGCCTTATTTTCCTTTTAATTTCTTCAAGCATCAGCTTTATTTCTTTGAATGCCTTTATGTCTTTATTTTCACTATAATTCAAAACTTTCCTATATAAAGAAAAATAACGAATTAAGATAGAAATCAGTAAAATAAAATATAAACTTAGCATACAATTAAATTAAAAGGTATTACAATAATATGTAATTATACACTTATCATAAAACATGAAGCATCTCAAGAACACAACCACCCCTTCGTAGATCAATTAGGGAATCTCGCATGCCATTGAGATATACTATAGTCAATCAACAAGATTTTGAATCTTTTATGATTGGTGAAGCGGTTCATGTTGATGACCCAAGAAACTACGAAGAAGCAATGTCAGACATTGACTCTTCTAGATGGCTTGAAGCTATGAATTCTGAAATGGAATCCATGTATTCCAATCAAGTATGGACACTTGTTGATCCTCCTGAAGGAATTGGTCTTATTGGGTGTAAATGGGTCTTCAAGAGAAAGATTGGAAAAGATGTATAAGTAGAGACTTATAAAGCTAGACTAGTGGCAAAAAGATATACTCAGAAACAAGGAGTTGATTATGAAGAGACCTTCTCGCCAGTAGCTATGCTAAAATCCATTAGAATTCTCTTAGCTATCGCAGCTTACTTTGACTATGAGATTTGGAAAATGGATGTAAAAAGTAAAAAAAACACTTTTCTAAATGGATTTCTTGAGGAAGAAATTTAAATGAAACAGCCAGAAGGTTTTACATCTAAATGTGATAGTCATAAAGTATGTAAGTTGCAAAGATCTATATATGGTCTAAAGCAAGCATCTAGGAGTTAGAATCTACGATTTGATGATGCGATCAAAACCTTTGGTTTCATAAAAAATGTGGATGAGCCCTGTGTTTACAAAAAGGTCAGTGGGAGCGCCATAACGTTCTTAATATTATATGTGGATGACATATTACTATTGGGAAATGATGTCGCTATAATGACTTCAGTCAAAATATGGTTATCCAAAACATTCTCAATGAAAGACTTGGGAGAAGCAACCTACATTCTTGGAATAAGAATCTATAGAGATAGATCAAGAAGAATGATTGGTTTGTCCCAAAATCTGTACATAGAAAAGGTGCTCAAGAGATTCAATATGTTGGACTCTAAGAGAGGTTTGTTGCCTTGTAGGCATGTAATTCATCTATCTAGATCGATGAGTCCCAAAACACCTCAAGAAATAGCACGTATGAGTCAAGTACTATATGCTTCTGCCATAGGTAGTCTCATGTATGCCATGCTATGTACAAGACCGGATATCGTATTTGTTGTTAGTATAACAAGCAGATTCCAGTCTGATCCAGGAGAAAATCATTGGATAATAGTCAAGGCAATCCTCAAGTACTTAAGAAGAACTAAGGATATGATATTGATTTATGGATCACCAGAACTGAAAGTGAAAGATAGGTGTGGTTCCAATCATTAAAAGAGCGTTCATTTTGAACTGTGACAACAGTGAGGCTATAGCACAGGCCAGGGAACCAAGGTCACACCAGAAATCCAAACACATTCAAAGAAAGTATCACAACTAAGAGAATATGTTGGAGATGGGCAAATAATCATTCAGAAAACACATTCAGCTGACAATGTAGCTGATCCACTTACTAAGCCAATGAACCAAGAACAAATGGAGCGTCATCTTGAGAAGATTAACATTGGGTATCATTAAAACTGGCTTTAGTACAAGTGGGAGTTTGTTAGAGTATATGCCCTAAAACCAGTTATGGATGTAATGGTTTAAAGCATAATATTTGTAATATAATTTATTATTTATTAATAAAATGAATTTGTTAACTACACATTATTACATCCATATTTTATGTGTATGTCCTGAGACATTATGTCAGATGAATATCGTTAATCCAAAAGACGTTTGCGATTATGAGAGTCAACAATATTTGTATATGTCTCAAATTAAGTTCTTGGTAAAATGTGATTGTTATACAGGACAATAATATATCACTTGACCAATATTGTTGTGTGTCGCCTAAATCGACATATGATGTTAATAGAATGGATGATGAGTCTCATATCATAAGGACACAGATAATAGATGTTTCATTAGAAGAATGAAATATCGAACATGACCACAGAAGCGAAAGATCACATGGTAATATTATCTAAGGTCATTGATCTTCGTAATAATATATTAGTGTCATCATATCCTCTGACTTGAGATCATATGATGACTTGTGCGATAATACTCTTGGTTCACTAGTATATCTTCATTCGACTATCCACGTCATTTGAATACATGCTAGATGGCCTTGAGTGATTGACGTACGAAGTCACATATGCTTCAAGATGGGATCCGATAACTTTGATAATTAAAGTTATAAATGTTTCAAGGAAACTTAAAGTTGTGGATATAAGTCTTTGGCCAAAGCAGTCGATATCTTAGAGATATCAGATCCACAAGATGAAGTTTAAAGATATGTCGAGTATAAGGATTTGACCTTACCATGATCCAGACTCGATAAGAAACATAAATATCGGAAGGAATGAGATGACATGTTCGAAGTGTCTAACAGGTTCATATGTTTTTCCCACTTCATTCATCGACTATGGGCCATGGCTTGCTGCTAGGCGATTACCCATGGTCTGTGGAATATCATAGAGATGAATATTAAAGAGTTAATATTATTCCACTGCTACTCGATAATGAACCTAGGACGATCGCACAATATAGTTCTCGTTTATGTTACAAATTCGAGGATGTTTATTAAAAGTTAATAAATGATCGTTTTGGCATTTCCTAATTGGATTAGGATATTCGAGATATTTCGGAAATATTAATTTGATTAATAAATTCGAAAGATAAAATAACATTTAATTGTTAATTAAATATTTGATATTTATATTAAATAAATTAATGTAATTTTAATTAATTGTTAATTAAAATTAAGTAAGTTGAATTAATTAATTAATAGTTAATTAATTATTATGCCAAAATAATATTTAATCTATTGGACTTTAATTTAGTGGGCTAGCACCCAAATTAATTAGAGTCATATTTAAGATTAAATATGGAAGTCTTTATTTAATTAGGATTCCTAATTTGATTAAGTATCCTAATTTTATTTTGGAAAGAATCTTTAGAGACCAAATTTGATTTAGAGAGATATTTGATTGACATTTTTGTATTGAGATACAATTAAAACTTATTATACAAGTTGAAAGGCAATACTTCTTGTATAAGTTGAAAGGCAAAACTTCTTGTTGAAGTTGATGCAAAACTTCTTGTTGAAGTTGAGGCAAAACTTCCTTTTGAAGTTGAGGCAAAACTTCTTGTAGAAAGACTTGTTATTCAAGAAGTACTTATTGTTGAAGTTGAAGGAAAACTTCTTGTTGAAGTTGAAGGTGACAATTGGTTGTTGCCTATATATATATATATATATATATGAACATAAGCAATAAACAAATGCAGTTTTTTTGTTGTTGTAGGTTGCATTCAAGCAGATAAACATATATACACACATCAAATGTTGTTGTTGATATATATTTACAAGAATTACAAAGCAATTTGTGCAAGTGATATATGAATATATATATATATATATATGCGCCAATGGTTTGTTAAAAGGAAAATAAGCAAAGTTTGCATGAGAAAAAGCTAAGTAATTGATGTTACTTGTTAAAAGGAAATATATGCAATTAGCGTGTTGACGTTGATATAGACATATATGCTCGTGCATGAAGCTTGCGCATATTGATGCCAAGTTTTGCATATTTCCGAATTCATATCTCTGAATTGTAATAGTTCCAATTTATTCATAAGGACTTCAAACATCATAGAAAAGAAAATGGTTTCTTTTGTTCTCAATAGTGGGAGCGATTTGTTCGTAGAGGAGCGCTAGTGTGCCAACTAGAGGTGCAACGCTTGGTGCACTACAACAAGGGAAAAATCAATGAGGATATTCAAAAGACTCGAGAAAGATAATAAGCACATCAATGTATGTCTTATTATTAGTAAATTTTATTTATGTTGATAAATAAAATATTTATTGCATGCATGTTAAATTAATATAGATTCATTTAAATAGTATATTGTTTACATCAATAACAACATAACCACGATCTTTAAAGTGGTTTTGGAAGAAAATTTTAAATTCCAGTCACATGGATGCTTCCGCGCTAACCCCAAAACCTTACAGTCTGATGATTGGTAATGCAAGAGGGCTTGGTGGTCTTAGTTTTCCTCGGACCAATATCACTGAGATTATGTTGTTGGTGTTTATAACAGTTGGACTAATGGAGATAGAGAGTGACGATATATTTTTTTTTTGGAATACAAAGTAAACCCCATGTCATCCATACTAGTAGACTCGGCCACGGTTCCGGTTCAGAACCGGAACCGAATCGGTTGGAACCGGACGGTTTCAGTTTCAACTGGTTCCGGAATCGTAATGGACCGGTTCGGTTGGGGTTCCACCCCCAGCCGAACCGGTTGGAACCGTTCGATTCCAACAGTTCCAACTGAAACCGTAGGGTTCCAACAGGAACCCTCCCCAACGGCTACTAACCGTTGAGGAACGGCCCCTAATAATGGTAATAAAACGGTTATTTTTAGGGGTATTTTTGGTATCAAAAAATATTCTAAAATTTATATAAATATGGGTCATTTTTCATTATTTCAACACATCAATTTCTCAACTCTCTCAATTCCTACAATTCTCTTATTCTAAATTCTCTCATTTATAATAACAAATTAGTTATTATCATTCTCAATTTTCTTATTTTTCTTACTTATTTCTTAAACAAAAAAATGACAAGTTCATCTGAGAACATAATGTCAAATATGCCAACCCAAGAGAGCGGCCATAGTGTCGGTTCACAATCACGGAGAAGAGAAGTAAAGTTTCGTTCCTCAGATGTTTTCAAAATTCATTTTCATTTAGACGATACCGATGAAAGTTCAAGAGCAGTATGCAACCATTGTGGGGTTTCCTACAAATTTTCTAGTGGATACGGCAATATGATCAAGCACATGGAAAGACATCGTGCGGTTGAACTTGAACTTGATACGACGCAAACTCAAATGGCCAGGTACGTATCATCTAGTAGAGGTACGAGTGCTGTAGATTTATTTAAATATTCTGATGCAAAAAATAGAGAAGAATTTGTGAAATTAACTTGTATGACACATCTTTCTTTAAGCTTTGGTGAAAAACTTTATTTTACTAATTACGTGCATAATGCTTTAAATCCTGCTGCATGTAGAATGACTCGAAACACAACAAAACGTCACATTTTTAAATTATACAAAGATGGTAAAATTATTTTAAATGAAATATTTAAAGATATTAAAGGTCGTATTTCTATATGTTCTGATATTTGGAGTGACCATTGGCGAACACACTCATACATGGGTGTCACTTGTCATTGGATTGATGCATAATTTACCATGCAAAAACGACTAATTGCATTTAGAGTTTTTGATGACCAACATACTGCACAAAAAATTTATAGAATGATAAAGGTAATTTTTGATGAATATGGTTTAGTAGATAAAATTTTAACAATTGGATTTGATAATGCATCTGCAAATACTGCATCCATCAATGATTTAAAAGAATATGTCAACCAAATTTAGGGGGTCGGTTTTTCATATTCGTTGCACATGTCATGTCCTTAACTTATGTGTTCAAGATGGTCTGCAAAAATTATCACATTTCATTGATCCTATTAAGACATCACTTAATTGTATTTGGTCATATTCTCAAGTTATGAGAGAATGGGCCAAGTTTTGTAAAATAAATGGTATTAAACCGATTAAATTTTCAAGAGATGTTCCAACACGTTGGAATTCAACTTATTTTCTTTTATGTCAAACTTTACAATACAAAGATGCATTATGTAGTGTTTTTTCTCAACATGTTCAAAATATCACATTTTTTCCTAGTCAATGGGATATTTGTGAATTTTTTTTAGAAATTTTAAAAGTTTTTAATGATGATACTTTAATTTTTTGCGGAGTTTATTATCCTACAGCACATTTATTTCTTCTTGAAAGATTGAATATTGTTGGTACTTTCGATGAACATCTTGAAAGTAACGATCCTAATGATATTGTTTTGTTAGAAGCCATTACTGTTATGAAGGTAAAATGGTTGAATTATTTTAGAGAATTTCATTTACTTTATCTTATTGCTGCTGTTTTTTATCCTAAATTTAAATTAGAAGGTTTGAATAGAGCTTTACAAGCTTATTATGATTATTTAGGAATATTAGATGATATTAATATTACAAGAATAATAGTGAGATTAAGAAATGATTTAATTGAGTTATTTAATGATTATATTGTAAGATATAACTTAAGAACATTAGGTGAATCTAGTAGTAGCGAACTGGTAATTCAAACAAGACTTAGCGCATGGGATCATTGGTTACTGCAACAAAATAAAAAAGTTAGGGATACGACAACTAATAACCCCGAATTAGATAATTATTTATCTACAAATTTCGAGTTTCCTACTGAAAGTTTAGTTAGTAAAAATTTTAAAATCCTTGAATGGTGGAATCGACATTAAAATATATATCATGTTTTATCAATTATTGCTAAAGAGATATTGGCAGCACCTATTTCCACCATTGCGGTTGAGCAAGCCTTCAGCTTGGGAGTCAATATATTGGAAGCTAGACGATCTTCATTACATCCAAGCACTCTAGAAGCAACAACTTGTGTGAATGATTGGACTCGAGCTTATCTGAGACAACAATAAGATGCCCCCGATGATTTTGTAGACTTGTTCGATAATGCATCTGCAACAACAAGTGCAAGCGGAACCGGAGCTGAAGGATCAACTGATAATGATGATTCATAATTACAAAATTGTTAATTTTCCGAATGGGAAATATCTTAAAATTGTAATGGAACTATGTGATTTTTGATTTCTCTCACTCCTGGAGGATACGTAGGCAACTTAAATTTTTTTAAATTTAAGTTCAAGCTCTTTTTAATTAATTTTATTTATTTATTAAATTAATCTAATTTATTTTAAATTATTTTCGAATTTTTTATATAATTAAAAAAAAATGTTCGAACCGGAACCGGAACCGACCGGTTCGGTTCACGGTTCCGGTTCCACACTTAAGTATTTATTTATTAATATATTTTTCATGGATATATAAGAAAAAACATCAAATTAAATAACCAATTCAAATACAATTAAATAGTCAAATATTATAATTCTATTTTGTGAGGAAGAAATGAAAATGAAATGTTAATTCAATCTCTTGTGTAATTACATACTAACATAATTATTGTTGGATCTCAAACGATAATAAACTCGTAAATTTAAATGAACAATATAAATTGAAAATAGTTACTAAAATTAATATCAAAAATAGAATTTAAAATATCAAAAATTTAGAAATTATTAAAAGAATAACATTTGAATCCCAAACGAAGTGAGAAAAATGATCAAATGGATTAAAATAAAAACTAAATAGAGTTATTGAAATTAATATAAAACGAAATTTAAAACACAAATAATTTATAAATTATTGAAAGAGTTGAAAAAAATAATAACAAATATAAAAAGTGATGACATTAGATTAAATTCAAACGTAGATTTTATCGTTTTCTTAGAATCATGTGAGTTATAAACTAAAAAGTTGATAGTTTAATTCTTTATTTATTTATTTTTAATCATCCATATCTCTTAAAATTTAGATGATATTATAAATATGATCGCTATACTATCTCATTTTCTCTATAAAAATAGTATTTTATTTTGAAATTATCATTGTGTTTGAATTATTGAATACATCATGCTTTTCTATTGCTGATGGACCTTCCTGCTACGGTCCATTTTCATGGCATTTTATGATCACCTCCATTAGCCCACTATGTGAGAATCTTTTCCACCTCTCGAGGTAATCTTAACTGACCTCAAGAGGTAAATCATGTGCTAATCCATTCCATGAGTAGTGTGTTGGACTCAAGATCTCATATTGAGATTTTGTCTTCGAATCTAGGGAGTGTGTTTTTTATAAGAGCCTACGATAATTGAGAGTTTTACTTGCTCCGCTAGCTCGAAAAATGTGGTTTGGCGGCGAAGTTTCCAACGATTCAAAAAAGAGAGTAGTAATTCCATCCCACCTCAAATGATCCATTATTATGTGAACTCTAAGGGTGGCAAAAAAGCTCGAGCCCGGGGTAAAAAAACCTGGGCCCGGGCCTGGGCTTAGAATAATATATATATTTATATAATAAATTTTATCCCCTTGTGTGTTTTATTTATATAAAACTCGGCCATTGCCACCCTTAGTTAGGAGTGTGCATTAATCAGTTTTAACCGATTAATCGAACCGTTCCGACCCATTTTTTTATAACGGTTCGGTTATTGTGATTAAATCGGTTTTTGCGATTAAAATTGTTAACTTTTTCGGTTATTCGGTTCGGTTACGGTTATGAGATTCGTATAACCGAACCGACTAATCTCATACCCGTAACCGACCGATTAACCGAAATATATATATGCTTCAAAACCCTAAATAAGTAAATAACAAAATTTCACACAGACCGATTGTTAGATAAATTGTTAAAACCGAAAATTATTAAATTATTGGCTATTAAGAAACCCAAAATTTCATAATATTGGGTTAAATATTAAATTTGATGCATATGAATTTATATTTGTGTTAAATTGCTTTGTTGAATATTGAGTTGATGGATTTATATTTGTTGGACTGGTTAATAACCGAATTAACCAAAACCGACCGAAATATAATGGTTAAATTGGTTAATGGTTATGTGTCATCATATGGTTAAATCGGTTACACATTTACTTAAACAAAAAATTTCGGTTCGGTTAAAAAATCAAAGATTAACCGACCGAACCGACCGATGCACACTTATACATACCCTTAGTGAACTCTTATCCCCTTTTGTGTTTTATTTCCAATCAATGGGATGGTAATTTTCTCTGTCTCATCCCATTTGAAACGAGATTTAAGATATATTTTCATGTTCCGAGATAGAACAAAAAAAAATTATTTTAAAAACTCAAACGGGACGAGACGAGATAATAGGATGGGATGAGAATTTATGGGATTGAGATGATTTTTTGTCTAAAAAAATTACAACATGTCAGGACAAAGATGAAATTTCGTATCGATTTCATAAAAAGGTATTGTTCTAAAATGCGCCGCCTAGGCGCTGCGTTTTCGCTCGTCGCGGCCCAACCGCGGCGATTACGAACCAATCGCTGGAGATAGTCGCGCGAAGTGGTTGACGACGTGAAAACGGCGCCTAGGCGCCAATTTCACCGAAAATCGACCACGCAGACACCGAGTCTCGAGGCTTAGGCGCCGAGACTCGGCGCATGTTTTTTCCCCCATAATCCCCCAAAACGACGACGTTTTGGGGGATTATTAATGCCCCCAAAACGTCGTCGTTTTGGGGGATTAGGGTTATAAAAAAAACAAAAAACAAGCGACACATTTTTACTTCTGCTTCATTTCTTCGTTTTTGCTTCTGCTTCATTTCTTCGTTCTTCTTCATTTCGTCTCTTCTTCGTGATTGTTACTTCCACTTCGTTTCTGCTACAATGCTACTTCGACTTTCGTTTCTGGCTTTGGTTTGGTAAGTCTTCATTTTTTTTTATTTCTTTGTCCTCTATTTTTGTTTTGATTTTATTTCTTTGTCCTAAAAATTACATATTGATATTAGATTATTAGTTAGTTACTTAAAGTTGTTAATAAATTATAAATTTAATTAAAGACAAAGCAAATAAATTTTAGGGTTTATGGTGATAAATTGATAATTAAATGTTAATTCGGGATATTAGTTAATAACTAATAGTTATAAACTAATCAAAATAATTGTTAATTGGGAATATTAATTGATAATTATAATGACTATTATTGAATCAAAACTGTGATTCATTCTTAGTAGGGTTAATGGCTTCTTCTTCTGCGGCTTCTAATTCGGAGTGTAGTCCCGTTCTTAAACGGAATTCAAATGATGTTGGATGGGAATATGAGGCTTTAGTGGATTCAAATAACTTGGATAAAGTGAAATGCAAGTTATGTTCAAAAAAAAATTCGGAGGAGTTTATAGAATGAAAGAACATATTGGGCATATATCGGGGAATGTTCCAAAGTGTCCAAAGTCCAGTAAATAAGATCAAGAGAAGTATAGACAAGTCATTTTGGAGGTAAGGAATAAATAGAAAATAAAAGACAGGGATGTTAGTGAGATAAGGCAAGGAGTTAACATTGGGGGGCAATGAAGAAGAAGAATATGAAATTCGTGAAATAGAAGAAGGATTAGATTCAAGACCCCCTCGACATCGCGGCCCTTTAAATAGGTGGACAGTGGCAATCCCTTCTGATTCTTCAGCTAGTGATGGTAAAATAATGCGGCAATAAAATATTAATGAAGTATTTTTTAAAGAGAAGACACATAATATGAAGCGATTTGTTGCTAAGTGGGTTTATGAATCTAGTATTTCGTTCAATGCCATTGACAATGATAGCTGGATAGCGATGATGGAAGCAGTTGGTCAATTTGGACCAGGTTTCAGAGGTCCTAGCCAATATGAATTGAGGGAGCCATTATTGAAAGAGGAAGTTGAAAGTGTTAAAGATTTTCTACAACAACATGAGAATGAGTGGATGGAGAACGTGTGTTCTATCATGACAGATGCTTGAAGTGATAGGAAAATGAGAAGTATAATGAATTTGTGTGTTAATTGCACAATATGTACCACTTTCCTTTCTTCCAAGGAAAGTTTCGATGTGGCGCATACTACTGAGCACATTTATGAGTATGTTATGACGGACATTGAACAAGTGGGGGCGGAAAATGTGGTTCAAGTTGTAACATATAATGCCTCAAACAATATGGCCGCGACAAAGTTGTTGAAGGTGAAGATGTTGGGGTTTTAAGGGGGAATATCGGTAACGCAGAGGAATCGCGGAAAATCAAAATTTTTCGATTTCAAAACTTTTTCTCGGATCAATCAAATAAACTTATTTATTTAATTATCCAATTATCAAATTCTGAAAAATTACACAAGAGATCAAATTTCTTAGTAATTACCGAATTGCCCCAAAACTATGTAAATTGATCATTTTAGTCCAAAAGTTGTCAAATACAATTTTGGATGATTCTAAATCATTTCTAAAATGTTTTTCAACACATCTAATGCATCAAAATCAGATTTAACACAAATCCCCAATTTTTAGTCTAATGCCGTGACAACCCCCAAATTTTCAAGTAATTGCATTTTGGTCCATTTTGTTCAAAACATGCCAATATCAAATCCAATCAACCCAAAAATTTACATGCATCATATTCATACCATAATACATCACATATATGAAAATCCCCAAATCTGGAGTGGGTTATGAACCCTAATTTTTCAATTTCATCAAATTGAGCAATTTTACCAAATCTTTAAAATCCAACACTTTAATCCATTCAATAATTCACCAATCTAGCCTCACCACTTTGAAACAACTCTAGAACAATTCTAGGTTACCAAGGAGTGGCTTACCAACTCTAGAATGACAACTTGATTTTCTAAAAAATCAAAAGTAAAGCTTTGAAACCATTTCAAGCTTACTTACATGCACACATCTTTCATTCAAGTTCACAACAACTAAAACACAAACTATAAGTAGAGAGACAACATCAAAGCAACACAAGATGAAGCTAATCATGTTAGAAATATTTTTCATGTTGGAAGATTTGAAAGAAAACTTACAAAACCTTAAGATTTCCAAGTTTTTCCTTCTTTTCTTCAAACTTTTCTCTCAACCACTTTTGTGTTTCTTTTGTATCTAATGAACTTCTTAAACCCTAAAAGATGAAACAAAACAATATATACTCCACAATTAAGGTGTATATACAAATATCTAGATATTTTTCATTTCATTTAATTTTGCTTTATCAACTTGCTTTAATCATCATCAAACCATTTAATGATCTAAAGTAAGTCAACAAAAGTAACTCAAAAATATAACAAGTATATTCATTTAGGTATATGGCCGAAAATTACACTTAAAATTAAAGGAAAATGATATTTCAATTTTAAACATTTTAAACAAATATCAAAGAAGTTAAATCCAATTTGACTACCATTTCCTTTATTTTAAAGTCAACAATAAACACTTATAATCATTTCCTAACTTTATCATTTGGTTAGATATTTATATTTTAATTATATTAATCATTTAACAATTAATTAATTAATTAATAAATACAAAATATCTCAAATATATGTATTATATTTACTTTAAATATCTCAAATACATATATTAATGATATATGTCAAATACCTTTATTTGAAAATTTATTAATGTGTATTTAATAATATCATATATTAAATACAAACACACATTAATTAGGAAATGACGGTTATGCCTGTTCGCATGTATATTTCGTTTAACGTTTAAACGATTTATAAATAATCATCATTATTCATAAAAGTTGCCCTAGTGCTCTACGAGTATATTTCATTAGTGAGACTCTATAGATTCAAGTATATCCGTCACAAAATCCAATTTCGTGTGCATAATTTACCCACCCGTAAATTATGACGACCACAGATAAACTAGCTGAATCATATAGGTCGAGGTCATTGCATACGTATAATCCCTCTGTCACAAGTATCCGGATAATACCTGAGATATAGATGTAAACGTCAAATCTCTATAGGTATTATCTCGTCGACGTATCTATTAGCAATCTCTAAATAACATTCAGAACTTACTTCCGAAGTTTACTGTGGCCACAGATTTAACAGACTGCTAATCACATATGGACTACCTATGCTATGTACACAGAACTGACGGATCCTATCTTGATACACACAGGATATCCTGAGGATCGGTCCACACCCAACAAACAGACGGAGGTCTGATCTAAATAGATCGATGACGTGACTGCCATCTAAGTGTGGAGGATGTCTCATACATCCACAGTGGTATCTCAAGTCGAAGGACCACTATGCTACTCAACCCGAGAAGATTCTTATTGACGTTGGTGTACCATCCATTAAGAATCTTCGGTGAGTCGTTCAGTGTTTATCTATTATAAACACCTACACGTCTATACGAGTCTCCCTAAACTCATGGTTCATTGGGATAAACCATCGGACCAAGTCTCGATATACGACATGTACTGGTCTCAACGGATTTGACTAACCGACCCGTGTTATTGAATCTTGACCAGGAACTATATTTGATAATATACATTTAGCAGTGACACTTCCCAATGTCAATTACAAATTAGCTTTGTAACTGTGTACTTCATTATATATTATCGGGTCTTTGTCTAATATATACATATCACTAAACAACATTTAGTTTCAATCCAATCGTAATTAGATCGAATACGTATATAAAAACATGAGGTGCAACCATAATTAAGTAATATTATGGAAAATGTGATGTTCGTATTCATAAATCAGACATAAATACGGTTCGGATTGACGCTATGAGCACCAACCCCAACAGAAGATGCCAAATATTTTTTGGAGTTCATGTGCTACTCACACCATAAACCTCATGCTTGAAAGTATTGAGAAATTGCCCAGGTACAAAAAAACCATTTATAGTGCCAAGGCTTTCACCATTTTCGTGTATGCTCATCACAAGACTTTGTCCATGATGAGTTCGTTTACAAAACAGAGGGACATAGTCAGACCAATAGTAACTAGGTTTGCCTCAGCTTTCTTTACCTTACAAAGTTTGATCGAGAAAAAAGAAAGTTTACGAACCATGTTTGCTAGCACGGAATGGGATGAGTGCATATGATCGAAGCAAGCTAAAGGGAAAGCTGCATTTGCCACGGTGATGAATGTCTCTTTTTGGAATGGGGTGACCCAATATTTGATGGTGTTTGCACCTTTGGTGAGGGTGCTTCGATTAGTTGATGGGATAGAAATCCATCCATGGGGTTTGTTTATGGAGAGCTAAAGAATGCAAAAGAAGAGATAAAAGATGCATTGAACAATATTGAGAGTAATTATCGGCCAATCTTGGAGAATATTGATAGTAAAATTGAAGGGCGGCTTGATACTTCATTGCATTGTGTTGCTTATCTATTAAATCCTTACTACTACTATAAGGATACAAGTATTGAGTACGATGTGAATGTAATGTATGAGGTATTTACAGTTGTGGAGGCTTTCTTCCCCAATGACATTGGCATGCAAAGTAAGGTGATAAATGAGGAGTTGTATTCGAATAAGACAAAAGATGAAGCTTTTGGTAGAGAAGTGTCGGTAAAAGCATGTTGTGTATCGATTGATGTTCTTAATTAGGGGTGTTCACGGGTCGGGTCGGGTCGGGTCGGTTTTTTTGAAATTTTGTGAGACCCGATCGGGTCGAGTCACGAGAAGTTCGGGTCGCGGGTCGGGTCACGCGAAGGTAGAACTCGATCGGGTTCGGGTCAGGTCGGGTCGTCATGTCGGTAGAAAAAAATTTTTTTTAATGAATTAATTATTTTGAAATACAAATATTTGTTATTTTATGTCTAAAAAATTATCATAAATATAAATTTTTAATACAACAAAATTAATAAACAAATGAATAAAAGTAAAAACTTTAAAATAATAAAAAAAATTAGAAAATAATAAAAAATTTAGAAAAATAATATAAATACTATAGGTTCGGGTCAGGTTTTAGTATCAAACCCGTTGCCCAACCCGAACATTTCGGGTCGAGTTGAAAATTTGTAATTTTTTTTGGACCCGTGCGGGTCGGGTTGTGATGTGATCCTACCAGCATGGATCGTTTTCGTTTGTTTAGGCTTATTTATTATATATTTTTATATATGGAACCAACATGAATGTCCGTTTTTATTTATTATTTGGGTTAGTTTATTTTATTTAATTATGGGTTCAAAATGGGCTAGAAATTAGGAGTTATGGGTTTTTAGTTGGTAATGCGTAGTTTAGGGCTATATTAGTCTTTTTAGCTCTCTTAGGGTTTGAGTATGTTACTATTTAAACTCAAAAACACCTCTTAATGAAGGACCCTATTATTTGTGCGTGAATAGTAATATTTTCTTGAGATTAAGAAAATTTTATCATCGTTCAGTGATTGAACAAAGACTTATCAAAGGGTTGGCATCCTTTGTGGCGTCCTATTTGCTGGCAAAATTCATCTGAGGCTATCTCCAAGGGTTTTCAAGGACAGGTTCTTTGGGGGTCTACGGGATCTTGGATCGGGTTTCGTCTGTTTCGCATTCTGTTTCGTATCAATTGGTATCAGAGCCAGATTTCAGGTCTGACTTTTATTTATTTTCATTTATTTTGTTTTTCCTGTTAATTCGGTCTTTGAAGTCTTGTTTTTGCTGTCATATTCATTGAGTCATTGATAGCCTTCTACTGTTGTCAATCAAAAAAAAAAAAAACTATTTCTTACTTTTATATTTGTCTGTCAGTTAAAAAAAAATCCCTTTGTTCTGCCTTGTGTCGTGTTCGTGTGTCTTCACCAAAAAGAGTAGGGTTATTGTCTAGCAAAAAAAAAAAAAAAGGAGAAAGTTCACGCCTGTGAACAAAAAAAAAAAAACAAAAAAAGTTAAGTAAGTTCACGCCTGTGAGGCTGTGAACCCAAAAAAAAAGTTTTTTGGAATTACGTTTGTCAGTAAAAAAAAAAATTCATTCATTGGCTAGTGCAGATCAGTAGGCAGTAGGGTTTGTTTGCTTTTTGACCTTTTTGCATGAGAACTTTGTTAATAGGTTGTTGCTGTTGTTAAAAAAAAAAAATCAGATCTGGTCAGTAAAGTTTGATCAATTATCTTGTGTGTTAAGTTGTGCTAGGGATTGCCTTAGTGTTCCTTAATCGAAAAGAAAATTTTTGGTTGAATTTGTCACTGAATTTTGAATCTGATTTTTTCTGTTTTGTTTTGAGACTCATGTGGTTTTTTTAGTCTTATTTTTAGTCTTGTCTTTATCTTTGTCATTTTTTTAGTCTTTTCTTCCTTCTTGAGTTTATTTTTGTGAAGATGTCAAGTGCGTTGGTTGATATTATGGGGCAACCAAGAGATAATATCTTTCGTACTAGAGTATTTGTGAAAGATGAGGTGTGCAGTGTGATTATTGATGGGGAACATTGGGCTAATTTAGTTAGTATCAGTCTCGTGGAGAAATTGAGGTTGTCATTGCGAAACCATCCTAAGCCTTATATGTTACGAGGTTTGCCTAATTGTGATGAGGTTAAGGTGGAGTATCAAGTCATGGTTGTCTTTACTACTATGAGGTTTCATGATGAAGTATTGATGTGATGTGGTGCCTATGCTTGATTGTCATGTATTGTTGGGTGGGTCATGGAAGTATGATAGGCAAGTGTGGCATCATGTTGAGAGGAGTAGGTACATTTATGTCCGGACGGAGCGGAGGTCAGTGATTCTTTCTCTTTTAACACCACAACAAGCGTACAAGATCAATTATAATGAAGAGGAGAAGTGAGGTTGAAAAGAGGAAAAAAGAAAGAGATGTCGAGTGCTTAGCACATAAACTTGCTAGTGATATTGTGAAATAAAAAAGAAGAAAATATGTGCATGATAGTGAGTGAGCAAGCAGTGAAGAGTGAGTGTGATGCTGAAGTTATTTCTATTACTGAAGTGGATGACTTAGTTGTTACTGGTGATGATAAATTTGAAGCTCAATGCATGGCTAAATGTATTGATGAAACTACATGTCTAGTTGAATGTGTTGAGAGTTTTGAACATGCAAATGTGAGTAGTGAGTCGGGAAACACATGGGTAAATACGTGTGAGGGTCTTGTGAGTGTTAAGCATGTAGAATTTGTTGTGAATGAGATTGAGAGTGTGAACTTAATTAGGAATCTCATTGGGAAGGAGAGTGCAATAAAATTAGATTTTGCGGAAGAGTATGGGCAAGAAGGAACAATACACAAGCATTATTGTACTAACATTGAAACTTTTCTTCCATGTGATTTTTCCTTGTTCCAGAATAATCGTCCAATTGATTTTATCATTACTATCTATGATCCGGGCACAGATTCGAGGACGAATCCTTTTCAAGAGAGGGAGAATGATGTGATCCTACCAGCATGGATCGTTTTCGTTTGTTTAGGCTTATTTATTATATATTTTTATATATGGAACCAACATGAATGTCCGTTTTTATTTATTATTTGGGTTAGTTTATTTTATTTAATTATGGGTTCAAAATGGGCTAGAAATTAGGAGTTATGGGTTTTTAGTTGGTAATGCGTAGTTTAGGGCTATATTAGTCTTTTTAGCTCTCTTAGGGTTTGAGTATGTTACTATTTAAACTCAAAAACACCTCTTAATGAAGGACCCTATTATTTGTGCGTGAATAGTAACATTTTCTTGAGATTAAGAAAATTTTATCATCGTTCAGTGATTGAACAAAGACTTATCAAAGGGTTGGCATCCTTTGTGGCGTCCTATTTGCTGGCAAAATTCATCTGAGGCTATCTCCAAGGGTTTTCAAGGACAGGTTCTTTGGGGGTCTACGGGATCTTGGATCGGGTTTCGTCTGTTTCGCATTCTGTTTCGTATCAGGTTGGGTCACATCGGGTCGCGGATTGACCCGACCCCATGAACACCCTTATTTTTAATCAAGGTAAAAACATAGTATTCATTTGAATTATTTTACAAAATTGGTAAGATTTATTATATTTCATTCAAACTAATTATGTTAATTTGTAGTTTCATGGTGGTGTACATATGGACACCATACATCTAACTTGCTAAAAATGGCAAAAAATATATTTTCATTAACCACTAATTCATCCGGGTGCGAACAAAATTGGAGCACTTTTGAGGGGGTAAATATTTAACATTAACTAAATATTTGATTATTGTATTTTGTAATTATTAATATTAATTTATTTATTAAATTATTTATGTAGATTCACATGAAGAAAAAGAATAGACTAGATGTGAATCGATTAAACAATCTTATATTTGTTTCTTTTAATGCCAAGTTGAAGAACAAGCACAAAAAAAGGAGAAAGATTTGAAATTTGATGTATTACAAGCAAAAGATGCTACTAATGCACAATGATGGATTGTTGAGGGTGGTGACTCTAGTGATGATGAAGAAGTAGAGCCCAGTTCGGGGTGTACTTTGAGGATGGTTGGAGAAGTATTTGGGGCAGATGAAATGTTTCAACCTCGAAAAAACGCTAGAAATGCTGAATACAGAGAATTTGATGAAAAAGATTTTGATTCTGATGAAAAACCTAAGGATGATGAGTTTGAAGTGGATGAAAAATAATTAGATATTTAAATATATTTAACTTTGTTAAATGATGATGAACATGAACTTAGTTAAATGATGTTTTATATCATTATATGGTTGATTGAATTTGATTAATGATTTTATGTTTTATTACATTTTGATTGAATTTATATGATTTAGATTATTTATGAATTATGATGTTGGAAAATATTAGATTTTTAACTGTTTGCCGACTAATTGCCTAGGCCCTGCCTAAGCGTTGGGTCGCCGTCCGACTAGCACCTAGCGCGTTTTAGAACATTGTAAAAAGGATAGAACCAGAATTGATAATTCCCGTCCCGAGTATGGCAACGGGTCGGACCCGGGCTTTATCATGCCTGGATGATGTTGGGCAGAGCCGGTCGGGAATTTTAGAAAATAAATTTTTATTTCTAGAAAAAAATAAATATTTTTTGAATTTTTTAATACTTAAAAATGAAAAAAAAAATAAGAAATTCAATTTTTTAGTGTTTTTGTATTAAACTTTAAAATTTAATTATAAATATATGTTTTATAATTAGAAATTATTTTATATAATTAAAAAAAAAATTATCAATAAAATAAGATTCGGACCAAGATTTTTTAATTTAAACATTGAGCCCTAAAAAATACCTACCTATTACAACAGGGTATTGCTACAATACCCTTGGGTATCAGATACCCAAGGGTCTGTAGCATTAAAAAAAAAAAAAAAAAAGAGTAACTGGTTGCAACAACCGGTTGCAACCAGTTACTCTAAAAAAAAAAAAAATAAAAAAAAATTTATTATATAAATTATAAAATATTAATAAAAATAAAATTATAAAAATAATTTATTGTAAGTTTGTTAAAAATTTATTTTTAAAAAATAATGAAAAATAAAATAATATAAAAAATTTATTTTTTTATAATACTGATAAAATAAAATAATATAAAAATATATTGCATAATTATTGGTAAAAGTTGCACGTTTAATGCTAGGGGTTGCATCTTCAACGGTCATAGTTGCAGGTGCGATTTTCGAGGCAGATGTAGTTGCATGTTATTGCTAAAGTTACAAGTCCAACGGTTTCATTTTGCATGTTTATTGCTAAAGGTTTCATCTTCGAAATATTGCATATTTATTGGTCAAAATCGCAAGTTTGATGGTTGAGGTTACATATTCAACGGTCATAGTTGCAGGTGCGATTTTCGAGGCAAATGTAGTTGCATGTTATTGCTAAAGTTACAATTCCAACGGTCACATTTTGCATGTTTATTGCTAAAGGTTTCATCTTTGAAATATTGCATATTTATTGGTCAAAGTTTCAAGTTTAATGGTGAAAGTTGCATATTCAACGGTCATAGTTGCATGTGCGATTTTCGAGGTAGATGTAGTTGCATGTTATTGCTAAAGTTACAATTCCAACGGTCACATTTTGCATGTTTATTGCTAAATGTTTCATCTTCGAAATATTGCATATTTATTGGTCAAAGTTTCAAGTTTAATGGTGGAAGTTGCATATTCAACGGTCATAGTTGCATGTGCGATTTTCGAGGTAGATGTAGTTGCATGTTATTGCTAAAGTTACAAGTCCAACGGTCACATTTTGCATGTTTATTGCTAAAGGTTTCATCTTCGAAATATTGCATATTCATTGGTCAAAGTTGCAAGTTTGATGGTGGAGGTTGCATATTCAACGGTCATAGTTGCATGTGCGATTTTCGAGGTAGATGTAGTTGCATGTTATTGCTAAAGTTACAAGTCCAACGGTCACATTTTGCATGTTTATTGCTAAAAGTTTCATCTTCGAAATATTGCATATTCATTGGTCAAAGTTGCAAGTTTGATGGTGGAGGTTGCATATTCAACGGTCATAGTTGCAGGTTCGATTTTCGAGGCAGATGGAGTTGCATGTTATTGCTAAAGTTACAAGTCCAACGGTCACATTTTGCATGTTTATTGCTAAAGGTTTCATCTTCGAAATATTGCATATTTATTGGTCAAAGTTGCAAGTTTGATGGTGGAGGTTGCATATTCAACGGTCATAGTTGCAGGTTCGATTTTCGAGGCAGATGGAGTTGCATGTTATTGTTAAAGTTACAAGTCCAACGGTCACATTTTGCATGTTTATTGCTAAAGGTTTCATCTTCGAAATATGCACATATTCATTGGTCAAAGTTGCAAGTTTGATGGTAGAGGTGCATATTCAACGGTCATAGTTGCAGGTGTGATTTTCGAGGCAGATGGAGTTGCATGTTATTGCTAAAGGTTACAAGTCCAACGGTACATTTTGCATGTTTATTGCTAAAGGTTTCATCTTCGAAATATTGCATATTTATTGGTCAAAGTTGCATGTTTAATGGTCGAAGTTGCATATTCAACGCTCATAGTTGCAGGTGTGATTTTTCAAATTTTCCAATGGTCTCGTTTTGCATGTTTATTGCTAAAAGTTTCATCTTCCAAATTTGCATATTTATTGGTCAAAGTTGCATGTTTAATGGTCGAAGTTGCATATTCAACGCTCATAGTTGCAGGTGTGATTTTCAATTTTCCAATGGTCTCGTTTTGCATGTTTATTGCTAAAAGTTTCATCTTCCAAATTTGCATATTTATTGGTCAAAATTGCATGTTTATTGGTGGAAGTTGCATATTAAGTGATTTTTTCTTAAAAATTATTTAATTTTTTTATTTTTCAAGTTTAAAATATTTGTTGCATCTTTTAAGGTTGAAAATCGATTCCATATTAAATTCTGTTATAATTACTACACTTGGGACATACATCTACTTATCATCTTTTAAGGTTGAAAGTTGCATCTTAATGGTTAAATTGCATATTGATGGTTTGAAGTTGCATGTATTGGTTATATCTAACAATTACAAATTATTCACTTATCATGTTTATTATTTCGATTCGATCTCGAAGTCATATGAAATGTATTTATTATGAAAATTAATTTTTATTAGTTATTCGTGTATGATTCGTTTTATTATTTCTTTTATCAGTTATTGGTATTTTTCAATTAAGATTCGAGTAATTATGACTATTTACCTTTGAAAAAATAATATTTCGGATATTAACTAAAGTTAATGAGCATGGAGGAAAAATTTTAATTCTTTTTTTTTATAAATAACTATTATTTCATATGAAAAGTAATTAGTATGAAAATGATTTTTTATTAATTACATAAGATGAGAATTTTTTCCAATTATATTTTGTTGTCTTAAATTTTTTAATTAACTTATATTAACAGACATGAAAATGACTTTTTATTAATTACATAAGATGAGAATTTTTTAATTATAGTCTTTCGGATAATTAAATGAACATATGTTAATGTTGATATCTACTTATAATTTTCATTAATTACATATGTTTATGTTGATATCCGTAACTGACCAAAATAACCGAAATATTGAAAAAAAGAAAAACAAATATGATAAATTTTGAAAAATTAATCAATTATTTTGAACATATGTTAATGTTATAGTTTTTTTTTTATAACTACTTACAATTTTTGTTAATCACACATTTATTTACTATGAACTTAAGTTTCAAAGTTATTGGTTTTGTTACATGTTTAAAAATTTTGGATAACATGTATCCATATCATAAACCAATCGAAAACTCGGATATCCGTAACCGACCGAAATAACTGGAAAATTATTTCATTCAAAAAAGAATTATTTGTACAAAGATTAATTAGCAGGTAAATATTTGTAGGTTTTGCAAGTGATGGTCTAACGTCGTCTACGTATCCAACACCATCGACCTCGAAAGCATTTGCAGGTATTAATATTTGAATGATTTTGAGAATTTCTGATTATCACACCGACCGAATGAACATTGAAACATTTACAGGTTTTAATAGTGAAAGCAATATTTGTTGAATCATACACAAATGCCATCGTAGACGAGATGAGGAAATCCTTACAGCTATGTCTAGGTTACTTGGGATAACAGCCTTGTTTTTGTCTTGTTTCTTAATTTTGCCAAGTTTGAAGATTTTTTTCATTATAATCTTAATACAGGTAAAATATACTACTTGAATTTGTTGCAATATGATCTATTACATTTTCAGGCATATGGACAGAACACTAACAATAGTAAATACGTAAATGAAGAAAACACTTTATATAATATTATTGCAGCAACTGATGATCCAGCAACATAGCCAACTAAACATGTCACCCCGAGTTGTTGAGCCTTAGAGCAATCCTCCTTTATTGTTCGAAGAACATTCCGATACAGAAAGTGTACATTTTCCTGTGGATCCTACTCCCAGAGAATGGTAGACATTACAGGGTGTGCAGCTCATCAAAAACACAAAGGGAAAATCCTCATGTATCTTTCAATATTTCATATATTGCAGTATTTATTGAGAAGGTCACATAATTTATAATGAAAGATGACTTTAATGGGAAATGGGAATGCATTAGGGTGCCAGAAGACAAACTGATTAGTAAAATACAACTTGGAATATAAATCTGCAGGGGGCGTAACAATTGTAGGTAACCAGCCGAATGCAAGGGAAAAGAAGAATTTAAAGTTTTAAGGAAATTGAGCAATTACATGGGAGGTTTCGACACCAAAGTGGAATTAGCCCTCTATAAAAACTGCAACCAACAATAAAATGTAAGACCCACAACGGCAGGGGAGAAGCATGATATATCAGATAGCAATAGAACTAAAAGAGTAACTGTTAATACATCTCTTACCCAAAGATCCATTCCGATGCATAAAGCTTAGGAATGCCATCAGCCAAGCCCTTTGCAAAATGAGGATGTGCTTGAACTTGAACTTTGATCGCTTCAAAGGACAGAGAGCCACATTGGCAAAAACTTCAGCAGATGCACTACTAAGAAAAAAAATAAAGCTCCTATTGCAATCACCCAACACATTGGAATAAAGGCTCTTGAAATACTCATATAAACCAAATCTGCAACCCCCTTGAGCAAAGACAGCAACCAAATAGGAACATTTTCTTAGAAAATCACATTAAATTGCTTTAAAAAAAATTGATACCTAATATGATGGCAGAACGGATATCCATATATTTCATTTTAGCTAAAACATGCACAAGATAAACATCCTTCACATTTTTTTGGGATAAAAATATACTGCTGCTTAAGTGTTTCAACTGTCTTAAAGCCTTCATATGCCTCATAAAAGTAATGCTTTATTTGCAGAAAGTTCAAGCAGGGTTTGTAAGTCACTAGTCATTGTCGTAGAAAATAACAGTGTCTGTCGATTTTTTGGCAAGCACTGGAAAATAACTCTCAATTCCTCTTCAAAGCCAACATCCAAAACTCTATCAGCTTCGTCCAACACTAAAAACTAAAGACATCAAAAAGAATATGGATTAGGAATTTAAAGAATAATTGGCCCCAAAAACAAAATGCAAACCATTGCAGTTTCTCTCAGTAACAACAAGAAATACAACCATTACCATGACGAAGTTACCTATCAACTATGATCAAAATTCTTCCACCAATCTCAAGAAAGATAAAACATAAATCAAGCTAGAAGACGTCATGATAGTACCGAACACGAACATGCGAATGATAATGGAAATTGTAAACATTTATTATTATTAATTTTTTGTCAATGGCGGTCACCAATTTACAAATGATTAAACTTCCAGATAAAACAAAAAATTTTCAATCTTCACAAATTTAGAGCTTGCATATATATTAACAAATTACAACACGCTCATGAAATTGCCATTGCTAATAAACAAAATTCAATATTAAATACTGACGAGGCTTAATTCATCATATAGTATATCACAGAACTGTTCAATCAAATCCGAAAAATCAATATACCTTGGTTCTAGAAAACACAGGAGGGATACCGGGATCCTCTTGGAGCAAAACCCTAATCCTTCCAGGTAGTATCTATTAAGACATGCGGTCTACTTATCAAGCTCTTAGCTTGGCTCAACATATCCATGCCTCCAACCACAACATCACATCTCAAATGCAAGCACGAACCCAGAGCCCTAAACTGCTCGGCCAACTGATACGCCAGCTCCCTCGTCGGTGTTATCACCAGCGCTAAAACCCCATATGGGTCCTCAGCCAAACGGTGCAATATGGGCAGTGCAAACGCCGCCGTTTTGCCGCTACCGGTCTGGGCCAACCCCAGCACGTCCTTGCCCTCCAGAATCTTTGGTATGCAGTGGGCTTGGACTGGCGTCGCAAGTTAAACAAGAAATTTCTAAAATAGAAATGAAAAAATGTTATTCTTCTTATGAACATATAATAAAATTATGAAAAGTTACCATCTTCCACAAAAATAAGAAACAAACAAGCATACTTTTTGTTGGATAATATAAAGTACTCTGCCATGACTATTTCCAGGAACTCATTCCAGGAACTATCACGAGAATCACAAGCCCACCCAGGACTTCACCCAAAAGTAAATCCTCTTCTTCTTGTATTGTAATTTTAGGGTACAAATTTGGGGAAAAATTTGTTGTTTGAGAGAAAGACAGATCTTGAATGAGATATGGATTTGAGGAGTGAGAGATGGATTTTTATTTCACGCATATTACCGGCTTGGCCGGTTTTTCCTTTTTTTTTTTTTTTTTTTTCTGACCGTTGGATCACTTTACAGTGATCCAACGGTGAAAAAACCCAGGGGTATGTCATACCCCTGGGGTACCACAGACGTGCCCATTACAACAACGTCGATTTTATTAACAAAACAATGAAAGCTCTCTTCGTAATGGAAAAACCCAAAAAAAAAAAAAAAAAAAAAAAAAAAAAAATCAGATTTGATTGAAAATTTCATTCCCATTTTTTAAAAAAACACCACCACTAGTGCGGGCGGCGTTGAAACAAAACACTCCACCAACAAAAAAAAAAAAAAAACTCAGTTAAAAATCCGCCAATAGTGTACTTCCACGTAGCAAGACCAGCGATATTTCCCACCATGACAAAATAAAATAAAATAAAATTAATGGGATGATGCCGAATCCAAAATGCCTCCACATTCAACAGATGCGATGCTTGTCTTCTTTCTTCATCAATAGAAACTGAACAAAACCGACGAACAAGATGATATGTTGCGGCCGCGTTTTGGCGGTTTCGTATCAGCCGATTCCGTACAGTTATCACGGCGGCAACTCTAGGTTTCGCCGATTCATCTCTAATTGGCGATGTAGAGCGTCCGAGTCTGACTCTTCTTCTTTTGCTCCCTCAATCGACGCCGAGTCTGCTGATAAAAAACGCCGCCGGGTACTCTCTCTCTCTCTCTCTCTCTCCTCCTCTCTCTATCTCTCTTGGTTTGTGTCGTTTAGGTTTTATTTGTTACTTACCACTTTTTTCGGATCGCGCGGATTTTCAAGATATTTGATTTGGAGAGTAGAATTATATATGTAAATGTTTATAAGAGCTGTGAATAGCGCATGGGTATCATAGTGGTTAGTAGTGTCGATGAGAAACTAATAAGAAGTAAAATTCTTATCCGCAAGAGAATGTTTCCAATAAGATATGTATGGATCTGGATATAATTTTCCAACTTATATATGTTTCCTGTGATCTTAGGTGTAATTGGTACTTTCTTGTTGGATTTTTGTATTATTTGAATCAATTGTTGTGTTGAACTCCAAATTTTAGCGGTGAGATGTAAACTAGGGAAAATTGGGGACAGGCAGTGTCAATATTTCGTTAGAGAAATGATCAAAAGTGATGTGGAATTCATCAGGTGGATGGTGAGATGGTGTGCCAAGTTTCTTGAAAATTGTGAAAATACATCTTCTACTTGGTGAATGCCTTGTCGCATGACTTATCATTTTGGATTGAAATTTTGGGATGACCGGATTAGTAGTTTACTCATCTGTCAAATCCCCAGAGTAGCTTATTGGTGTGACTGAGTGCTGTTTCTCACTTGATGGCGCTTGGGCTTGAACTGCCCATGTGGTGGGGTCAACTGGTACTGGGGTTGCGTGGTGGAACTGGGAGTGCTACTGGCACCTTCCTACCCAAACTTTTGTTTAGTAAATAAAAAGAAGAAAAAGGTCGTTGTGACGTGTGAAAATTTCGTTACATTTTTTTGTTCTGTCGCATTACCCAATGTATAATGGTTCATACAAGGTTATCATTACTTCATGTGCATGTCTCTTTGGAATAACCGAATAAGAAATTAGTATAACCCGAAGATGGAGATGAAGCAATGTATGCGAGAGGGGAGTAATGTCCAACTGTTTTTTAGAATTCTTGTCACTCAATAAAAATTTCATTTTATTATTTCTTGTGGATGGCATATTACGTTACACAATATTTTTTGTTCTTTTTGTTTCTTTGGACGCTTTGGCAAGAGGGGAAGGTACGGGTTGACTTATGAATGACACCCAAAAATTAGATAAGTCTTAGGTGTCTAAATAAACCCATAAAAAGATTGTTATAGACGTGTCTTGTTATTTTGAATGCAGATTTTGTATCATAGAAGGGCCTGAGACAGTGCAGGATTTTGCCAAGATGGAACTGCAAGAAATTCAAGATAACATTCGAAGTCGGCGGAATAAAATTTTCCTACATATGGAAGAGGTGAGCTTCTACGGTTTATTTTTTCTTGCCATTAATGTCCTTTATGAAGGAGGACTCGGGACTATAATATTATACTATAGGAGGGTTTCTTCACACTGTCTTAGCTGGGATAATGCAATTTAAAACTTTTAAACTGCTTAAACCAGATTGCATGTGCGGAAATAGCAGGCTGACTGTACTGTAAGTGCAAACTGCAAAGTACAGTTTCAAAGATAATCTCTATTTATAAGCAGTTTCTTATAGAAGGTTTAATCCATAGTAATAGTGCTTCTGCTGGAAATATATGATGCTAATTCAAAATAGGGCAATATATTATCATTGTAATCCATTACTTCTTGGTTTTTGGAATTTGGATGCATTACCATGTGTAGTAGCTCTCTTGCCTGGCATAAATTTACATTCCCCTTTCTGTGCTCTTCCCGCATAGTAAATGCAGAAATGTTTAATGTTAGCTTTAGTTTGCAATTTTACATACTTTTTTCTTCTGACATTTTCTAAGTGCATATATATGCTGTGAAATGTTCATAGGTTCGCAGGCTGAGGATACAGCAGAGAATTAAAAATGCTGAACTTGGTATTTTCAACGAAGAACAAGAAAATGAACTTCCTAGTTTTCCATCATTTATCCCGTTCTTGCCTCCTTTGGTTAGTATTCTTTGAAACCTTTTATGCAATGCTAGTGTTCTTACTGTGATTACATGTGACTGTAACTTTGTATTTTTTAAATTAATCTGTCTACTTCCTTTTTCCTTTATTATTGATTCTTACAGTATTAGTTGAAACCAACAAGGGTACATCTTCTTCTTGAAGATGTTGATAGCATGGTGATTATTTTATGTAATCAATGCTTGCTTGCAGAGTGCAGCAAATTTGAAGGTGTACTATGCCACTTGCTTTTCTCTTATTGCTGGGATTATTCTTTTTGGCGGCCTTCTAGCACCCTCTGTAAGTTTTTTATGCATTTAACTGCTATTATCAGATTAACCTGTGATTTTTCCCCCAGGGGCGCAGCGGAGTGGCTTTCAGCCTCTTTATTTGGCTAGCCACCCGAGTTTGACTCCTGGTGGAGATAGGGGTGAAAAAAATTATATTTGGGCTATGCCCTCCCATACCTTTTAAATATATATACACAAGCGCGCGCGCACATACACACTTTTGTTGATAAGGAAGGTAGTTTATAACTTGGAAGCATGAAAGGTGTGGCGTGCGCAAGATGTGCAAACTTGGAGAACAAATTATGTTTAGCCCTCTCCTAGTGAAGAAGACCGTTTTTCTTTTCCTTTTTTAAATGTAATTAGCTGAGTTAAGTCCTCTTGAGTTAGTACATGGTTGCATGAAAGAGAGAATGCTCAAAATTTAGTCAATATCTGATGATTACGAGCAATTGAAGAGAGATTGTCAGATTGATAGAGACGAGTTCTATTTTCTTTACAGTTTCCTAATTTCTTTTTTCTTTTGCATCTCAGCTGGAGCTTAAGCTGGGTATAGGTGGCACATCATATGAAGATTTTATTAGGAGTGTGCATTTGCCAATGCAGTTGAGGTATGGATGATATTTTGGTCTTTTACTGATATCTAGTTACACTGTTGCCGGCTTGCAGCTTTCTTGTTGAATTAATAAAATACAGTCCACTATCTCCAATTATGGTGGTTTCTCTTACATTATGATATCACATTGGAGATGTTATAGTTTGATACTTACCGGTATTCACTGCTGCAAAATTCAGTCAGGTCGATCCCATAGTCGCGTCATTCTCTGGAGGAGCAGTTGGGGTGATTTCAGCCTTGATGGTAGTTGAAGTAAACAATGTGAAGCAGCAGGAGCATAAAAGATGCAAATACTGTCTTGGAACTGGTATATTCTTTCCTCCACTTTCTGAGTTTTTTCTTCATCAGTTTTCTAAGCTGTCGTGTCTATTTCTGAGAAACGTGTATGCCAACCATGGGCAGTAGGCTTGACCTGCATAGTCACTGCATTAAATCTTTAGTTGGGCCAAATACATAGGACGTTAAGCCCAAGTACTTCCTATTATCACCTTTCTGCTAGACCCTCTGTAGTTATGCTATCATCATTCCGAGTTCACATTGGCTAAATATAGATTTGTGTTAAAAATATCCATCTTGGCTACATTGTCGTGGAAGGATTCCTATATTTTCTTACTCTACTCAATACTCATATTCTTATTCGACCTGATAAATGCAGGGTATCTTGCTTGTGCACGGTGCTCGAGTACAGGAGCACTCGTTCTTATTGAGCCAGTCTCAACAGTCAATGGTGGAGATAAACCTCTATCTGATCCAAAAACAGAAAGATGTTCGAACTGTTCAGGATCTGGAAAGGTTGGACATCTAAGGGAATTTGCTGAACTAGGAATTCTTACAAAATTAGTCTAACATCCGTACTTTTTCTTGAAAATTCACCAATTGTTAATGATACTATTGATGCATGATTTGAAGCTCAAATTCTAACAAGTTCAAACCTTTTGGCCATTTCTTAAACTTTGCAGGTGATGTGCCCTACATGCCTCTGCACCGGAATGGCAATGGCAAGTGAACATGATCCACGGATTGACCCTTTCGATTAAAGGTGCATTGGCTCTGACTCTCACAACTTGTGAATTTATGTACCACAGATGTTCTGTTTGCAATATAACCAGATTTTTGTACATATAAACAAATCAATAAACCATACTTATATTCTTTTTAGGGATAATAACAAAAAACGCCACACAAGTATAAGGTTCCAAAGGATGGATCTGCATCCTTGACAAAAGGAATCTTAATCCTTGACAAAAGGAATCTTAAGCGCTACTATAAATTATCTAGTACGCTAGAGGATTCTTTTAGTCTATTTTACGTTTATTAGTTTTATTTTCCCGTTGTGTTACTAGACTGGATGAAGAGTCCTGTGGAAACTCCTTTATAGACCAATGAAAATTAACTGAGCTATGCGTTTTTTTCACAAGAAGGCATTATCACCATCACAGCAGAATGAAAGGCATCATTGTTATAAAGCAAAAAGAAGCTATTATCAGTGGTTCCATTAACTTGGTACATGATGAACAGCTATTGTTAAGATCCTAAATCCCACATTGTGGGTTACCTTTTTTTTACAAGTCTGTTTTTAAGAATGAGTTGCACTCGTGGTTCTTATAATTAAAGGATACTAGTTTATTTTAATTGTTTAGTATTAGGATTAGATTTTCTTATTTAGATTAGGATTTAGGGTTATAGTTAGATTAGAAGTAGGATAAGATAATTCCAAACCTCTCTTTCAAACCTTCCCCTCTTGTCAAATTCCTCTCCTCTCATCCCCTGATTCTTAAATTATTCCTCTGTTCATCCTTGAATCCTCTATATTCTTTTTGGATTTAATCCAGTGACACCTAGAACCCCAAAGAAGAGTCCAATGATCTTCAAGAACAAATGCAATGCATTCTGGAACAATTGAATCAACTAGGGAAGGGATTACAATCATGATGTAGTTTGATTACAATCATCTCATATCATCTAGCATGTGTTATTGTGAGAAATTGTTTACATATATGTGGATTCGATAATCATGTCTATCGGATTAGTCTTTTGATTAGTTAAACCCAATCTCGATTTCTAGTCTTTTGATTAGTCTTATATTAGAGGGACGAGACCTCACACGACTCGAGGTCCAAATAAAAGTGCGGAGATTTGGTAACCTTGAAGCGCAAGAACAGTGGAGGGCGCTTCTTTGTCGAACGCATTAATGGCCTCTTCTTGAAATCGAGCAAGTTCAAAGTTCTCTATATTCTTTTCGGAAGTTACGCATTATTGAATCCAATCACACCTAGGAGTGAGCAGAACTGATTTAGGTTCAATTCCTAATTTTTATGAATTGGAATCTATTCTATTAAATAAGGTATTCTATTTAGTTGTTCTGATTCGGCTCTAAATCATTCTATTTTGACAATGAAAAAAATATTTATTAATTTTAACGAAAAGAAGATATGTTAACTTTTCAACTCTCTATTGCATAAAAATGTGTTAACTTATGAGATTTTATAAATTTAAAATTAATATGAAGATGTTGGACATAATTATATCTTATGAAATTGCAGGTTTTTATTCTTATTTCTCAATTGAATTAAAACAGCAAGAATTCCTCAACATATTAAAAAATGAAACTTGTAATTCGTTACTCAAATTGACTTAACATATTACCTCAAGTTATATTAATTATAGAAATATCTCATAAATAATGATAAATTAGACGCAATCACAACCATTGGTACGTTTTAGCCTTGTATATGTTCATATGGAAATTGGAATTTCTAACATAATAATGTAACATTATTTTTGTATTTGTAATTTCTTTTGAGCTGGGCAATTTTCAACCAAAGGTCAAAATGTGTTAATTTAATACTAATCTAAATTTTAAAAAAAAAAATCACTCCAAAAAAATCAAAAATTTTGAGTTAATTTAATATTAATTCAGTTATATATTTTCAAGTCTATGGTCGAATTTCAATTCTAAATTTTGAAGAACTGAATCTTATCCAGAAAAATTTGATTCCTAACTATTAGGAACTGAAACTTACCATATTATAATCGATTCCGATTTCTGAAACGAATTTTCGGCTCGGTTCCAAGCAATTCCAGATAAATCCGAAACCGTTAGTCACCCCTAGTCATACTTAAGAAACCAAACAAGGTTAAATAGTATCTTCTCGAACAATGTTGTAATTATATACAAAAAATATTGCAACATTGACATTTTATACAATGGAACTTTTGGCTTTTTACCCCAACTTTAAGGCCGGCGTTTTGGCGACTTCACAATCCTCTTCTCATCACAGTGATTTGTATTGCTCGATCAAACGAGAAGCATGGAGACGTGATGTAGGGGATTCAGTGCATCCCAAACTTCTTAGAAAAGCCATCTATTACCACCATTCAACAAAAAGTGATGTGATTCTATGATTCAATTCATATAGGTTCAACTACATATAGACATTAGAATCCCCCACGTGCGTAGTGAAATTGGATTTCAAGCATCTTAATAAAACTTGATATCTTAATTCGACTATTGGGACGTAACGTGAAAATATATTTGGACTTGAATACCCTTTTAGCTTTAAAAAATATATATATATATATAGAATCTAGAAAGAGAAATAAAACATGTTATCAATTAGTTGATTGATTGTTAGCTACCTGTTTAGAAGTTGGTTCCGACGAACCCATTGATTTCTCAACCCTTAATTTCTGAAAATGCTCCTGGAGAAATTTTTTTTAAAAAAAAAAAAAAACGTCAGGGGATCTTTTTAAATTTCTTTAGAGAAACAAATTATAGCATAGTATAAACCGAAATACAAGACTGCATGCTCTAAAGGTAGCACCTAGTGTATAAGGCTCCCGTTATAAAGAGGATTTGGGGAAGGTTCAGATGTTTGCAGTTTTAGAGGGTAGTTTTTTACATGCAAGGACATTTGACATTAACAAGAACATAAGAGGTTGTTTCCGAGACTCAAACCTGTGACTTTTAGGTCACAATAAAATAACCTTATCGTTACACCAAAATTCATTATCAATAACATAATACAAAAAAATTGTTCCTCTTGCACATTTTTACTACGATTTTTGCATTCTGATTGAGAGCTAAATACCCTATATGGATATTTGCTCCATCGTGGACATATATTTCCCAGAACAGGACCTGAAGAAACTGCCACTTTTCAGTTATCTGAGAATTGGATAGCCTAAAGTTGATAAGTTTGAAGCTCACTTTAAACTAATCAAGAGAACATTGCTGAAGGAAAATGTAAAAAAAGTGAACATGTTTCTGTATTTTTCAGTAAGTACTTGGAAGCTGAAATCGCAAACCTGTTTCTCTCGCATCATATGAGCACGTTGATCAGCAGGAATTTTTTCCCATCTCAAAACCTGTAAAAGGAATCAAGGAAACTCTATATTGAGTAAAATCTGTTAAATATATAATCTCATCTATTAAATAATGATTCCATTTAGAGATGTGCGCCTATACTTACGCGTTCTGCATAGTGAGTTGCTTCGTCGCAGCTTAAACAAGACTTCAGAGCACGCAAAACATCCTATGAAATCATGCAGGAATAGTTTCATAAAGTTTAATGATTGTGGCTAATACAGATGTAAAAATCAATGTAAGGTTTGTACAAGTTACAAAAGTCGCATGGATGATTGATCTGTATGTGGTGGATATTGATTCTAAATGAATGTACATAACTGGTTATCAAAATCCAAGATATTTTCGGAATCACGTCCATAAGACTTCATTCAATGGAACAGCCAACGTCCTACCGGAAAAGTGCATTGAAAGGGCGTCATAGTAGAATCCCAGATATATCATTTCGATGAAAATGAAGATGGGTATTCAGCATAAAATACAACCTCAGTTATTGCAGAGAACTTAATTTGAAAAGTTGCTTTAAATTTAAAAAAGGGAAAGTAGTACAACCTTATGTTTGTTTTTCTTGACTCTTAGGCGTTCATCAATTACAAACTGAACCTGTAAATATAGAAAGTCCAAGCTTAATACTTTCACTAGGTAAGTAATACAGATGCTACTCGTCATTTGTTTAAAAAAAATAATAATAATAAGGCAGAGTTAAGCACACGCTGCGGTGTTTATAATTATCTGTTTCATCAGATATAGCATTTGAGACCACTAAACTAATCTGCATGACTAGACAGGAAACCAGGTGATTGAAATGCCCATTCTTGAAGATTCTGGAGTTGAATCATTATTACGTATATACATAATCAATAGTGTGACTTATAAACACGGCGGGTCAGCTTTGATGGAAATGCACATATATTTTACACTCATGAAATCAAATTTGTTTTGATAGATCCTGCAGAGCATGGCATTCTAGGTTTTAAAGCTTCATGAAATAAAAACTGAGTATATGGTCCTAGTTCTTATAGAAGTTCTTTTTTTTTGGAAACTATATAGTATATACATGTCAACATCAAATTGCTGCAGGCAGAAACTTAGTGAACCGTAAACGTAACATGAAAATGAAGAAAAAAAATAACAAAAAAGTTACCTTGTTAAGTAATCTCTTGGGCTCCTGGAAGGCTTTCTTCTTCGCCCATTGATGGAATAAATGGGAAACGATTGATCTGTCCTCCACACTGAATCTGTAAAGCAGAAACAATTGAACTGGAATGAAAACTACATCCCAAAAGGGAGTTACCATGTTTGATAATATTCTTATTCTGCACGTCAAAGTTTAAAGGAGAACCTTCGTAAAAAACTATTTCCATCGCATGCCTCCACTGGTTCCAATGAATCTGTCGCAGCCCCATTGAGTTGACCATTGAGGAAGTCATTTGACACCAAAGCTGTTTCAGAAGGGTGCTCTTCTCTTGGTAGATCAACTGTAAATTGGGCAGTTCTTTCTGGAATGTTCTCATGCTTTGTTTGCTGTTCTTTTACACTTAGCTCGGCCTACACAAGAACATTGTCTGTCAATTTGACTGATCATCCGGGAAACAAAAGCCAAACATTATGATGACAAACAACAAACAATGAAAAATGAAACATAAAAATTAAAATTATTTTTTTCAACATATGAAGTCCATGTAATGTGTTACAGACAGCATATATATATAATGAAAATTTTCAGCCATGTAGTGATTTTCTGTCCAAACATCAAGAAGAAAAGTCACAAAATATAAGATTATCGATGTGTCCGAGAGAAATGACAGCATATTGGCATATTTATATTATCTATATTACATGTATCTGAGATGTGTGTTTAATATAATCATGGAAGAATGCTCACAATTGCAAAGAAAGTGAAATATGAAATAATATTTCTGAATTATGACAACTGAATATGCATTTACTAGCAAAACCAAGAGCTTCATCACAATTGACACCAATTCTATTGAGAAAATAATGCATTATACATGCATTTCAGTTACTTCCAGATTTTCAAATAAACAATTTTATACTATTTTCATATCTCAATCTTTCTATATAAGGAGGATGAAAGTTTATTCAAAATTCAAGTTTGAAACAGATTTTATACTCGTACATAAATAACAGAATGACACTGGCTTGTCAGAGCCAACAACGGTGAAGAACCAAACCAAACATAAACTTATTTCACAACTCAGACTCAAAACTTGCAAAATAATAACCGAATAAATTTAGAAGCAGAAGAACACACCTGAACCTCCAAAAGATGATGCGGTATTTCTTTGAGAAATCGTGATGGTTGAAGCAGCTGAATGGAGTCAGATTGTTATATGAGAGAAACAACAATGAACAAAATGGTGCAAAAGTTGTGCATAATTCAAACCTGCCAATTAGCATCCATCATGACATATAGAATGAAAAGTTTTTTCTGAGCACGAGTCATTGCTACATATAATAGACGCCGTTCCTCCTAAAATTTTAAAAATGAGAAAGACTAGTAGTAATAGAGTTCCCATTCAAACAATTTATACTACAAAAAGAAACTTATTAACAATTTTCCACATGGATTAAAAGTACCTCAACCGATGTCCCTTTTTCATTGACAGCACCATTAAATTCATGTACCAAAGGAATTTCAGTTTCATTTGCCTGCACCCAGTAGTTAGGAAGCAAGAAGGGATTTATCAAGTTGAAGTGAAAAAGCTAGTATTGAAAGCAAATAAGCAGTACCAAGAATCAAAAGAGGAACTGTAATCAACAAGCCAATGAACAACAAATCACAAAGTTCATCTTAATGAAGTGAAACATCAAGGTCCCAGTGCTGTACCTCTAGGATAAAACATATTGTCTAATGCTTTCTCTACAAAACAAAACAATCTGTATTGACAGTATGACAGCCTTATGAAACAATTTTCAAATAGGAATTTCCAGTTCTGATTACGGATCATGAACCTTTTGGTCTGCTCAACTCTTTAAATTTGTTCTATCATTTATAGTTTCAACTATATAGTTGCAGGAACTTTTGATAAGAGTTCTACATTTACTACGAAGAACAATTGTAGGCAGTTTTCGAAATTATGGGCAGAAAGAATTAGTAAATGAACATAGCCAAGTACCTTCACTATGAAAACTGTGTCCCATTCTAAGCCTTTTGACTGCACAAGGAAAAAGAGGAAGATAAGGCAAAAGTTAATCAGAACATTTTTAATGATTCTACTAGGACATGCCAGGGGAAATCCTTGGAAATGAACAAGAAGATGTTTGAGAGGAAAATACCTGATGAATGGTGGTCAAAGTGACAGAATTTTTATTATCATGTCTTCGGGTTCGGAAATTTTCTGTCTCTCGCTCTGATATGTAGTCAACAAAAGCTTTAAGTACACTGATACAACCTTTTTTATTTTCATCCATGTTTCCCTCCTCATTTGTTGCCGTAAATTTTGTAGATAAAAAATCAGTAACGTCATCTAATAAGTATTGGAGAACCTGCAATTAGGAATTGCCAAATTCCATTGCATATATCAAACTTTCAACAAAAACTCTACTTCGTTATATTTTAGTCAATTGATATGGCACATAAAGTGTTAGTCTGGAAGTCTCTTATGATCAACAGTTTGTCTCTTGAAACGATGTTGGTAGCAGCAAATCATTATTCTTTAAGTTGATTGTTGAACTGTAATGATAAACATTTGTGCAACACTTGAAGTAGGACACTGGACCCAGCAATGATACAAAAACAACTAAATTCTACTGTCTGTTGCTATTAAATGAAAGCAGCACATCCAAATAATCTAGTAAATTCAGCAGTTTGGAATAATAATAAAATATTGACCCCTAATCAAAATAGAGAAAACGAGGACAAATAAAAGATAGACAGGGATAAGATAAACATTTCTGGATGAAGTGTAAGGAAAAATGATCTATTATACTTACATATATGGATAATAATTATGTGAAAAAATTTCATGCAATTGTAGCCTAATTTTGCATCAGCTTGAAAGCTCTGAACTTACAGATCTGAGGTCATTCTCTTCATTAAGCAATTTCCCTCCATCAAAATCAACAATTGCCCGCTGCTCAAGAAGGTACTTCTAAAAGTGAAAGACAAGTGAGCATATACAACAGGAAATATGTATACGAAACCACAACTGTTGATGAACGATAGATACAAATTATTCTTATAGTTTAACAATGAAACTCATCATTACGAAGAACAGTTCTATGTCTCGAAACAGTGTTGTTAGAGGCGCGCCTCGAGGCGAGAGGCGCACGAGGCGATCGCTGATGCGCATCCAACTGGTCGAGGCGAGGCGACGTGAGGCGCAGCGAGGCGTGCGCATCATGGTTTTATGGTTTTTTCATCAGTTTTTTTAGTTTTTTTTCATTTGTGTTTTTTTCTCATCTTTTTTTTCAATTTCTTTATTTACGATTCTTTCTTTTACATTTGTGTTTCTTTTTTCTTTTAGAGTTATGTTTTATTTTTTATTTTTTATTTTTTTTCCAGTTCTGTTTCTTTCTTCATTTTTTTTCCATTTTCTTTATTTACGATTTTTTCTTTTACATTTTCTTTATTCACAATTCTTTTTTCAGTTCTGTTTTATCTTTAGTAGATTTTTTTTAATGCTTCTTGTTTTTCATTTTCTTGAACTTGAACTATGTATTTTTTGTTAAGAATATGATGATGTTATTTCCTTTGACTAGATACTTTTTAATTATGCTTGCTTTTATTATTTTCTTGAATTTGAAGTTTTGAATTGTGTATATTTTATCAAGTATTATGAATTGGACAAGTAGAAGTAATATAAAAGTAGATTATATGTCAAAATATTACTATCTATTTCTTATTTTTTTACATTTACAAGTTAATGATGTATATATTACAAATTTAAAATTACTATTAATAAATGTGTGCTTCATGTTTGTGAGACGTGAGCCTCTCGCCTCATTTTTCTGGCTCTGATCGCCATGGTGCGTCTCTCGCCTTTAAGAAACCTTGTCTCGAAAACATTGGAATGGACCGGAATCATTTAGAAAACATATTGATTGACATAGAAAGTTGATGAAACATAAATATATAAATGCTAATAGACATTTGCAGCAGCGTTGAATACCAAATCAAACAAAGTCTTTTCCAACTATGTGGGGTCGGCTACATGGATCTTTTGAATATTAGGGGAAAAAAACATGATAATAGCTTCTATGAAGATGGAAAATGGACACACGCAAATTACACTAAAACAATTCTCTTTTTCAAAATTTGGCAGAAGAAGAGTGGAAGACAAACCTGAGGTACCATGTTTGCCACAGAAGTTATGACAGCTGAAATTGATTGTTCCTATAAAGAATTAATGGATGAAATGGAATTCTCTAGTAAGTTGATGCTTAATCGGCTACGTTATTTTTAAGAAGAAAAAGCTATAAGAAGCACATTTCATCTTTAATGTAATAATTAGGTTTAGCTGAAATCACGCCTAGTTGAGGAAGCAAGCTCAATTCCGATGAACAATATTATATATTAAATCATCACAACAAAATCATTTTTCCTCATGGAAGATTCCTTTTTTTTATTAATGGATATAGAAGCACGGTCAGTAATTCACAAGTAATCATCATACTTACTCGATGAGCAAGTTTGGATATCATTTCTAGGGTTAATAACACCTTGCGTCCTTGGGTAAGCTGGCTCCTGTGTGATCAATTACAACTTACAAGGATTAAAAAATATAAGTGATTGTCTATCGGCCAAACACTAGAAGCTCGTGATTGTGTGTGTAAGTGAGTGACCGAGAGAGATTCACTTGCCCTGCATGAAATACTCAGACTCTTACCATGTTACTAACAATGAATTTTGGAGAATGGGCTTGCTCCTTGCTAATAAAAATTTTCAATTTAAAATCTTAGGTGAGATGACGAGATTAATTTTCATTATAGCACAAAGGCTCCCTATGAATGCTATTAAGAGATAAACATCAATTCAATCTCTTGAGGTCCAGGAAAAAAAAATAATGATTTGGCATAATAATATGAGCTGAGAAATTATCATATTAAGTTAAATCTACTGAACTCTAGGTGTATAAGCTATAGCTTAGAATTCTTGTATCGAAAGCTTGAAGCAGTATTTGTTGTCGGTAGACTCAGTACTGCAATGAATGTCATGGCATCAACATCCAATGTCAGCATACAACCAGTGTTATTAAAAGCGCAAGGCGCACCGAGGCGCAAAAGGTCCTGGAGCCTAGGCGCGCGCCTGAGGAATGTGAGGCGCATATTTGTATATATAATTTTTCAATTAGAAAGAGGAAGATGTATATTCTTCTAATCATTTTGTTTTGAGTATTTTCTAATATTTTGACCAAATTATGACAAAACATTTATAAATTATTGCACTCAATTAAATTTATATATATCACTATTTTCATAACTAAGTTGCTATAATAACTAAGATATTAATATTTACTTATATTGTCTTATGTACAATTTTATTATTACTAGTTTAATCTTTTGGTTAAAATTATGTTCCCATAATTATAAATGTATGAACTATTATTAATTATTATGGCAGACATTTATATTTTACAAAATATAAATTTTTCTTATAATTTTAAACAATCCCAACAAATTATCTAAGAGTCATATCAAAAGTAAATAAATTAAGTTAAATTATGAGATTTATTGTTATTATTCTTTTTTTTTTAACTCTCTATGCTGGAAAAAAACCTAAAAAAGTACAAAAAAGAGCTTTAATCAACGAAATCGGGTCAAAAACCAAGATTTTTGGCATTATGCGCCTAAGGCGCGCCTCATTCATTGGCATCAGGCGCGCGCCTCATCGCCTAGGCGCGCGCCTGATGCACGTCGCCTCGCCTGGATACCCTCTAGGCGCAATGGCTAGCGCCTCTACCTAGGCGCGCCTTTGATAACACTGCATACAACATTTGGAATAACTAGGCTTAATAAATTGTTTTAGTCCTAGCAAATTATTCAAGATTATTTATCACATGAATTACGAAAAAATTGGTAAAAAAAAACCTCTTAAAGGTACCGGAAATCTTTGCACCAAAAATGTCATGGGCAGCTGATATGAAGCTGCATTTTCTGATAGTTGAGATTTTATCAATATGATCAATTACCTGCCAGAGAGAAAATGAGAGGTCATCAATACATGATCTTAGAAGGTGTATGCCTCTAAAGTGTAATAAGCACTCTCCTGGAAATAAAATAATATTAAGCATTTACCCTCTTCTTTTCCTCTTTCTCAAGAGGAAGTAAAGCCTTGAACACTCGACGATAAGGGCCATCATCACAACAAGGCAATGTTGTTCTAAGCATCGCAATGATTGCTCTAACTACCTATTACAATACTATTTTTTAGTGAACATGCATCTTGGTAAAACAGAAGAAAATAGCATCAAACATCAAAAAGTAGGCAACAACAAAAGAGCAAAATACAAGATTTACAATAACATAAAATAGTACACAATAAAGTTGAAAAACAAAAACCATCAACCATTACATTGAAGGTCTAGAAAACTTGTACCAATAGGCCAAGAAATGAGGAAGAGTAGGCATTGCCCCTTTTGAAATATTTAATTACATTACGATGTATAGGAAAGAAACACCAATACAAATTTTGTATTTGTTAATGGCAATCGATATGAAACAAGCAATGCATGCTAAAAGTAATCAATAAACATGGATGACACACAAGGCACTTTACGAGTATGTCTGACCTTTTTTCTGTAGAAGGCAATGCCGTGAATGTTAAATGGTATTTTCCTCTCACGAAAGGCTGTTTGGAACACCTTCCCTGATACCTGTATTACCCAGTGAAGCAATATTTCGTTAGCAGATGTTTTTTTTATCATTTTATGCACGATAAAATTATGGAAAGGTTGACCTGCCGGCGGTAGAGAATTGCTATATTGCCATAGGAGGCTGGACCAGAAGATGCATGTTCCAGGATTTTATCAATGACGAATGAACATTGTGCATCCTCGTTGTGACATTCCTTGATGATTATCTGTGTATTCAAGTCCCAGTAATGCAGTAACAAAGTTACCTACTCAAGTAAATGTGAGATATACAAAGCGTATAAAAAATGTTAGCATACCTTAGATCCGTGGGAATTTTCTGTCTGAACATTCTTTAACTGGCATCTCTTCACATTATGTTGTATAAGTGAAGATGCAGCCTCAACAATACATCGTGTGGACCGATAATTTCTAGTAAGTCTGATCTGAATCATGAATATTTATCATTTATGTAAAATTTAAGAATCTACAAACCAAGATGTGGAAGACATGTGAAGAAAAACTTCATTTTGCTAGTACTATTCAAATTTGTGAGTGTGATAAGTATTATATAACAAAGAAAAAGTAGATTAGAACGATAAAACTAGTTAGAGGAACCAGACCTCTTTGAAGTTTAGAAAATCTTTGCGAAAAGAATCAAATCCATAAATGTCAGCTCCATTGAAACTGAAAATGGACTGCAATAAAGTATATAGCATTTAACTAAACTAAGGAACAACTAAGAAAGCAATTTCAGAAGGTTAAAAAGTGAGTAATTAAAAAAAATTCAACTTTCCTCAAATTAATTCACAAAAAATAGTACAATTTACCTGATCATCATCACCAACAATAGTTATGCAGTTATGAGATGCGAGAATCTGCAGAAGATTGTATTGCATGGCACTAGTGTCCTGGAATTCATCTATTATGATGGCCTTCCATGAATCCTGGCACTCCTTGAACACTTAAATTGGAAGAGCATGCAATTGTCAACATGGAGTAAAGCATAAAATTCTATAAATGGATCGATTATTTTAGAATATATGAACCTTCAGGAAAAGTAGTGAGCAATTTCACAGAACAGCTGATTAAATCATGGTAGTCCAGAGCATTACAAGATCTTAATATGTCATTGTAGTTTTCGAGAATTGCAGCCTGCTTTAGATCCAAAGCTTAGAACTTCATGAATACAAGCAACAATACCAGAAAAGATATCAAAACTAGCAACTTATCAAGCTTACACCAATCTCATCACCCATTTTATGGAACTCTGCAGGAGTCTTTCCATAAGCTTTAGCCTGAAATAGAGTAACATTAGAGGGAAAATTCCATATACAGCGGTAACTCAACCAATAAGCTTAATCAGAAAAAATAATACAAATAATAAATTCACATTTTCGAGGAAGCACTATCACAAGTATAAATATCATGGATCAATTGGACATTAGGCTATCTTGCTTAGAAAAAAATTTATAACTAAAACTCATAACCGGTCCCTCCTGAAAACATTACTTGGCAAGTAGAAAACACTAGTTCAATCCATTCAACTTCGACTTGTGTCTGTATATGCTTATTTTGATATCTAGATACACTAACATGCTAAAGTATACAGTCAGATCATTCTCTGATTGTGAATTTATTCTCCTGTGAAAAACAGTGCACCCTTACTCAGACAGGCAGTCACAATAACTTTATAGTCCATATTCATGCACGGAGCATGAAATCAAAATAGTAATTTATGACCTAGCTCTCCCTCCCTTTAGTTTCCCCAACTCTAAATTCTTATTACTAATATTCTTCTCACAAAAATTTACGAGTTTACAAAGCTTAAAAGAGTACACTGAAACGAAGAGCATAGCATTCATCATGACAAGACTGGCACTCATTGCCAAAATGACATCTGTTGTCAGCATATCGGTACTAATTCTCTTTACAGTAGGACTTAATCAAGTTGACTTAACAGTCTGTGGTATATATAAGACATTCCTTGTAGTGATCTTTATGAAGACCTGCATGTACCTCATCTTGGTATTTCTCCTAGACAAAAATGTGCATTGGTTTTCTAAGACACACATAATTCCATGGCAAGAATAATTTACTTCAACCGGAAGTCTTCTATTTGCTGCATACAGAAATGTGGATCCACAACATGGGTAATAAATCACTAACCTGGGTCACAAACTTCTGCCATTTCTTGGACTTGTCCTTAAAATATTCCGGACACCGCATACCATTAGAATCATCACCAGGCTTGCAAGCATCGTGATTTTGTTTACTTCTTTCATTTTCCAATAATCGAACAGCCTCAATAATTGCTCTCCTCTGCTGCCCCTGCCCATATATTAAGAACTCTGATGTGCGTTCTAACCTATATCATAAGTGGCCATAAGATGTTTACAATGGTTAAATAATCAAGCAAATAAATAAATGACCGAAGAAAAAATTGGCATTGAAATAGAACCAAGGGTGTAAGCACTACCAAAAGAAAAAATCTATGATGAATAAAAAGGTAACTAGTAGAACTATAAATGGAAGCCATCATGTGCAAGAGAGAGGGATCTAACAGAACTATGTAGTGTATAGCATAACTAATAACTAATAACAGAAGCAAGAATACTATCGGAAATGATTGCAAGTAAAAGACACAGATACAATAAAACATGATAGGGTTAAGCCTATGCATTAGTCAAATTAAGAATATTAGAAATTATAAAACTTACAAATGAACTAATAGTCTACTTGGCATTTCACAGTCACATAATAAGAGGCGTAAAAAATTGCCCTAAGTAGACTGCATGGTACTCATAACCGTGGGTAAATTACATGGTTCAATAGAGCTACGCTCTATTTAATCAATTAACATGAATATGTCCAAATGATTTCCAACCATAATAAGAAGGGTCCAGGAGGCTTGATCTAAATAAAATACAAACATTCAACCAATGTTTAAAAATACGGTGCGGCGCCTCGAGGCGGCCGGCCATTGAGGCGCGAGGCGGGCCGCCTCGAGGCGGCGAGGCGGGCGCCTCAATGCGGAAATCGGGAAAATAATAAAAAATACATTAATTTCTTCATAATTCATAGTCTGTTAAAAAAACTATTGATTCAACCAATGTTTAAAAATACGGTGCGGCGCCTCGAGGCGGCCGGCCATTGAGGCGCGAGGCGGGCCGCCTCGAGGCGGCGAGGCGGGCGCCTCAATGCGGAAATCGGGAAAATAATAAAAAATACATTAATTTCTTCATAATTCATAGTCTGTTAAAAAAACTATTGATAAGTCATCCAAATTACATTACTTTCTTTTTAATACATAGTTTGTTCAAAAAATTATTGATAACTAATCCTTAAACAAGCTATCATTAGGGAGTCTTAGACTTATAATATCAATTGAATACCAACAAAATCTGATACTTAGGATACCAACATTATGTTAAAATGCCTACAGGCTACACCATTAAAAAATTCTACTTCACAGTGACTCACATTGATCGGTTTCTCTCTCAAATTTCAAAATTATATCCAGAAGCAGGGACTACAGAGCCGAATGATAGGCAATGGAATTAGGGAGTCTTAGCCTTATAATATCAATTGAATTAATGGTGAAAGATGCTTAACCTTTGTTTTTCTGTTTTAAATTCAAGCACTAGTGTCGCCGAGAACAAGAGATGGTGGAGATGCTGTCGCCGAGAACAAGAGATGGTGGAGATGTTGTCGCCGAGAACAAGAGATGCTGGAGCTACTGGAGACGCCGAGATCAAGAGCTGCTGGAGCTGCTGGAGCAGTGTTATTAAAGGCGCAAGGCGCACCGAGGCGCAAAAGGTCCTGGAGCCTAGGCGCGCGCCTGAGGAATGTGAAGCGCATATTTGTATATATAATTTTTCAATTAGAAAGAGAAACATTTATATTCTTCTAATCATTTTGTTTTGAGTATTTTTTAATATTTTGACCAAATTATGACAAAACATTTATAAATTATTGCACTCAATTAAATTTATATACATCACTATTTTCATAACTAAGTTGCTATTATAAATAAGATATTAATATTTACTTATATTGTCTTATGTACAATTTTATTATTGACTAGTTTAATATTTTGGTTAAAATTATGTTCCCAATAATTATAAATGTATGATCTATTATTAATTATTATGGCAAACATTTATATTTTACAAAATATAAAATTTTCTTATAATTTTAAACAATCCCAACAAATTATCTAAGAGTCAATGTCAAAAGTAAATAAATAAAGTTAAATTATAAGATTTATTGTTATTATTATTTTTTTTTTAACTCTATGTTGGAAAAAACCCAAAAAAAGTACAAAAAAAAAGCTTTAATCAACGAAATTGGGTCAAAAACCAAGATTTTTGGTATTATGCGCCTAAGGCGCGCCTCATTCATTGGCATCAGGCGCGCGCCTCATCGCCTAGGCGCGCGCCTGATGCACGTCGCCTCGCCTGGATACCCTCTAGGCGCAATGGCTAGCGCCTCTACCTAGGCGCGCCTGAGGCGCGCCTTTGATAACACTGTGTTGGAGACGCCGAGATCAAGGGCTGCTGGAGACGCCGAGATCAAGAGCTGCTGGAGACGCCGAGATCAAGAGACGACGAGGGAGAAGGAACCCAAGAGATGCCGAGATCAGAGACGACGAGGGAGAAGAAACCAAAAATTAAAACCCTAATCTCGATTTTAAGTTTTCATATTTTTTTTTCAGTTTGTCAACTTAAACGACGACGTTTTGGATCCAAAACGTCGTCGTTTAAGTATAAAAATTTTAAAATAAAAAAAAAATGTGAGTTTAGTGAGGCGGCCGCCTCACCAGACTCACGCGGCCGCCTAAAAAAAAAACGCATAAGGCGGCCGCGAGGCGGCCGCCTCACGCGTTTTTTTAAACACTGCATTCAACATATTTTCATGATACCAAGCTACGCCATCTAAATTAGAAGTTGATCTACTCAAGCACAGTTATCAAAGACGCGCCTCCTCAGGCTCAACCTCAGACAACTACGTCTCATGAAGGGTCAGGCCATGCGACCATAATCAAAGGCTCACCTAGGCACAAAGGCGCGCGCCTCACAAAAATGTGTGAAAATCCCCAACCTGAATTGACCCACCCAATCCAAAATTAAGTTGTATAACATTTCTTTAATAAATTAAGATAGATTTTGGGGTGAGATTTAAATTTCGACAAATACATTGATTTATATTATCAATATTATATTATTATATTATATATTCTTGATGATTTCTATTTGTTTTAGTTGATTGGGATACATATATATTTTTTTGCAATTTGCACCTTGAGGCGCGTGCCTAGGTGCCCTAGGACTCTTTGCGCCGTAGTACACCTTGCGCCTTTAACAACACTCTCAGGTTAGGATCTTTGGATCAGTTGGAAACAACTCATTTTTTAACATAGTCACATAGAGTAGGTCTTAAAGGAAGAGTGATAAATAAAAGTCCAAAAGTCAACCTACACCATTCTTGAAATTCAAGTTGGAGTATGGCTGTATGCTTACATAAAACCCTATGCAAGAAAATATTCATAAAAGTTATTTCATATGCATAAGCTTTGGTGTTTCACAAAATTTGTAATCGAAATTGGTAATTGATTTATAGGTGAACTGACAGCAAAGTTTCCATCACTGGAATATGTGATGACGTGAATAGTTCTTCCAGCATGTTATCTAAGGCTCTAAGCGCATGTATACTTAAAAGTCTTTCAGATCACAGAGAGAAACAGAACGCAAAAGCAAACACGTACCATCTTCAACCAAAATATAAATGAAATGATTGCAGAATGTGCTTACTTTTCTGCATGGGAACGACAGAGTTGCAAAGAAAATGAATGGAATGTGCTGATTGTAAGTTCTTTAGCTGTTGCCTTCCCAGCTATGGATCCAATGCGGTCTCTCATCTCAGAAGCTGCAGCTATGGTGAAAGTCATAGCCAGAATGTTTGACGGACTTATACCCTGACCACATAAGAAATAACTATTAGAAAGTACAAAGTAGCTCTTCCAAAAATAGAAGAGAAAAATCGGTGTGCTTTTACATATGACAAGATATAAGATATCCATGCAATCAATCACTAGGAGAACATGAAAAGAGTAATGCAAAGGTGTCTATATGTCGTCATTAGAGAAATAGCATGCAAATAATGAAGAGATCATTGGAAGCAACGTAATGGTAATACCTCATTAAGCAAAAACAGGACACGCCCAACCATTGTCGAAGTCTAACATCAAAAGAAGAAAATTCAGATTTAACCCTGAGGGGAAAAAATCAAGAAAAACATTTGTGTGAAAGAGGGAATGAGAGCACAAGAGACCTTTCCACTTCCAGGACCTGCAACAATCAGTAAAGGGGTTGAAATATCACTACAAGCTGCTTCACGCTGCTTATCATTCAAGGATTGCAAGTATTTTGAGTATTCATCAGGCATGCTCCTGCTCCCAGCCTGAACGATATCTGTATTCTCTGTGCTAGAATTCATATCATCACCCAGGTCCAACGAGGTATCCAATCTTATATTATCATTAGCAGTGACAGTGGTAGACTCTGAACTGGGGATAAAATGATTACAGCTACCATCATTCTGCTGATTTTCCTCATGAATGTTACTATTTTGAGCCTCCCTTGCTGCTTTTGCAGCAGATTTCTCACATATAGCGTCAATCTCTTGCAAAACTGATTCATCAAAATCATCATCTAAAAGGCTACCCATTGAGAAATATTCACTTGTGTTAGAATCCTCCACTTGTTTTATTGGATTTATACAAGGAACTGATATATCCATAGGAACAACATTTGTCCTTGCACTCGACAAATCACTGAGCACGCATGAAATGCTGCTAAATCCATCAACCACTGACTTGAGACCACTAGAAGTTAGTGGAGATGGTGTGTTAATAGGAATATCTGCAAGAGGAACCCTTTTGATACTAGTAACCGAACCGGGGGATTCAATTGGAATTGAATCCCTGCTCCTGAAATTAGAAACAATCGAATTAATAACACTTAATCTTTATTTCTTTCAATTTTCACAGCTGTTAACTAGGAAGAAACAAAACGAATGGTGATTCTTCTGCTCATTGAATCAAACATGCAAGATAATATACATTAATGTTGAATTAAGAATTTCCAATGATACCAGATTCCAATCAAAATGTTCAATTTCGATTTTCAAAAGCAATTTGAGAGAGAGAGATAAATGCTAATTTAATTTCAATTATTAGGGTTTTAATCAGTTTAGCAACAAATAAAACAAACATTTATGACTCTTGACTTGATTGTAAGCTGATTTAATTTCACAATAAAGTAAAAATAAAGCTACACAGAGAATCTTGAGCTGAACTTACTTATTAGGAAAGTGACGGTCAAAATCGACAGTCTCACGCGGCCGTTTACGATCAAGAAATGGCTTTGCGGTTCTGAAATTCTGAGAAATCCGAGACCTGCTGTGAGGCTCATCGCTTTTTCCGCCGGAAATATGAGCCGTTACGTTATCGTTTTCCGTCAACATTCTTTCCGGGAAGAGTGAGCGAGAGGTTCCTGAGGAAGGAAAAAATTAGGCGTGGTTTCCCTCCTATTTGTAAATTCAAAATATGGGCCCTTTGGTTTGGGCCTATTGGGTGATTGGCCCATTTATTTGAAACGAGGTCGAGTATTCTGGTGCCTCCCTTCTAATAAGAATTTATCATGTGGACCTAGGGATGACAGTGGGTAGGGTAGGGTATGATGCGTGTTTTCCATTACCAAACCCGCACTCGCATGTGTAAATAAATTACCAAACCCGCACCATGTCCGTTGCGGGTTTTAATTTTCATTACCAAACTCGCACCGCATATAAAAATAAATTACCAAACCTGCATTGATACCCAACGGATTTTTTGCGGGTTTTTAAAATATTGAATTACTTTGTGTTCTTAATAATATAATTTTTTTAATTAAATAATTTATTTTTAATTGCTAATTGTAATTTTCACATTTGTTTTTCATTTGACATATACAACATGCAATGTATGTATATACAGTACATAGATAACATAATGTATGAAAGACTCGGTACCATATGTTTATTTTTTCATATAAACATAATTAAAACAAGTTCTTCTCTTCATAATTATAATGATCTAAGTTAGCCAACTCAATCGACAATAAGCTAAAAAGTAATCACCAACCTTTGGTCATATTTTTTTATGCTAAATGTAATGAAAGTGATGCTTACAAGGCTCAAGTGGTGTAAGTGTAATGAAGAAGCAGGAAAGCTACTGAAGTTGCAGCAAACACTAGCTTATTTTGCTCCTCTCCGGTTTCTGATCATGTGAACTTGATCCAAATTTTTGTATTATAATTTTATTAACAAGTGTGATTAAAAAAAAATAGTCATGTAAAAAATCTTCAGTTGGGCAAGTTGCGGGCTGCGGCTGAGTGAGAGTGGGGAACTGTGGATTAGTGTTTTAGGTTTAGGTTTTGTTAGTTGTTTTTATATGAAATTTTTTTTATATTGTCCTAAAAATGTTAATTAATAAAAAAAATATTGCGGGTATGCGGAACTCGCGTTTTTTTTCTTAAATACCAAACCCGCACCGCACCCGCAGCGAGTTCTGCTTTAAATTACCAAACCCGCACCGCACCCACTAATATGTTTACCAAATCCTACCCATTTCGGGCGGGTTTTTGCGGATTTGCGGGTAAAGTTGACATCCCTATGTGAACCTGGCTAACACAAATATTGGTGAGAAGCTAGCGTCCATAAAATTTAATAGTTCCTCAACAAGGTTTGTCCACAAATGGTGAGTCACGGCCTAAGATCAGGTTTAAAGGTATAGTTGATAGACAACATGTAAATATTCATGTACTATTCTTTATTGGTTTAGAGGGACAAAGGAGTCTGGGTAAGCCGAAAGATGGTTATAGGGTGAGAAATGATAGAAAAAATATCTCAAGCTAATTTTTTGAGTACTAAACAATATGGTACTGAAATAACTCATGTTATACCTCCAAGAAAAACTCAAGCAACCTAAGGGTGTAAGATAATTTTCTTTCAGTAATTCGGTAAAATAGTCCCTTAATTTCGGGAAAATGGATGCCTCCTCATAAAAATAGTCGATGTGACCAGTTTTGAGCGACTATTTATCAAATCACAGGTCTCTGCAAAGCCATAAGACCATAGATGAGGGCTAACGCATGTCCCGTCGTTGTTCTTTATTGTTAATGCCCAGATAAGTATGTTGAGGTGGTATGTCCTTCGTATACAAGCTTTTCTCATACACGTGATATTGATATTAATGCCAGTGTGAATCTAATTCAACAAGAGACATCACTATGTACGGTTGACATTTTTTTAAAATGATTATAAGATGATAAAATTTTAAATTCTATTTTTATCTCATTCTCTCAATATTCGAATTCGGATAACAAATTAAATAGCATTATTATAACCATCCGACTATAGCCTTGGGGCGGATGGTGAACATTTGGATCTTCTTCGTTTTGTTCAAAATCTTAATCAAATTTTCAACTTGCTTGCATTTTTTGTTTAGTAAACATCAATCTGTTTACTTGTGTGATAGGAATTTTTAAATAGTTAAATAACTATGTAGATAAACCTTATATTTAGTTAAATATCATATTCCAAAGTGAGTGTAAAGCCATTAATTAAGCGTTTAATTTGATTTATTTTAAATTCTCACTTTAAGGTGAGATATTGAGTCTCAAAAATAAGATATGAGTTTTGGTGTAACTACTAAAGGACCGGAAATATAGACAATAAGCTTAAATGGTTCCCTAAGTGAGTCCCGAAAAAAATTTATTAAAAATATTTTTGAAAAGCGTAAAAAATCCAAAATATCTTAATTATATATATATGTTGACGGTTGATTTCAGTCTCAGGGGAAATAAGAGATTTTTACTCCCGAGACAATCTTCCCTCAATAGTGAATTTATTCGGTTTATGGGGGAACCAAAAGCAAATTTGGCAAATGATAGATAAATACACCAATCAACAAAGAGATTTAACGTAATTCGGCAGATCAGATCCGGCCTACATCCACGGGCACAGAACGGACGATGTTTTACTACCGAAATATGCTTCTCTGCTGATGGTAATGATATTGATATTGATCCTCTTACTTACACTTTCCCCTTCTATTTATAATAGTGAAGAAATCAGATTCATTTTCCCATAAGGATTCCTAGTTTGAAAACTACATTCACTTCCCATATCCTATTAGGATACTGACTCATCAACATTTCCCCATGAAAATAGGATAACTTATCTCCTTACCCCATAAGAATATGATAACTTATCTCCTTACCCCATAAGAATAGGATAACTTATCTTATTATACGTAAAAATATGATGTCTTATCTTCTGGAGCATATCCCGTCATATTCCCGGTCTTCATGAGGTCGGTCATGATGGTCTTTTGAACTGAGAATACTGATGTCGATCTGATAATGCCCGGTTATCCGATCTTAAGTGGTCGGGTTACCGATCATAAGCGCTCGACCCCTTACCGTTGGCGTATGCAACATCGAATGGTCGGGTCGACATTAGTGGTCTCGATCAAGAAGGGAATTACCCTTTTACCCATGCTGTACTGCTTAAATATCATAGTGCTTAAAAAAACACCATCAACATCTATCCCCTAGTTCTCGGTAACAACGAGTTTGCGAGTTGATGCCGGGAACTATAAAAAAAGATGGTGTGCCGATGAATCCGTCGGTGGTCACTCCATGAACCGCAGAGAAAAATGCCTTGGCTGCAAATCTGGTCCTTCCTGCCACCTTCATGTGCTCAGTCAACGAGGATCCTAATATCTACCCGTGGAGAAAATGCTTTGCCCTTATGCTGATGACGATCGACTTGGTGGGACGTAACCCGACCCCGAGCTGAGAAGAACATTTGGCTATGGGGGAATGTCTCCTCCCCAGACCAATAGAGGGCCGAACATGGGAGAGATGCTCTGATCCCATGCCGATGATAAGTCTCTCGGTGGGACGTATCCCGACCCCGAGCTGAAGAAAGACTTGGCTCTGGGGGAATGTTACGTTCCCAGTCTAAAAGACAGACTCGGTGGGACGTAACCCGACTCCGAGCTAGGAGAAACACTTGGCTCTGGGGGAATGTTATGTTCCCAGTCCAAAAGACAGACTCGGTGGGACGTAACCCTACCCCGAGCTGAAAGAAACATTTGGCACTGGGGGAAATGTTACGTCACCAGTCCAAAAGACAGGCTCGGTGGGACGTTAACCCGACCCCGAGCTGAGAGAAACATTTGGCACTGGGGGAAATGTTACGTCCCCAGTCCAAAAGACAAACTCGGTGGGACGTAACCCGACCCCGAGCTGAGAGAAACACTTGGCACTGGGGGGAAATGTTACGTCCCCAGTCCAAAAGACATGCTCGGTGGGACGTAACCCGACCCCGAGCTGAGAGAAACACTTGGCACTGGGGGAAATATTACGTCCATAGTCCAAAAGACAGGCTCGGTGGGACGTAACTCGATCCCGAGCTGAGAGAAACACTTGGCACTTGAGGAAATGTTATGTCCCCAGTCCAAAAGACAAACTCGGTGGGACGTAACCCGACCCCGAGCTGAGAGAAACAAAAATGTCCTCGGCTGAGCGAATCCAGCCCCGAGCCGAATAACCAAGTGGCCTCGGCGGAACGAATCCAACCCCGAGCCGATTAACCAAGTGGCATCGGCGGAACGAATCTAGCCCCGAGCTGATTAATCCTTGGGACTTATTCGGAAGGGAAGTGAACCAACCTTTGAACCCCTATCGAATTTGGCATGGGCGTCCCCTTGCCAGACCGCGAAAGACAAAAACAAAACTTTGGAAAATAAAATCAAAAAATGGGAGTGACTCGAAACGAAACATTTTGCAAGTGTAAACAACAGCACAGATACCTCAAAACAGTGTTCTGCCCGAGGTCTCCAAAACATAATTTTGAATCTTTCAATTCAGAGTCCCCACAGACGGCGCCAACTGTTGACGGCAGATTTTGGTCTAAGGGGCAATAAGGGTTTTTTACTCCCGAGACAATCCTCCTCCAACTGTGAATTTGTTTTGTTTATGGGAAACCAAAAGCAAATTTGGCAAAAGACAGATGAATGCACCAATCAACAAAGAGATTTAACGTGGTTCGGCGGATTAGATTCAACCTACGTTCACGGGCACAGAACGGACGATGTTTTATTACCGAAATATGTTTCTCTGATATGTTTTGTGTTTACAAGTTAATTCTCTCTGTTCTCTTCTCCAACTCTCAATACCCTCAACTCTCAACTCTCAATGCTCTCAATCATCTTCTTTGGGACGCAGGCCCTCTTGAAGTGTCGAACAAATGACATTCTGAGTTGAGCAAAGCTAATGATGCTTCCCGGGGCTAGACTTCTGAACTACAGAATAGCAGATCCCCCCAAGGTTAGGGGGAATACTTTGCAAATGGCAACCCCTACTACTCATTGGACCTCCATCAACAGGACAAAACTTTCAATATGAGACTTAGGATCTGAATGGCCTTTGTAGGGCGTCATGGATGGCATGTTGAAGCGTCTTGGGAATTTTGCCGATCTTATTTCTTCTGTGAAGGGAGATTCAACCTCGCTGTCCCGAGCATCTGCTGTATCAATTTTGGGGTTTACTCCCCACTTGGCCATTTCTTTTCTTATCCAAGATTTTATATTGCCATTTGTGCTACAGTGCCGCCTCCTGCGGCCTTCTTTGCGTCTGTCACCCCAGGTGCGGCTTTCCCCATGGCTTGAGATTTCCCGTCTTGTTTCACCATCCTTCATATCTTCCCTTCTGGTGTCGCGGGGGCCATCATAGGAAGAATCTGGCGACTGTCTACCCTATTCTTCTTCCCACGTATCCTTCGTTTGTAAATCTTTTTCTACTACTACGGACCTCATCCCGTATGGACCCTTCCTCGGTTCATCGCCATCACTCACATCTGCGACCATTTTTCCTTCCGTTTTTTCGTCTCTCCTCCGACTGGCTCCGGCTTCAAGCCTCTCAGTATTCGTCTCTTCCATCCTCTCCAGTTTGTCCATCATGGATTTTAGAAGGATTTGATTTTCCTCACTATCTTTCCTCATATTTTCCTCCATCTTCTCCATCCATTCCGCTGTTGAACTCCCTGACGACCGGTGATTTCCATCTTCTGCCATCGTCTTACCACGCGAGCTATTTTTTGTTTAAAGTCCCCACAGACGGCGCCAACTGTTGACGGCTGATTTCGGTCTCAGGGGCAATAAGGGATTTTTACTCCCGATACAATCCTCCCTCAATAGTGAATTTGTTCGGTTTATGGGGGAACCAAAAGCAAATTTGGCAAAAGATAGATAAATACACCAATCGACAAAGAGATTTAACGTGGTTCGGCGGATCAGATCCAGCCTACATCCACGGGCATAGAACGGACGATGTTTTACTACCGAAATATGCTTCTCTGTTATGTTTTGTGTTTACAAGTCTGATGGTAATGATATTGATACTGATCCTATTGCTTACACTTTCCCCTTCTATTTATAATAGTGAAGAAATCAGATTCTTTTTCCCATAAAGATTCCTAGTTTGAAAACTACATTCACTTCCCATATCCTATTAGGATACTGACTCATCAACCTTTCCCCATGAAAATATGATAATTTATCTCCTTACCCCATAAGAATAAGATAACTTATCTCCTTACCCCATAAGAATATTGACCGTCGTAAACACACACGTATAACGCAAGCGCACGTATCGTTCAAGTATTATAAAAATATCGATCCCACGAGGACTTAATTCCTACTGTTGTTATTAATTATTGAATATATTTATTTACAAATATCTAATTGAGGGTGAAGAGAATGATTGCTTGATTGATTTGATTTGTAGTTTTGCTAAATAAATAAATAAATAAAAAGACAAAAGAAAATACTAAGGAAAATAAAAGACTCAAAGATCTAGGGTTGTGAATCTTTCTAATATCTTTAAAAAGATGAAGTGATTATTTTATGTTTGTGTAATAAATCAGTTTACTAACCTGGAACACGAATTTATGCGAAAGCATCTGTCGATGGTCAGACACAAATACCCAGTTTAATCCAATTGAATCATATGTCTATGTCAATTAAATTACCCTGAATTCATTAAGTTTAAGTTCCAATTTTGGTTACCCCCGCCCGACAGATATATGTCTATCATGTAAGGAAATCTATTAAAGGGTTATCTATCCTCAAAGAAGATCGTGGGCTATTAAGTTTAAGGCTGAAACCTAAAATCTCTATGTCTAGTTCATTTTAGATTTACCACATCAATCTTATTGGTGATCAAACAATAAGAAGCATTAAGCTTAAGACTTAATAAGTTAACCTTTAAATTATTCTAATTATAAAATAACCTCTTATAAACCGGAGAGATTAGATTTCATCACAACCTATAAAACTAACTTAGTTATAACACATAGTTATGACAAGTAAAAAAAATATAAAAATTACTAAAAAATAAATGCAAAAAAATAAATAAAATGCTACGGTAAAAGGAAGTAACTTCTACTATTTACTATTTAGATATCTCTCATAAAATAATATATAATCTTGTGATATTTTAAACCAACCGTCCGAAATGGCGGTATCATGATTAAGTCAAATTCAAATATACCAGCCATAAGGCGGAACATAAATATAAACTTAAACCAACCGTCCAGTATGGCGGTATCTCATTAAGTCAGGTTTAACCAATTTAAATTGAATAACCAACCGACCAGTATGGCGGTATCATTTATTAATTCAGATTTTAAATAGTTTATATAATATATTTTAAGGGAGATTAATCTAAATAGCAAAAGTAGAAGTATTACCTTATTACCTCAGCATGGGAAGTTACCCCTTCATGGATGAATAGAATTACTACTATAAAGCGTAAATAAAACTGAATATAAGAAACTAAAGAAGAGAACTCTGTATTTATATATAAGGATTTTAGAGGAAGAGGTACATTTGATACTAAAAGTTCGAAATCTATTTATAGGCAAAAAAATCTAATTTTTATTATTATTTTTCTGATTTTTATTTTTTAATTATTTAATTTTTTTTTTTTGGATCGCTGAATTTTCGACACGTGGCATGGTGGCTAAAAAAGACGGCTCGTTGAATTTTTGACACGTGGCATGGGTGTGCAGACGCCCAAAATTACCAAAATAGCATTTTTGCCGGGACGCCGAAAATTACCAAAATACCCTTTTCGCCAAATTTCACAGTTTTGCTCCAAATCAGCTTCAGAATGTCCTAAAAAAAATTTCAGTGTCTGGATGCCCAAAATTACCAAAATACCCTTTGTGTCGGGATGCCCAAAATTACCAAAATACCTTTTTTGCCAAATTTCACCAAATTTCACAGTTTTGCTCCAAATCACCTCCAGAATGTCCTGAAACTTTATTTATCTACAAAATAACACAAAACACATCAAAATATTCACAAAACTCAAGAAACTATACAAAATATTAAGTTAAATGAGTGAGAAATAGTGATAGTTTTACCACTCATCAAATATGATAACTATCTCCTTACCCCATAAGAGTATGATAACTTATCTTCTTATCCGTAAAAATATGATGTCTTATATTCTGGAGCATATCCCGACATATTCTCGGTCTTCATTAGGTCGGTCATGATGGTCTTTTGAACTGAGAATACTGATGTCGATCTGATAATGCACGGTCATCCGATCTTAAGGGTCGGGGTTACCGATTATAAGCGTTCGGCCCTTTACCATTGGCGTATGCAACATCGAATGGCGGGTCGGCATTAGTGGTCTCGATCAAGAAATGAGTTACCATTATACCCCTGCCGTACTGCTTAAATATCAGAGTGCTAAAAAACACCATCAACAATATATATATATATATATATATATATATATATATATATAATGTCATCTACACTCATTTTCCAACAGGCCACTCATCTCTCAAAATCACTCACAATCACAATCACAATCACTTAAGCCACCACTTTGGAACATATACAAGAATTGTGTTATTTTTTTCTTCTTTTTTTTTTTCCCAATTTCAACAACTCATATGTGCATCATATTATTATTTTAATTTATTTTTTTGGTCGTAAATACGCTATTTAGACAACTTGCTGGATGACTATTTGGTGCATTTTCTTGAAAATACATGGCTTATTCGGTGACTTTTTTTTATACATTTTCTTGTAAATACGTAACTTACACGACGTATTCCGCTTTAGTTTGAAAATTCCTTAAATGAGGGTAGTTTTGTGACTTCTTTCCAAGTTAGCCATATCTATTAATTTTGAATTAACCTAACATATTTAAGTAAATACCCAGTTTTATTTTTAATCTACATAGAGTACAATTTCCTCGCGTCATCCATCGTAATAAAATTTTAGAGTCTGTTCGAGAGTACTTAAGATTATATTAAAAAATTTCATAAAATTAAAGGTATTTAATATCGTTACCATATTTGAGATGATGGTATAATATGGTATAGTTAAATAATATGTTTTTGTTTGGTTTGACGATATGGTATGGTTCTAAATTAAAATGATAAATGATTAAAATACCTTCAAACGCATAAATTCATATTAAATAATATTAAATCCATTTTTTTTGTCCATAAATTAGATTCAATGAAATGTATAAAAAAATTCTTATTAAAATATCACCAAATGCATATCAAATTATGATATATCATCTTCTCAAACATAGTAACGGTGAGTTTAGCTATTTTTGTTTATTAATATAATATATTTAATATAGTAGAATTGACAATTTAACTTTTTATTAAAGATATTTTAGAAATACAAAATTATAAAATCATAGCAAACCACCAAATACATAATTTAAAAAACTATCCAAAATTCATGATTTTCAAATCATGTGATTACAATAAGAAAACATAAAACATAAACATTAAAGTTAAAACAAATAATAATTTAAAATATATCATATTATATAAAATCATAACAAATCGTGAAATAAATAAAGTGTTAGGGGTTCGAGTCTTAATTTGGGATTGAGCCTCTCTATCTCTCTTTGAAGTAAATTTTCCGGCAGATAAATGGAGACATGCGTATCTCCATATGCTGTGAGTATATAATTTATCTTAATTTAAAATAGGTCTCTCCATCTTTCTTTAGAGCAAATTTCAGGGGTAGGCTTTTGATAAATTATATCAAATTATGTTTCTTGAGACTTATTATTGGGTTTTTGGATCGGTTTATTTATTTTTAATAAAAAATATAGTTAATTAGTGATCCCGGATCGATTCCGATTAATCTATTATCCGACTTCTAATCCTTAACCCTATCGCCATCCCAAGTCGATGAATCAGGCTGGGTTTTAATTTAAAACACTAATGTCGACAGATTTATGATTCTAATATCAATTGAGTTTTATTGTAAGGTCTCGGTAATATTCAAAAGTACTATGTTTTTCACATATATAAATATACTAAATATTATTCGTGCTTACGGTACGATGCATGATCTACCGTTGTCATTTTCATAAAATTTTTATAATGAAATGATTCTGTTTTCTGATTTGTTTGATAATTTTCATAAAGATTTTATAATGAAAAGATTTTGTTATTTGATTTGATTGATAACCTACAAATGTCATTTTGAGAGAGGTTATATAATAAAATTATTCTATCAGTAATTATATTATAATGAAAGAATGTGAGCCGTCAATTAAGTCACATAAACATATTCTTTTGATACATTATCTCTCTTAATTTTAATTATTTATTATCTTCTCTTTCACCTACTAAATGACACACACTATAATATAAATATTTAAAGACATCCCTTGATTAATATTTAGACACGTGTATTCTCTTATTGCAATTTGCATGAAAGTGGGTAAAAGATTTTAAAATAAAAAATAAATTCACTGATGTGGCCACGACGCAGAAGAGCAGTTCTGCTAAGTGACTAAGCCAAGTTTTTGTATACAATTTACAAAAGGTAGTTTCAAGAAAAAAAGTCACATTTTTTTTTTTATTTAATAAAACTTGCTTGTTTATTTCAATAAAGTGAAATAAAGTTTTAAAACTTTTAAAGTAATAATTTTAAAAAAAAAATTCTCCAAATCACGTCATCAAGCATTAACCTTGTTTAACTTATTTAAAAAATGAGTTATTTACATTTTACTTTTATATTTATAATAAAATAATAATTGGATATAAGAATTTAAAATATTATATTATATTATTAAATTTATAATAAAATAATATCTTATTATTTTTCCATCGAAATCTTAGTTGATCATTAGTGTACGTTATATTTTAGTAACAACTAAATTATTTAACGGTCAACTAATGATCAACTAACGGAAAAGTAATAAAATATTAGACTTTGTATCATTTTAGTAGTAAATTATTATTTTTACGGTAAATTTAATAATAAAATAAAATATTTCAAAATTTATAATATCAAATTGTTATTTTATTATAAATTTAATGGTAAAATATAAATAACCCAAAAGAATTGTAAATGGTATCCACATCAGACTCTTTCTCAACTTTGTTACTGATATAGTTTTAATTTGGTCCGGAGTGCTAAGTAAGTGGAGTAATTAATAAAAACATTATCCAATTACTCGATAATAGGATATGGAATTAATTAACGCACACGTGGTTGGATATAAATAAATTCACAATCTTCGACGTCGTTTTCATTAGATTTCAATTAGCACGCGCGAAAAGCCCCAATAATCCGACGTCGTTGATAAAAGACAATATACAACGGTCAGCTGTTTCCTAGGATTAATTTAACGACAGGACTGAGATTTAATCATAACAAAAATAATAAACTTAAACAAAATTACAAAAATTTATATTAAAATTTATCCAATGATGAATTTTTTTATCTTATAGTGATTTTTTATAATTTTCAGTGTTTATGTATATTTTTTTTATCGAATTATTTATATTTTACTACTGAACCTATAACAAAATAAGAGAATAGGCTAGCGAAAATACTATTGTTTGCGCAGGTTTTACGCGTGCAGGGAAAAAGAGCGTGTAAGGTTCAAACCTCCTGAGACAAAGTCCCAGCAAGGGGTGTATTGAATCAAGTGAATAAGCCTTGAAGGGGCACAAGCACACAAATTACAGTCCTAGGTTACAAGTTAAGAAATAAAAAGATAAAATATGCTCGATTGAGTCTTCATTTTCTGTCTTTCTTCCTCTTGGGATAGGCGAGCTTTTATAGTGTCGCTTGATAACCGATTTAAGCAGTTTCACCATCTTTTTCTGCAGTTTTGAGTAGTGCTTGTAATTGCTGGGTCGTGTGCCTTAACTGTCTGATCGTGGAGGAACAACCGCTCAACCGCTTTGGTAGTGAAGATAACTGCATCGCACGTTTTCGTTCTGGTGATTGGCTCGATCGTTCTAAGTCTGTTGTCACTCTTCGCCTATTGCCCTTCTTCTTTTCGCACCTCTTCTCGTTTTGGGACGAATTCGCCCTGCGGGGATTTTATCGGCCAACAATTGTCCCCCAAATTTACCTCGATTGAACTGAGAGGGACGATCGAGGTGAATTTCATCTTTTGTTATGGTTCGTTCTTCCTTCACTCCTGGTCTGTAGCAAATTCAGTTGGATAATCACGACTATTGCTGTAGATGCTTTTCATTCCCGCCTGACCAACTATCTGGTTCTTTCTTTATAGGGAAAAACCATCACCCTTGAGGGGACGAAGGCGATCTTTGCCGGTCATTGCTTCCCCCGTTTCAGGGAAGGTCACAGCTCTAATTGAGGGTTCATCTGACATCAATTCCCTTTTGCCCTTCGAAAGACCAGCCCATCGTATGGCTGGTTCCTTAGTCCAGAGAACCCGTACTCCCACGTAAGCAGCATGCCCCGAGTGGATAAGCTTAAGCAAGCCATTGCTAATGAGCGTGACCTACTCACCACCTGGGGGATGCAGTACCTTCCGCACAGAGGCTCTCGGACAATTGTCGCTAACAGACATAGTTCATCCACATCCTTACATTCCATTTTACACCTTACTCCGTGTGGATGGCCGCTAGCGAACCTTTTTTACATTCCATTTCACACCTTATTCCATATGGATCTTCAATTTTGGTGGCCTAAATTTCATTACTTTCCACGATCTTCTTTTCTTCATTTTTGAGATTCTGCTTGGCTATGGTGAACTTGGTTGTGGTGGTGTGAGGTAGGTCGGTCTTTAAATAGATGGTGTGCAACTTTCCAATTTGCCCATTCCTCTTCCTGTTGGGCATGTTTCTAAAACGGGTACTGTTGGCACGTGAAAGGTCTTTCCATGCGTTGCTCGATCGGTTGGAGGTCCTCTGCCTAAGGTTTGTTTCTTCTGCCCAAAGCGAGCTTGTGGTCTGATGAGCCTGTCACATCAGTTTTGTCGCCATTACCAGCATCTATAATGGCTGAGGCTTGAGCAATAATCTCTGTAGAGTGTAATGCCGACAGCTGTCATTGGCCGATTCTGTAGGCCGAAGGTAAGGCCTTGAGTTTGGCCGAATGGATTGAGACCGAATTTGTGAAGGTAGGGCGAGGGAACGAGTCTTTCGTCCTAATTTGTTGCGCCGCCCTTTGGAGTCTCATTGAGATCCATCTTATCTGCAATAAATGCGTGACCCTTTCTCCAACGTTTCATCATGAGGCCTATTCAGGAGCCGTTTTGGCGTCGCTTCAATGTCCCATTTTCTAGCACGTCACTCGCAGCAAATCGCATTTGAACACCTGTCTAGGGCAAACTTCATCCCTTTCTATTTTCCCGCCATTTCGCCTTTGGTGATCCCTATCGTGACACATGTCATTTGTTTGGCTATAAGGTTTCGTTTTTTTCTCTGTTTTCAAGCTTCGCTCTCTTTCTTTTACAACCTTGCATTCCCTTGTGATTTCAAACTATCAGTCCCATATGGCTTCTTCTTCTTCAATCCCCAAAACTGATGCTTCGACTTCCGCCGACTATCAGACGGCGTTAGAGTCTGATTCAGTAGGTACTTTCGGTGTTCATACCCTGAATGAAGAATTCACCCATTGCGTGTGGATGCTGGATTTCGGCCGAGGTCCACAATCAGAATTTGTAGATAGGGGGCATCAGCGATCATGTAAAACAAAGGTAGAGTGAGCGGGAGAAGACTACCCACCGGTGTGGTGGGTGCCGGGGGCACTCCGACGCCCAAGTCAGTAGCATGAAATGAGCAGTGAATATGTAAATGTGAAAGGTAGGCTTGATGTTACCTTGACCTCTCTGGATGGCCGTGAGGGCGGTGGTAAGTGTATAAGGGGGGGATGGAGAGCTCTCAGAGAGCTAGCGTCAAAGAGCATAGGCTTGTAAGAAATAAGTGAAGCCTGAATTAGAGTTGAGAAGCTTCCCCCCTTCACTTCATGAATTATGCTTCATTTTATAGGAGGAGAAAGGTGAATTCTCTGATCTGCACATGGGAAATGGGTCCCCATAACATGCTTATTGTCTATGCTTTCGGCAGGGAGAATATTTTGCATGTGGGCGATATATTCTTTGTTGGGGAAAAGAGAGAATCGGTCAAATGGTTTGTCCTTTTATTTTTGTAAAGGGTTTAGAGTTTAATGGGCTGGGTTATTGCTTTGGGCCTCACTTGGTATTGTGTTCGAAGTGAAAGACGGTTTTGTCCTTGGCCCAAATTTGGCACGTACAGTTTGTTCCCTACTCTTTAAGTCAAAGAGCATTTGACTTGAAGAGTAATATGTCGAGTGTATCATCGGAGATTTGATCCTGATACTAGATGTCTTCTATGTCTTTTGAAGTAGCTGAAGTTTAAAACTTCAACTTAACTCTAAAATGTCTTCTGGACCAGATGAAGGCCAGATCTACGACTTGACTCTACATGAGCCAATGGGGAATGTTCCCAGTCGACTGAACCAGATGAAGGTCAGGACAATCTCCATACTACTGGTCAAGGACCAGGAGAGTCTTCAAATTTTTCTAGACCAGATGAAGGTCATATGTTGACTCTACATGAGCCATAGGGGATGTTCCCAGTTGACTGAACCAGATGAAGGTTCAGGTCTTCCATTTGACTCTACATGAGCCATAGGGGATGTTCCCAGTTGACTGAACCAGATGAAGGTTCAGGTCTTCCACTTGACTCTACATGAGCCATGGGGAATGTTCCCAGTCGACTGAACCAGATGAAGGTCAGGACAATCTCCATACTACTGGTCAAAGACCAGGGGAGTTTTCAAATTTTTCTAGACCAGATGAAGGTTGTATGTTGACTCTACATGAGCCATATGGGATGTTCCCAGTTGACTGAACCAGATGAAGGTTCAGGTCTTCCATTTGACTCTACATGAGCCATAGGGGATGTTCCCAGTTGACTGAACCAGATGAAGGTTCAGGTCTTCCATTTGACTCTACATGAGCCATAGGGGATGTTCCCAGTTGACTGAACCAGATGAAGGTTCAGGTCTTCCATTTGACTCTACATGAGCCATGGGGAATGTTCCCAGTCGACTGAACCAGATGAAGGCCAGGACAATCTCCATACTACTGGTCAAAGACCAGGGGAGTTTTCAAATTTTTATAGACCAGATGAAGGTCGTATGTTGACTCTACATGAGCCATAGGGGATGTTCCCAGTCGACTGAACCCAATGAAGGTCAGGATAATCCCCATACTACGGGTCAAATGACCATGGGTGTCTACAATGTCTTCTGGACCAGATGAGGCCAGGTCTTCAACTTTGACTCTACATGAGCCATGTGGAATGTTCTCAGTCGACTGAACCAGATGAAGGTCAAGATAATGGGTATATTGTCGAATGAGTTCATCAACAAGTTCCAAGATATAGGCGTGTAGATGTAGACTGGGATGAACATCAAGTTTAAGTCAAAACTATATGTGGTATCTGACAATTCCCAAGCTATATACTAGATGATGTCGGCTGAGATTCATATCATGTCTCAAGATATGCAAGTGTACTAACTATAACAATCCCCAAACTACAGACTAGATGATGTCGGCTGGGATCATCAATAAGTCTTAAACTACAAACGTGTAGTGTCGATTGAGATCAATGTTACGCCCCAAGCTACACGTTGAGATGTTAACTAAGTAATTCTTAATTAGTCTCAAGTCAATGAGGTGTTGTGTCGACTGGGTTTTTCTTTAAGCCCCGAGCTACACGTGTAGATTTCAAATAAGACACATTTCAAGCATCAAGTCATACACACATAAGATCCACACAAGTCCCAAGCTACACATGTAGACGTCGATTGGGACAGACACCAAACATCAAGCTATACATGCATAGGATCCACAACAGTCCCAGCTACACATGTAGACGTCGATTGGGACAGACACCAATTATCAAGCCATACACGCATAGGATCCACAACAAGTCCCAAGCTACACATGTAGATGTCGATTGGGACAGACACCATTATCAAGCCATACACGCATAGGATTCACAACAAGTCCCAAGCTACACATGTAGATGTCAGATGGGACATACATCAAGCATCAAGCCATACATGCATAAGATCCACAACAAGTCCCAAGCTACACATGTAGACGTCGATTGGGACAGACACCAAACATCAAGCCATACATGCATAGGATCCACAACAAGTCCCAAGCTACACATGTAGACGTCGATTGGGACAGACACCAATTATCAAGCCATACACGCATAGGATCCACAACAAGTCCCAAGCTACACATGTAGATGTCGATTGGGACAGACACCAATTATCAAGCCATACACGCATAGGATCACAACAAGTCCCAAGCTACACATGTAGATGTCAGATGGGACATACATCAAGCATCAAGCCATACATGCATAAGATCCACAATAAGTCCCAAGCTACACATGTAGATGTCGATTGGGAAGACATCAATATCAAGCTATACACGCATGAAATCCTCAATAAATCCCAAGCTACACTTATGTAGATGTCGATTGGGAAAGACATCAAACATCAAGCTATACACGCATGAAATCCTCAATAATCCCAAGCTACACTTATGTAGATGTCGATTGGGAAGACATCAAACATCAAGCTATACAATAAGATCTACAACAAGTCCCAAGCTACACATGTAGACGTCGATTGGGACAGACACCAAACATCAAGCCATACATGCATGGATCCACAACAAGTCCCAAGCTACACATGTAGACGTCGATTGGGACAGACACCAATTATCAAGCCATACACGCATAGGATCCACAACAAGTCCCAAGCTACACATGTAGATGTCGATTGGGACAGACACCAATTATCAAGCCATACACGCATAGGATTCACAACAAGTCCCAAGCTACACATGTAGATGTCAGATGGGACATACATCAAGCATCAAGCCATACATGCATAAGATCCACAACAAGTCCCAAGCTACACATGTAGATGTCGATTGGGAAAGACATCAAATATCAAGCTATACACGCATGAAATCCTCAATAAATCCCAAGCTACACTTATGTAGATGTCGATTGGGAAAGACATCAAACATCAAGCTATACACGCATGAAATCCTCAATAAATCCCAAGCTACACTTATGTAGATGTCGATTGGGAAAGACATCAAACATCAAGCTATACAAGCATAAGATCTACAACAAGTCCCAAGCTACATATGTAGATGTCGATTGGGAAAGACATCAAACATCAAGCTATACAAGCATAAGATCTACAACAAGTCCCAAGCTACATATGTAGATGTCGATTGGGACAAATTGACTTGATGAAAGTTTATGACACCATGGTCGAATGGAACAGACAAAGGTCCATGAGACACGGTCGAATGAAACTAATGCATGTCTATAAGAATCACCACTACTAGACTTGTTGAAGGTCCAAAAGAATTTTCATACTACCTAACTTGATAAAGATTGGTCAATTGGACCTAAATGAGGTCAATAAAATTTACATTATACTTGAACTAATGAAGGTCAGGAGACTACGGTCGAATGAACTTGATGAAGGTTCATGGGACTTTTCTAATGCTTTCTAGAGTTTATGGAAATCCATCCATATAGTCTAGAGTGGATGATAATCTCCATGCGTAGTGTGGAGATGACTATCTTCATATGTAGTATGGAAGAGATGGATGCCTATCAAGGTTATTGCTAATTTATACAATACCTGACTAAGCTTAATGATACTACAATAGAATGAACTTGATGAAAGTCATATAGAATTTCCATACTACCTAACCTGATATAGGTTGGTCGAATGGACCAAAAGAAGGTCTTAGGGAGTTCTTCATTCTACTATTCATGATAAAAAAAATTCCCTATGTAATATAGAGTTGGCAATATTAAATCAACGTAGCATGGAGATGATGACTAACCTTTGACTTAGTCTAGATGAGTTGATATTCACTCCAAGTAGTGTAGAGGAGATGTGAGTTTTCTATGTAGTCTGAAGTTGATAGCTGATTCTTAAATTTTTATTCTTCAATTATGCGTATAGAGAGCTGCTGTTTTCCAATGTCGTATGGCTTTTGTAACAAACATATTGAAACCTTTAATCCACTATTGGGCCCCACGTAATTGACTGGTCAACAGAGAGTCTTCCTCTCTCATGGTCACGTCATTTTTTTTACGCCACCTTTGTGTCTTTGATTTTTGTCTTTCTTTCACTCACGCCACTTTTTCTTCCTTTATCATATGCATAAAAACCAAAACATATTTTAAGTGTTGGGCCCACGTTACTTTCCTCTTTTTCTTCTTTTCTTCAAAGTCTTTTTTTTTTTTATTCTCTCACTCATCACGCCCATTTCTTCTTCTTTAGAGACAACACAAAGCAAATTCGGGCCCACCTGCTTTCCTCTTTTTCTTTTTTTCTTCAAAATCTTTTTTTTTATTCTCTCACTTCTCACGCCCATTTCTTCTTCTTTAGACAAACAACAAAGCAAATTCGGGCCCACCTTGCTTTCCTCTTTTTCTTCATTTCACGTGGACCTTCGCTTTTAATTCCTTTTCTCTGGCTTCGTGAGCTTCTGACAAATCGAGCCGAAAATCCCTTTTTGTGGTTGTAGCTTGGGGTAGTTGGCCTCACTTTATCTCAACTTTGTCGCCTGTGAGTTCTTTTGTCGGATGAATTTTCTTTAATAGCCACGTGAAGCTTGATGGGTTCAGCATAACTCCTAACGTTTGGGCTTATTGTCTTCATGTGATTATTATGCTTTTGGGCTGCCGCTTGGGTGGCACGCATGTTCTATTTTGAAAATCCATGCATGGGCCATTCGTGGGCTTAAATGTTTTTTTGTTTGATGTGGGACAATATTTTTGCATGAGAGGCTATGGGTTTTTTTTTTTTTGTAGTGTGGCCGTGTGTGGTTAAGAGTGATCAGTGGCGTGTGGTTTTCCATGCCAGCTGCTTGTTTGCTGGCTTTTTTTTTGCGTGGGTAACATGACTCCAAGTGTCACAGCTCCATAATTATGCTCTCATTCAACTTCCAAATAATAATTGTGGCTGAATAAATCTCTTCTACCACACGACTAGTTGAAACTGCACTTCAACTACAAATGCTTATTACGTCGACTGGATTGGATTTCATTCAAATAGTATGTATATGGATTCTTCACTCCGGGTAGTATGTAAAATACATATGGGGGTTGGATTAAAGCTTTGGTAGTCACTGGCTCAAGTTCATTCTTTCAGCTGCTGTGGTTTTTGATCTCTTGTCGAGTGCATGAAGTTTGGTTTCTATTTGTTCCTCGAAGCCATGAGTACTTGTGTTTGTAAGGATTGTAGACTGAGGGGTCTTTGCTTGCTATGAATCGCTAAGGCCCCACGGTGGGCGCCAAATTGTGGATGCTAGATTTCGGCCGAGGTCCACAATCAGAATTTGTAGATAGGGGGCATCAGCGATCATGTAAAACAAAGGTAGAGTGAGCGGGAGAAGACTACCCACCGGTGTGGTGGGTGCCGGGGGCACTCCGACGCCCAAGTCAGTAGCATGAAATGAGCAGTGAATATGTAAATGTGAAAGGTAGGCTTGATGTTACCTTGACCTCTCTGGATGGCCGTGAGGGCGGTGGTAAGTGTATAAGGGGGGGGATAGAGAGCTCTCAGAGAGCTAGCGTCAAAGAGCATAGGCTTGTAAGAAATAAGTGAAGCCTGAATTAGAGTTGAGAAGCTTCCCCCCTTCACTTCATGAATTATGCTTCATTTTATAGGAGGAGAAAGGTGAATTCTCTGATCTGCACATGGGAAATGGATCCCCATAACATGCTTATTGTCTATGCTTTCGGCAGGGAGAATATTTTTCATGTGGGCGATATATTCTTTGTTGGGGAAAAGAGAGAATCGGTCAAATGGTTTGTCCTTTTATTTTTGTAAAGGGTTTAGAGTTTAATGGGCTGGGTTATTGCTTTGGGCCTCACTTGGTATTGTGTTCGAAGTGAAAGACGGTTTTGTCCTTGGCCCAAATTTGGCACGTACATTGCGCCATCGGTCATATGTTTACAGACGCTGAAGCAATTGCAACAAACCCGTTGGCTCAGCAATTTCCCGCTTCCGCCGGCCTTCCATTCTCTGAGCCGCTAAGTCTTTCTGCTCTCTCCCATCTCACCATTCTCAACCTGGCCCTGCCTAGACCCCGATGCTGCTTTCGAGACCTGGTATAAACGCATGCTTTCTCATGCAGATTCTCGGTCCTTTTTAAAGGGCATCATCTTCTTCCTTTAATAGAGCTTTCCTTAGCCCTGCCTGCTTTTGACCATTGTGTATTCCCTATTTCTCTACTTTTTTGATCGTCCGACTATAACGTTTTTGTCTTTCCGATCGGGCCCTTCACCATCACCCTTCGTGATGTTGGCGCCTTAACTGGATTAGCCCCCATCGGAGCGACCATATCGGACTCCACATCGTTTCATTTTCCGCCTCCTAAAATGGACTCGTCTTCTTTCTCCTCGTATTCTTCTTTCCTTCGTGCCTATTCGAAGACGGCCGGGTCGATTTCTTTGTTGGAACGAACGTCTTTTCTTCATTACTGGCTGTGTAAGTATATCAATTTGCACACCCAGCCAGAAACCCGCGGCGGGTTATCTTCCCATCTCCTCTGATCTTGCAAATGGTCGTCGTCTAGACTTGGCCTCCTTTTTCCTTGATGCTACGTACAGAGGATTGGCCATCCTCCAAAAACAGCTTCACTCCGGGTCTTCAGACATTGCTTCTGGCCCTTTATGGATTGTCCAGCTTTGGCTGAAAGTGTATTTTCCTATCTTCGGCACAATTGAGCCAACTCGCTCTTACTCGTGTGCCGGTCTTCACTATGCCCAGCTTCGGCAATCTTCTGTTTCCCATTGAGCTACTTTTGACTATTTTTATACTATTTCCTGTGTCCCTTACTTTTTTCCTTTTTCAGCGTCCGACAGTCCATCCTTCGCCCTTGATCCTCCCCTTTCTGAAAAGGAAGAGACGGCCCTTCGCATATGGCGTAAATTTTTGTGCGGCCGTGAATTGGCTCATGACATTTTAACGGGGGCCAATGGTAAGGCCGGGGTAGAAGTATATTCGCCCAATTTTGTAGCTCGTCAGTTCGGCCTCGTCCAAGGATGGCCTCTTGCGTTTTTTCATTCGTTTTCTGCATCATCAGACCGCTTTAGGATCTTTTCGGTGTCGGAGGTCGATGATTCTTTGGAGGAGACTCGATCCTTACTAGCCGCTTTTACTGTAGCTTCTTTTACTTCTTGCACATCCGTTCACCCTTATTTTGATCGTTTCTGGCCATCGGTCCGTGAACGATTTTTCTCCCTGCCTGCACCCCAGATGTATTCTTCTATCTCCTTGTCCCCCAAGCCTTCTGAGTCATCGGGGTCGAAGAAGGCTGCTGAGGCTTCTAAGTCAAAAAGAACTAAGTCCATCAAAAATAAGCAGCCATCTCCCTACCAAAGCTCTGATTTGGACGTACCGTTGGCCCGTCGTTCTAAGGTACGAGCCCGAAATTTGCCTTATCTATAATGTTTCGAGATATACTGATACTAATATTGTACGATTTGATGTAGACCTTAAAAATTGATCCAGCCTCGCCCTCTGTGGTGCGTGAAACAGCGCCGGTCTCAGAAACTGAAACTCCTATGGGCGGTAGTGCGAGCGAAGGACCTGCGAAAGAACCGATGGTCCAATTCCCTTCTGATGAGGAAGATATGCGCGAAGGGCCAGACATGGAATAACTCATAGAAGAGGGAGTCGCACATGGAATTGATCCCAAGGTAGGAACTTTTATGCCGAGTCTGATCATTCTCACCTAAGAGTCGAGGAAATTCCTCGTGACGATCCTCTCTTCGAGTACTTCTTCTCGGATGGCTCTGTGCCGATTGTGCAGGGCTCGGATGATGAGAATGAAGTGCTGGAACCCGTTTGGCTTACCGGGGCTATGTGGCATCATCTGAAGCAGCTTTATCCTTTAGTGCGTAGGATGTCCACCTCAGGGCTTCAAGGGAGTTATAGGGATGTGGATGGCCTTTATAGTTTGGCCGAGTTGGAATCATTAGAGGAGGCTCGGTCTCTGTACAAAGACGATGCCCTTCGTCGTATATATGAAGAAGACGAAGTCATTATAATTTCGTATTCATCCGACTCCAATTCTCTCAGATGTTCAGCCGACTGTTGTGTCTCAACACTCAATGCCAGATGTCGCGTCCCCCAGTGTTCCTGGTCACGTGGAGTCGTCCTCAGCCCAGCCATCAGCCTCGGCCCCTCTACCTCCTTCTCCTCAAAGGTCTGCTCAAAGGGAGGAGCCTGAGCTTAGGCAACCATCGCCTTCGGCCCTCGTGATCGTTCCATCAGTGGCACCAACGGTCCAAATGCCAATCACTGCTGAACAAGTACTTCCTCCTCAGGCCGGATCCCATAATATGCCGTCATATTCTCCTCCTCGATCGATCTCTCCTCAAGCCGCACAACAATTAATTGTTGTCCCCCAGCGTCCACTATCCCCTGAGCAAGGACTGGTGCAGCCCGCAGCTGGAACATCCGACTTACAGGCTCATCAGCCTTTTAGTTCTGCTTCTATGATGGTGAGTTACTTTCCCTTTCTTCTTGCGTTACGGTCTTAACCTGTTTTGCTAACTATTCCCTTATGTGTAGGCGCCTGATCAATTGCTGCAATCGGTCCAGCATCTTTTGGATTGTCTTGGGGAAATGACCTCTGCTTCTTATCGCCCATCGACGCCCCTAACTGGCGCGGGTTCAGACTTGGAGAGTCTTCGGGAGGTTCTTTGTCAGTATGCTTCTTTCGCTGCGATAGATGTTCGCCAAGCTGTTCAGCCCCAGAACATACTTCAATTGGGCCGGTGCTCCTCCGAGTTAAGTCGATTACTGGCTCTTCCTTCATCGCCCGTATCTATTGATGACCGTATTTTTCTCCAAGAGATGCAAGAGGAAATAACGAACCTTCTCTCCCGGCATCGTGCAATTCATAGCCTGAGAATTGGGCTTCGCTCCTCTTTGGTGAAAAGGGAAGAGCTTCGTGAATCTTTTGGAAAGCTGCAACAGGCCTTGAAGGAGATCACGGAAGATATGGTGACTGAAGAATCAATCTTCATGGACCCGGAGCAGCAGTTGAAAGAGCTTCAACACCGTTTGGACGAAAGTCGGATGAGGAAAGAGGCGAATGAGAGAGCCGTCATCGCTCAAATGGAGGAGGTGGAATGGTCGATGGCCAAATTTAAGGGGTTGGCCCGTATTGACTTCGAGAAGGAGTTGGCCGATTTGGATGCGGCGAGCGCGACTGTTCAGGAAGACTGGGGCCTGACGAGGGAGACGCTTTCAGCCATTAAGGACCAGCCTGGGGGTTTTAGGCAATTTTCGGGCCAATAATGATGTAAATTAAGACGTTACATCATATTCTCTGTACTTTTAGGACGTTCTCGTCCTTTCTTAATGGAAACTTCTTATTGCTCTTCTTGAATGTTTTCGTGCTCCCATAACGAGGGCACATATTTCTTTAAATACTTCACATTTATCGGTCTTATATGCACTCGTCCTTTTAAATCTTGCAAATGATAGGCGCTCCATGTGGTAACACACTTCTTACTATAAATGGGCCTTCCCAGTTGGGCGAACACTTGCCACGTGCTGGTTCCTTAGAGCCAACTGGCAATATTGTCTTCCATATTATTTCGCCATTCTTGAAAGACTTGGCCATTACCTTGCGATTATACTCTCTGGCTATCTTTTTCTTTTGTGCTTCCAGGCGGTTGAGCGTATCGCACCTAATATCATCCAATTCCAGCAAATTCTGGATCATCGCCTCGTCGTAGTCCTCTTTCGTTAGTTTCTTCTGCAACATTACCCTAGTGGACTCAATGTTCATTTCCACATGGAGCACAGCTTCTTGTCCATACACCAACTGAAAAGGTGTCATCGACGTGCTTGTACGCGACGATGTCCTGTAAGCCCATAAAGCTTGACTCAGGTATTCGTCCCATCATCTAGCATTGTCCGTCACCATCTTTCGAATCAATCATTTGAGGGTTTTGTTGGACGATTCGTCTTAACCATTTGACTGAGGGTAATATGGAGTGGCATTCACCAGTCGGATTCCATATTCGGCTAGGAAACCCTTTATATTTTCACAGTTTAACGAGGTACCATGGTCTACCATGATTGTTTGTGGTATACCAAACCGGTGAATTATATGTTCCTTTATGAACTTGATTATCTGCTCTTGTGAGATCTCCACAACTGGGATAGCTTCTACCCACTTGGTAAAGAAATCAGTGGCAACAACGATAAAAATGTGTTTTTTTACTTGAAGCAGGATAAATCTTCCCTATCAAGTCTATCGCCCATCCCATAAACGGCCAAAATTTAATGACTGGGACCATCTCGGTTGCGGGGGCTCTTTGGACAGGACCATGCTTTTGGCAAGCTACGCACCATTTGGCGTATGAAATACACGATTCCCCCATCTTCGGCCAATAGTAGCCGCTTCGTATGATCAACCATCTCATCTTGATTCCAGCTTGGTGAGCCCCACAGACGCCTTCGTGTATTTCAGCCATGATAGTTTTAGACTCTGATGGCCCTACACACTTCAATAACAACCCATCTTGTCCTTTTTTTATAGAGCACATCCCCTGTCATTACATAGTTCAAGGCTTTAAGCTTCAACCTTCGGTCTTTTCCTAGTCCAGGTTGTGTTAAGAACGTCCTTATTTCGTCTCTCCAATCGTCCTCTGTTTCAAGGGTCATGACGTCTTTTCCTTGGGCTCTTCTCACGAGGACTGGCTTGATTTTTTCACTTCTGTACGCCCCACTTATGTTGGTTTGTTTATAACCGGAGGCCGCCTGGGCTAAATTGTTGGCCGATTTGTTCTTTGTCCTTGGAATGTATTCCAAGTCAGCATGATCAAACCGTTCTATTAATTTTTTGGCTATATCTAATAATGCCACGACCGACGGGCTTTGGCATTTATAAGTTCCCATTACTTGTTGGATTCCAGCTGCAAATCTCCATTGATAGACACATGAGTTACTCCCATGTCGAGGAGTGTTTTGGGCTGACTAAGACAACCCTTATTCCAGCCCTCTCTGCCGTGCTGGATCCGTCGAAATACATCATCCACGGTTTTAGACTACATTCATCCAAATCCAGTTCTCTTTCCTTAGTTATACTTAAGCATGGATGATCGGCCAGAAAATCGGCCAAAGCTTGATTCTTGACAGCCTTTTGGGGTTCGTGCCGTATATCGAATTCTGAGAGTGACAGAGACCAGAAACCAACCCTTTGATGCAAAATAGGACGAGAAAACATGTACTTTACTATATTGATTTTTGTGATCAAATATACAATGTTCGGCCTAAGATAGACACGTAGCTTAGTACATGTAAAATATAAAGCCAAACATAACTTCTCCATGGGAGAATAATTACATTCATAAGTCAGCAATTGCCTGCTGATGTAATAAATGGCTCTCTCAACATTTATGTCGTCGTCATGTGCGATCATCCCAGCTATGGACTGCTCCTCAGCTGCTATGTACAACTTTATTGGTTTCCCTGACACTGGAGGCGCCATTACTGGTGGCTGTGATAAATACCTCTTCAGACTGTCGAATGCTTGTTGGTGCTCTTCGGTCCAGACGAATTCGTCCTCTCCCTTTAGCTTTAAAAGGGAGGAGAATGCCATGGTCTTCCCTGCACAATTGGAGATGAATCGTCTTAGGAAATTAACATGCCCTAAAAACCTTTGCAACTCTTTTTTGTTTCGGGGCGGCATGGCTTCAGTAATCGCCCGAGATTTATTGGTGTCAATCTCGATTCCCCGTTGGTGTACTAGAAAACCTAAGAAATTGCCTGCGCATACCCTAAATGCGCTCTTGGCGGGGTTCAATTTAAGCTTGAACCTTCTCATTCGTTCAAAGGCCGACGCTAGATGGCTAAAATGCTCATCCGTAGTTACGGATTTAGCCACTATATCGTCAACGTAGACTTCTAGGAATTTGCCGATCATTTCATGAAAGATTGAATTCATGGCTTGTTGATACGTGGCACCAACATTCTTTAGGCCGAACGACATTATTACCCATTCGTAGCATCCTAGAGACCCTGGGCATCTAAAGGCTGTCTTATACACGTCATCATCGGCAATGTAAATTTGATTATAACCCGCATACCCATCCATAAATGAGTATACTTGATACCCTGCCATGGAATCCACTAGGGAATCGACCGTCGGCATTGGGTATTGGTCTTTTGGCGTTGCTAAGTTCAAGTTCCTGAAGTCTATACAAATCCTTATCTTCCCATTCTTTTTCCTGTCTGGGACGATGTTGGACAACCATTCTACATATCTGATCGTTCTAATAAACTTTGCCTCCAACAATCGCTCGACCTCCTTTTTAATATCAGGCAAAACATTAGGCGCGAACCTCCGTGGAGGCTGCCTATGAGGCATATGATTTGATAGGATTGGCAGCCTATGTTCCACCAAGGCCTTATCTAGGCCGAGCATCTCATTATAATCCCATGCAAAACAATCTATGTATTCTAGTAGTAAACATAGCAATTTTTCGCGTACTTGGGGGCTCAATTCCTTGCTGACATAAGTTATGCGCTTATTGTATTTATCCCCCAGATTTACCTCTTCTAGAGCATCTTGTCCTCTTGAGAAGTTTGTCTTGCGTCGTCCATTCAGCGCGTATTCGTCCTCCAGTGCGTCTTCTCCCTCTATCAAACAGTCCACCCCACACAATTTTTTTATCTTATCCTCCATCTGGTGCGTCAGCAGCTTCCCTCTTAAAGTCGAAACAGCGGTCAGCGCCTCATCCTCATTTTTTTGTTCCAGAATGTAGGCCATTAAATTGGCCTTAGAGGCCGCAAGGGCGGCTTGCTCCTTACTCTGGCCGTGCTCCATTGATACCAACGTATGTGGGTTCTCCAAAGACCACTGTGGTTGGTCTTGTTTGTGCGAACAAGTCATTTAACAATCCATCGGGGCATGGCTCGTCATTCTGAGCTATGATGGTTGGGCTTTCTCCTTCGTTCAGAACTCTGGTTGGCCCGTAGTTTCCCTCATACATATAGTATTCGGCCGAGTTTGTGTCTGCGGCGAAGGGCTTGTTGTCGGCGTGTACGATTTCTACTTCATCCCTTTGGTTCCAGAAAACCAAGCACTGATGGAGGGATGATGGGATGCATCGGCTGCCGTGTATCCAGTCTCGTCCCAGAAGCATATTGTATGAGATTGGCCCATCAATGACGAAAAACACCACCGTCTTCGTAGTGCTTCCCACCTGCAAGTCCAGTGGTATAACTCCTTTTGCAGTCGTCGCTCATCCGTTAAAATTGGTGAGGACTACTTCTGTGGGGAGGAGGTCCTCCTCGGACTTGGCCAAACGCCCCAGCATCCTAACTGGAATTGCATTGATGGATGCTCAATTATCAATCAGTACCTTGGATACGGGGATGCCATTGGCCTTCGCCTTCACGTATAATGGCATTAGGTGCTTTGTCATCTGAGCTGGTGGCTTTGGGAAAATCACTTTCCCTGACGTGCTAATTTTCATGGCTTGATCTCCCATTTTGTTAACTTGGGATGACTCTTCTTCCATATCCCACCTAGAAGGTGGCAGTGTGGGAGGTATCTCCTAGGAGATGTGATTGATGGTCAACCTTCTCTTCTCGGCCTTGGTGACAGCCCATTTTACCTTAGGCGTTCCATACAGAACGAGGAATGGGTATTGCCCTAGGTCTTCTCCTAGTGTTCCGACTGCTGGATTCCCGGCCTCATATAGTTCTTTCAGAAGCCGATTTTGCGAAATTCCTCTTCTCTCTGACTTCCATCCTGACATCAATCTCCTCTTCTATATCCGTCAGTTCTTCCTCTTCGGCCTCTCGGCTTGCAGTATTTCCATTTTTTATGAAGAGTGCGGCAAATTCGGCCTCATCTCCCTCATAAATATCGTCACTATGTCCAGCTTCCCCATTGTCATTTCCCCGGAATTCTCTGGGCAACAAGTAGTGATTTGCCACGACTGGTGGCATGCTGCCGAATTATATGACGATGTGAGGCTCCTCATCATCGGTCCCGTCCCGTTTCCTTCCATGAAGCTTAGTGTACTCATCACCATTGGTCTTTTCCTTATTTTCTCGTCATGTGCCTTCTTGTGGTCTTTTGACTTCTCTGTGGCATGGGGGCTATGGCCGTGGCAGCCTTTGCCTCATTCTGTCGGCGCATCATGCGGCCGTAGTTCCTTTGGTGCCTCCTCAGTTGTGTCATTGTCATTTCATCTATGGGAGGATTTTTTTCGTCTGCCCGTCGCCCTGAGTTCGCCTGCTGTCCTGGGTATGACTTTCGGTATGAGTGCCACACGTTGGATCGATGGATCTTTGGCCGAAATGTCCTCACGTTCTGGACGAAGTTCGAATTTTCTCCATAGAACCTTGGCGCAAAGGTTCGTGGCTGCCAGGACGATTCTCTCTTCACAGGCCTCTCGCAAGTGTCTTATAGCTCCTTCATCCATTCAATGTTGTTCTTACACCTCACACAAATGTCTTTCTTGTCCTTTCATTCTGCAGGTTCCTTGATCCTCTCCAGCGCGCTCAGCGGTGGCGGTGTTGTCTTTCATCCAGCACTACCTTTACCCTCGGCCGGTTTATCCTTGTAGGGACTGGGTTGATCATATTTAACTCCACCGATTTCGGGAAAGGATTACTGTCTACTGCCATCTTCTTTTCGAACGTGATTCGTCCGGATTCTATGGCATCCTGCAAAACATTGCGAAAAACAAGGCAATTGTTAGTTGTGTGGGACCATGCATTATGCCATTCGCAGTATTTTTTACTGCCGATTTGCTCGGCTGTTGGCAACGTATGTCTGTCGCTCAAGCTGATTTGCTTATCTTTGTAAAATTGGTCAAATATAGCTTCAACTTTAGTAATGTCGAAGGAGAATTTTCTGCTCTTTTTATCGCTCGTCTCATTGGTTTGGGGTTCTGCCCACGTTTTGCAGACGTAGGGTTTCCCTTTCACCAATTTGGCCAAACATAGATCGGCCGAGTCGGCGTTCACTTCGCCCATCTCGTAGTCAATGTTTATGTAATACGTCACTTTGCTCGAATTTTTCATTTGCTCATCTTCTCGTAATAATCGCTCATAACGCACCACACTGGTAGTGAGTTGGGGAAGGTCTCAAAACTCACGATCCTGGAACTTCTTCTTCAGATCGAGATTCAGGCATCCTTGAGCGATTCTTACGAACTCCTTTTCGGGCAAAGGCACGTAACATCGGCCTCGGGCTACCTTAAATCATTGTAGAAACGTCTCAGCCTATTCCCCTGGCAATTGTCTCAAATTTGCCAAATCAGCCAATGCCACTTCAGATTCGGCCTTATAAAACTGCACATGGAACAGTTGCTCCATTTGCTGCCAACTTTCTACTGAATTGGCTGGTAAGCTGACATACCAGGAGAAAACCACCCCTGATAACGAACCATGAAATAACATTAGTCTATGGAAATCATTGACTTCCCCACACTGAAGGGTGAAGCGTCCTATGTGTTCCATAGTGGAAACTTCTCCAGATCCCGTAAAGAGGGTAAAATCTGGTATCCTGTAATTCCTCGGCCAAGGATAAGCCACATCGACCCAATCAGGGTAAAGCTTCCGATATCTAGGCCGAATTGGTCGTATGCCTAGACCGAATTGGTTTTGCAGGATTTCGGTCATTTGCTCCCTTAGCATATCGTTGCCATTGAATGTCACGGCTATAGGGGGCGGTTGCGACCCTATCGGGAGTAGGACGTAATCATGATTCTGTCCCTGGGAAGTTTGGACACCCTGAGGCACCACGATTTCATGTTGAGCCATATTTGGCCCTTGGTGAATGTTTGGCCCTAATTGTGGGCCGTGCCCTTCAGGGCTCGTCCCTCCTCTGGGAACCATAGGGGTATTGGTTCCTTGCAGGGGAACACCACTAGGACCAACTTCCTGACCGCTTACTGTAGGGAGAGACATGGTCGACGACAGTGCTGTTCCGCCGCTTATACATTTGGCCACCAATTCGGTCATTGAGCTTAAGTGTTTGGCCATATTTCCATAGTGCAAGTTACTAGTCGATACGAATTTGTCCACAACATGCGCATTTTGGAGCATGACCTGTTCGACGACATCCTGTGTGAATTCTCTAATCAATGCGCGCACCGCATTAGGGCTGAGCTCCCTCATTGGTCGTACCGGCTGACATCTGCTAGACCCTCGAACTGACCCACTATGGCTGGAACGTTGGGCTGGTTGGTTTGCTCCAGTCCACCTTCCTCCGCGGTTGAGCCAGTCTGAGCGTTTCTTTTCGGAGGCATCTCCACTTTGTTACACACAATTCTCCCACTGTGGTCGCCAAAAACTGTTTGCGCAGGTTTTACGCGTGCAGAGAAAAAGAGCGTGTAAGGTTCAAACCTCCTGAGACAAAGTCCCAGCAAGGGGTGTATTGAATCAAGTGAATAAGCCTCCAGGGGCACAAGCACACAAGTTTCAGTCCTAGGTTACAAGCTAAGAAATAAAAAGATAAAATATGCTCGATTGAGTCTTCATTTTTTTGTCTTTCTTCCTCTTGGGATAGGCGAGCTTTTATAGTGCCGCTTGATAACCGATTTAAGCAGTTCCACCATCTTTTTCTGCAGTTCTGAGTAGTGCTTGTAACTGCTGGGTCGTGTGCCTTAACTGCCTGATCGTGGAGGAACAACCGCTTTGGTAGTGAAGATAACTGCATCACACGTTTTCGTTCTGATGATTGGCTCGATCGTTCTAAGTCTGTTGTCACTCTTCGCCTATTGCCATTCTTCTTTTCGCACCTCTTCTCGTTCTGAGACGAATTCGCCCTGCGGGGATTTTATCGGCCAACAACTATTATCTCTAAAATTTGGAGAAAAATAATAAAAAAAAATTATTGATAAATCATATTCTCTATCACCAACTTAAAATTACATATTGATATAGTGTGTCCAGATTTGGTGAGTCAAAACCTTGCTACTCGGCATTGTTTATGGATTTTACCTGACATTATTTATGTATCACACTTGCTAAATAATTATATTGATATTCAATAAAATATATTTGTACAAAAAAATATAACCGTCGTAGATATTTATATTTTAAAATATATAACCGTTTAAAAAATATGATTATATATAAAAAAAATTTGCTCTTTTATTAATAGTTTTAAACAGTAACTCAATCCATTTATTATTTGTATCAATCGTTTAACATATACTTTATAAGTATTTTTAAAAAAAAAAAATTTTAATTGTTTAACATACTTTTAATATATTAAAAAACTCAATTAAAACTATTTTTAATTTATTCTATAAATGATTAATTTTGGATAGAAATATAACTAATAATTTTATAAAATATAAAAAAAAATGAGGTTATTTTCACTTACCGCCCTTTAGGTATAGCATATTGACACATAGAGAGAAAGTATAAATATATAATGATCACTTACCTCCCCTGGTGTTTGTTATCTCATCCTTTGACAGTCAAAGTTTGACTGTTAGTTGACTGATGAAATGACAAAAATACCCATAGATTAAAAATAATATCTGAAACTGTAGTCGGTTAATAGATTAAAAAAGTTAAAAATATATACATTATTGCTATTGTCAGCAACACTGCAATAATGTCGGTATTAGCAAAGTAGCGTATTGGAGGATGCGGTATATCATGTGTCGGGTGTATATGTCATCTATTTCATAGTAATTGGGTCTCATATCGGCACATAATATAATTTTTTGTATTGGAGACATTTCTAGAAGGTTATTTTTTTAATTATATTTTTGTTTTAAAAAAATTATATATTTTAAAGAAAAATTAAAATATATATCTACTTAAAATAAAAATATCAAAAAAAATATTCCCATAAAATTATTATTCACTCCAAATATGTTTTTGAAAGAAAATTTTCGACAATGAGGAAATGATCTGAGGATAATTGATTCAAACTGATGGATAAAGAAGTGTTGCTGTGGGTTTATCATAAAACTGAAGGGTTTTATGTTTTGTTTGATTTTCAATTGAATTTAGAAAGATTTTTTTTACGAAATTACCCTTAATGAACCGTGACTTACGAAACGGTATACAGATGGTAGGGGATATAAGTGATTATACATGCATACATACATGTGGAGATTTAAACTGCTACACTTAAATTCGAGTAGAGTGATTTAGGCTATTAAAAAAAAAAAAACTATTTATGTGTAATTATATAAAATAACCCTATAAAGAATATAACAAGATTATATTGAATAAAAAAAAATAAGTGAAAACGATGTGATTAATCGCATAATCAATCCATTGATGGCATGACTGATTAGTAAGCAAATCTGAAAAATACTGCACCGTGACGTAGACTAGAGAATAAAAAGAAAACATATCTTATCTTATTAGTAATAATATTACGTGATCTATATAATAATTTAATAATATATTAATAAATATATATTACATAATAATAAATAATAAAATAAATATTAATTTTGTTCACATAATTATTGATATTATATAGCCCTTATAGCCTATATGAGAAAACAGTAAAATAATTACTGATAAGTGAGGAGTTGTATGAAATTTTCCCACTCAACCACGCCACGTGTCCACTTACCTACAGCAAGTACCTAATAATCGCACATGCTGTATCATTTTAGTTGGCAAAAGCCATCTCTATAAAAGCCAGCCAGCCAGCAAGCATTACCATTACCAACCTTAGCTAGCCGCTCTCTCTCTCTCTCTCTCTCTAGAAATCTCGTTATATGAAATTACTGTTATATCCTCAGATTTGGTTCCAATTTCCCTTCAGAGACCAAAACCTAACAGTTTGATTTTGTTTTGGAGTCGTAGCGTCGGGCGCGATTGGTGAAACTGGGGATACAATCGGAAAAAGGAATCCTGCATGAGCTGCTTGGGAAAGCTGGGTTTTTATTTCCTGTCGTCGAATTCCAGCCATTTCATCACGTGCCTTTTGATTTTTATCCTTCATTATTATTCGCCTCAATTGCCTCCCTCTTTATTTAATTTTGAAAAGAAAGCTACTGAGCCATTATTATTTTTTTATTTAAATTCAAACAATTTTAGTAGTAATCGAAATCGTCTACTGTTATTTTCACCACGCCATGGATTCTTCAGACAGGAGTAATCGCCAAATGCGTAGAGGTTCGCTTGCTTTCTTTCTTTCTTTTTTTTTTTTTGTTTTTTGTTTTTTTAAATAATTGTCGGTGGATTTATTCTTGTCAGTTGAATACACGTGGCAGCTTTTGATAGGCTTGAATTGTAAAGTGATTGAAATGCTAATTGTTTGGTTGATTGTGCAGCTGTGTGCTACTCAAATAATGCGGAGAGGGGGCAAGCGAGGTCGCCGTCGGTCATTGTGATCGGCGGTGGGATGGCCGGAGTTTCGGCAGCCCGTGCTCTTCACGATGCTTCATTTAAGGTCCAAAAAACTAATATTTATGAGTGATTGATCATGCTTATTAACGTTTATTAATTTACTGATTAATTTTTAAAGAATTTAATTTATTGATACTGGGAAAACCCAAGGGGTGAGCATATAGTAGGATCCTTGGTTTCTTAACAAGAGGGAGAAGTTCAGATTGCTTAGCATTTGGGGTCTCAATTCGATTCTAGGGTCTAAATACGGTCATAGTCTGGCAGTGCTCTCTATTGTAAGATACAAGTGAGGCTAATGGAATTTTGGGCGTGGAAAAAGGGTTATTAACGTTAGTTCATTTCTCATTTTGCTGCTTGGTTGTACTTTTTGTTCTAAAGTCTTACTCAGTGAGCTGGTTGACGACTGATGGATAAATGGAAAGTAATGAGATGATTGATATTTTATTTATTTATTATTATTTTTTGTGTGGAAATATTGGAAATCCCCCGTCAAGCCACCGACCCGAGTTTAAGCGGAGCAGGTTTCACCTGCCTCAGATTCTTACAAAAAAATGCCCCCGAACTCGAACTCAGGACCTGACAACCAAGTTCTAAGCCCTTTTTCCACCAAGCCGCACCTCTTGGGGCGAGATGATTGATATTGCTAAAATTTACATGCTAAAAGGTGCTGAAGTTTTTGTACTGAAGGTGTGGCCAGATTATTAGGTAACCATAATTTTGAGGGACAAGTAAATCATTGGACAAAAAATATTTTCTTTTGAAAACACTGAAAACAGAGAACTGGGATTGAAAAAGGCTTGATCAGCTCTTGGGATTTGTCTGGCTTGGTGTTACAAGGAATTTTGGAGTAAACCTGGTTTCCAGAGCAATTATGCATTCTTACCACTTTAAACCTTGTACATTCATTTTGAGGACCGTAAAATTCTTACTTTCTCTATTTAACTTAATTCTACCCTCTTTATTCAAAGCATGCCTACCATCATCTGAAAATGTTCTCTCATGCCATCGTCTTTGTCTGGCTTGTATTGTGCCTAGGTGCGACACACTAAGTCATCAAATATTCTTAAAGTTACTGTGATATAGACCAATACTTGTTTGTTCTCTTTGGTTTTATTACTAAATTGGTTTCGTTTTGCATGTTCAGGTGGTCCTTCTGGAATCTCGAGATAGACTTGGTGGTCGAGTGCATACTGATTATTCTTTTGGTTTTCCTGTTGACCTGGGTGCATCATGGTACTTTGCATTAACTTTCCTTTTCTTGAGAAATTTGAACGAGTTTTTTTCATTAATATTGCAAGTTTTCAACTCCAATATTTATGTTTCAGGTTGCACGGAGTCAGCAATGAGAATCCTTTGGCACCGGTGATCAGCAGACTAGGGTTACCTCTATATCGAACCAGTGGTGACAATTCTGTCTTGTATGACCATGATTTAGAAAGGTGAATACGTGCCAAATTTTCTTTTATGTGTCTGGTATATTTATCTTGTTTCCTGTTTTTTTAGCATCGATACTAGCTGCCTCCAACAGCAAATTTGTGTTCCAAGTATCAAAGCCTGATAAGAAATCATAATAAGTATCTACTTGATTATGCATGTTGGATGATTAATGATCGTTCAAGAGATTGGATTCATTTGTAAAATTACTCATTTGTATTCTCATCCATGAAAAGTCTCGAAGATAGTGGTGTCTCAGTTTGATTCAGCCACTCTGCGCAAGAATTCTGACCACCCTAGCTGAAAAAATTAAAAAAAATCTGAGAGTACTTGGTGATTGTGGAAATTAAATTGTTTAGATGCAAGACAATTTTGAAGATTAAGGATTTCTTCTGGATTTGGAAGTGAATGGATGCATTTAAATTTGTAGGTAATTTGGAGTTTCTATTTATGGTTTTAAAGGGAAAGCCAAACTCTGAGAGTACTTGGTGATTGTGGAAACTATACTTCTGCCCTTGCATATCAATAACTTCTAAGACAGTGACTCCAACTAAAATGTTAATATATGTCTAGACTAGACTAATGGGTATTTTGAAAATCATTAGTCTTGTGGCCATTAAATATTTTAGGAGTCCCCAACTTACAAAGTCCTTCTCTAATGACATTGCCACCATCAACATCAAGGCTTCATTTGTATATTTATTACAGTTATTTGATTCTATAAAAGTTAAAAGTACAAATTCTCCTCTGTGTTTGCTGAATCTTTTATTAATTTGGAAGCCATGAATGGATGGTGGTGCTGAGCATTTATATTCTCTTGTAGTTATGCGCTCTTTGATATGGATGGGAAACAAGTTCCTCAAGAATTAGTCACAAAGGTTGGAGAAGCTTTTGAGAGCATTTTGAAAGAGGCACGTCTTCTTTATTCTCTATTTTCTCTCTTAATGAGTTCTGTTGTCACAAGTTTGCAAACGTAGTTATGATGTAACATGTTCCTGTATTTTTTGAGTTCTCCTAAGGCTCGAGTAGAAGAGTTGCTATTTGTGTGCCATTATGAGGATTTTCTGGTTTTTTGTATGGACCTAGCTTCTGGGGTAACAATGGTGCTATGTATTAGCCGAGACACTTCTTTTTCATGGTGCTATGTATTAGCTGAGACACTTCTTTTTCTCAAATGCAGACGGACAAAGTAAGAGAAGAACATGATGAAGACATGTCCATTCAACGCGCCATTTCTATTGTTTTTGAAAGGAGTCCAGAATTAAGGTTCTTTCAGCATGTTTCAGGCTCTCTTTCTGGCATTTCTTTATTGTGAAAGCTGCTTGATTAATTGGAAATTTGTTTTAACGTGCAGGTTGGAGGGGCTAGCCCATAAGGTACTTCAATGGTACTTGTGCAGAATGGAAGGCTGGTTTGCTGCAGATGCTGACACAATATCGCTTAAATCATGGGATAAGGCAAGTTTAATTTCAGAATTGATATTTTGAAGACTTATTTGCATATTTGGTGTGTTATTGGGGTTTCGGCATATAATGAAAAGTAGGATATAGAAAATAGAAATAGAGATCACACGTGTTTTCTTATAATTTTATGAGTATTAAATTATTCTCCATGACCTTTAAAAAAAAAAAAAATACTCTCTTGTAAATGATATAAAATAATTGTTGTTTACTCAGCTGTTTGACTTGAGTTAGTATGATTGTAACTTGTAAGTACATTCTAAGTAATTGTTGCTAGAAACTCCTCTTGGATGATTCAACCTGATTAGCAATATTTTTCTGTTATGTGTTTGAGTTGTTTCTTCAACCATTTTTTAAAAGGTTAGTAATTGTTAACCATATGCACAGGAGGAGCTGCTTCCAGGGGGTCATGGTCTCATGGTTCGGGGCTACCTTCCGGTGATAAACACCCTTGCCAAAGGCCTTGACATCCGCTTAGGCCACAGGTATGTATTATTGGTCTCTGTTTTTGTATGCCTTGCATTATCTTTTGACTTTTTTTTTTAGTTCCTGTTCTAATACATATCTTTTCAGGGTTACTAAAATTAATAGGCGTTATAATGGAGTGAAGGTAACTGTAGAAGATGGAAAGACATTTGTTGCAGATGCTGTTGTTGTTGCTGTTCCTCTTGGTGTGTTGAAGGCCAGGACCATCAAGTTTGAACCCAGGCTCCCTGACTGGAAGGAAGAAGCCATTGACGACCTTGGCGTGGGCATTGAAAATAAAATAATAATGCATTTTGACAAGGTTTTCTGGCCGAATGTGGAGTTCTTGGGAGTGGTTGCAGATACATCTTATGGCTGCAGCTACTTTCTAAATCTTCACAAGGCCACAGGTCACTCTGTCCTCGTTTACATGCCTGCCGGGCAGTTGGCCAGAGACATTGAGAAAATGTCTGATGAAGCCGCTGCTAATTTTGCTTTCACGCAACTCAAGAAGATCCTACCTGATGCATCTGCACCGGTAATCCTTCGCGTTGATAAGATTTCCTAAATTTATGTCTGTCAAAAATTAACTTTAAATTTAATGTCAAAATTATGCAGATTCAATATCTTGTTTCTCATTGGGGCACAGATGCGAACACACTTGGCTCCTATAGCTATGATACAGTAGGCAAACCCCATGATCTGTATGAAAGGCTTAGGATTCCAGTGGACAACCTATTCTTTGCTGGGGAGGCGACAAGTATGAGCTACCCGGGTTCTGTTCACGGTGCATTCTCAACCGGACTAATGGCTGCCGAGGACTGTAGGATGCGCGTCCTGGAGCGTTACGGGGAGTTGGACTTATTCCAGCCGGTGATGGGTGAGGAAACCCCCATTTCTGTCCCTCTTTTGATCTCCCGAATGTAAATTTGAGAGGACATTCACTTTTATTAGACTTATATTAGTATATTCCTGTAGAAGATATATATGTAGACGCTGGGATCTAGCTTAGCTAACACATTACTGCCCAAAAAAAAAACCCACCATTTGCCATTGACCAATCAGTCAAATAATTGGTAGATGTGTATTATTTATTTAGTCTTGTATGTGGCATATACAAGTAGCTTTTGATCTTCGGACGATCATAAATAAAATAAAAACAATGTCTCTGTTTTAATATTTTATTGCTATCGTGCAGTTAAAACATTAAAAAAACTTCATATATTTGCTAGTGAGAGTTAGGTGAGAGGCGACATGGCTGAGATTTTGAGTTGAATGTAGTTTTAGTTCATAATGAATCGAAGAAAGTGATAAATAGGAACAATAATAATTTTTGAAAATTGATAAACGAACATATAATATGACAATATGGTGATATGAACTAGTCACAAAGAATGATATGTGCAAAATATTTTTTAGCAACAATATATATATATATATATGGAAATTTATCAATCTAATCAGAAAAAGATACACATTTGTCCAAATGAATCACAACGTTTGCCATTAGTATTTTCAGCCACAGTCTCCGAAGTGCCCACCAAAGTTGGTATAAAATTCGGAGATTTGAAATCAAAAACTTAGTTTTTTTTTTTTTGGCCAATCCATTTTTCTGAACTTTATTCATATTCTCCTAAGTCTAAAATGAAACAAATACATTTAAGTTTCTACAATGAGGGATCTTGAGAGAAATTATATAATGATAATGATGAATACATGAAATGATCTATTTTTTAGAGTTAATTCTCACAGGCACAAGCCGCACAGCTTATGAGCAATTACTGGAAATATTGTATGTGCGCTTGCAGAGAAGTAAAATGAAGTACAAAATTAATATGAAAAGTTTAATTTCGTCATATTTGCAACGATGTTTAGTTATTAAAATTGATAGTCAAAAGGATTGAGAGTGATTTTTACACTCAAATGCTGTTCGACTAGGTAGTATGGTCGAACTATATTTAAGTTAAGATAAGATTATTGGTAGCGATGGTTAACGATCTGGAGGTCGTTCTCCGTCGAGTTGTAATATGATAAGCCATTCAGTTCCAATTTATGTGTCAGATGAAGCTCTCTGAGGGTATAGATGAAGAAAATGTGGGTAAGTGGTGAGTTTATTGGAGGTGATATGGCTGTTCTAGAAGTTTTCATCTTTATTGTGGCTTATTTTGACAAATGAGTATATTTTTTTTTTTGTTTGTTTTACAAATACTGAGCATCCAATGTGTGGAAATTTTGTACAGAACAAAAGTAACTCAATTTTTTTTTTTTTTAAATGTGATTGGTTATCCATATTCAACGCAATTGGTTTTAGTAGGCTTTAAAATTTGTAAGGGTTTCGCTTACTTTTAAGAAATAAGAAAAGAATTTTGCTAATTGTTTCCTTTTCAAAATAAGAAATATTAGAAGCTTAATACCCATACTCAGAATCTAAAACTTTCTAAATTAAGTAATGGAATTGGAATATATTACGTGTCATTTGAAGTTTGTATGTGAATGCAATACAAAATTATCACATTAGTAATGGATTTTACTTTTCATAATCATTCACTAGTTACATATTGTTTAAATTTAATCTATAACCATTTGAAAATTACTAATAAGCAGCTAACTATTAGCCTCCTGGCCTCAGATCCTCGAAGCTTCCCATATAAATTGTAAAAATATTTTTTTTCTCATTTTTAATCTAATATTATTATGATATCTTTATTTATCTTATTTAATGGATATTAATCTTTTTATATTAAATTTATTTATATAAGGTAGTATTTATTATTCATAATTTTTTAGTTATCCCAGTATTGTATTTTATAATGCTTTTTTAAATTTACAGTATTAATGAGTAAAGTAAAAGTATAATGACAATATAATAATTATTTTAGGAGGTCTATGATCATTTGAATTACTTAGTTAGAAGATCTGTATTTTCTGGAAGGAATCCAATCTAATTTTCCAACTGAATTTCTAATATTCTACATTAACGAACGGTCAACGCCGCAGCTTTAAATACAATTTGTGGGTAGATTCTGGTTTCCCAAATGTACACATAAATCTCTTGAGGGTGTGATTCGGTTACAAACTATTTCAGATTTGATTGTTAGATATTAAATTCGAGTTTATGAATTGTTTTTTTTGTCAAAATCTGAGATACTCAAAGATTTTACCTAATTTACTTACACTCAAATCATATAATTTGACAACGAAATTTCTAATATATTAAAAAAAAAAGTTATTTACATTTTACTACTAAAGTTATGATAAAATAACAATTGGGTACTATGAATATTAATTTATTACACTTTACTACTAAATTTATATAAAATTTAACATTTTACTACTTTTCCATTCAAACCGTTAATTGACCGTCAGTTGATCTTTAAAAAGACAAATTATTATAAATTGTTATCCATTTACAGTATTTTGGTTAATATGAGAATGTTAATTATTAAATTATTTTGATAAATTAAATTCTTTATTTTGTTGGGTTATATGAACAGTTTAGAGACTGAAATATTTTTATAAATGTGATTGTTGATTGCATCTCTTTTATTGTTATATATAAGATTTATATATGTTTTTTAAATTGTATAATTATAATTTTCACGTTTATTTTATTTGAGGATTAAATAGTATTTTTAAAGGTACGGTCAACTAACTGTTTAGATGGAAAAATATTAAAATGTTAAATTTTATATAAGTTTAATAGTAAAATGTAATATATTAATATTCGTAGTACCCAATTGTTATTTTATCATAACTTCAATAGTAAAACGTAAATAACCCATTAAAAAAAATACTAAGTCAACATTTACTAACGGTCAACCAACAGCTGCATGCTTGTAGCAGTTTTTTTTTTTTTTTTTTTTTTTTTTCACTATAAAAGAAAGGAACACGTTGTTATTATTAAAATCAAGAGACCAATAAATGGATGAAGTGATTGTGGGTACAAAGAAAAAGTATAAAGTTGGGCAATTTTAATTCAAAAATATTTTAAGACTTTTTTATTTTATTTTAATTCAAATCTGGATCGTTAAATTTTGGCTGGCTGGAACCCCGTGCCCATCATTTCTCTTTAGATTCATGGCAGTCTCGTCACGTGTAATGACAGTCTTGGTGGGCCGTTGCGATTTGAGTTCCTTGTTTCCACGCAACTTTGCAAAATCTTTTACTATTTTATTTTCCTCGCACTCCAATCATCTCCTAAACAAAGTCCCAATTGTGAGTTTCTTGCTTATTGTTTCTACTTCTTTTACTTTCAAGATCTTTGGTTATGTTATTATCGTTATTATTATTATTATTTGTTCTTTGATTTCTTGTATGTCTGTTTCTGGGTTCAATTTACTTTGTCTTCAAGCTGAAAGTTATGGCTTCAATTTGTGTATTGATTCTGCAGATGGGAATTTACTTTTTAAGTCTATGGGGAAGTAGGAGGTTTTGAATCCATGACTGTAACTTATTGACTGGTTTTCTCTGTATTATTGCCTTTGATTGGTCATTGATTGATTGATAGGGTCTTTTTTTTTTTCAAAATATAATCTGAATTTTTATATGTGCCCACTTTGCTATTTAGAATTTTCTAAGCTTAGACTAATTTCAATCTGTACAATGATTGCCTAACAATTTTCATGTAGGTATATTTCTAGTTGTTCATAAAGTTATTAGCTTGATGGGTTAGAAAATCCTGGTGGCTAGTGATGTAGTTGAATGATTGGGCAACACCATCAATACAGAGTAACTATGGCAATAGGTATAAAGGAGAAATATTGGCTCTATATATCGCGGTATATTCTTATCGGAGAACTGAAAGCCTAATAATTTTATTTTTTTTATCCTTTAATGGTTATGATGAAAAGTGAAAACTTGAATGGGATGAATATATATATATATATATATTTTAATTAGCATTGAGGGGAATTAAGATATCATATGTTTTCTGCTCTTCTCCCAAACTTGAATGCTTAATACTTTTATTGGCATTTTCTTCCAAAGACTTGCACAAGAATTTCTTGTCTGAATGAGAGTCAAGTGAGTTGCTCCGATGTCTTCCAGTGTCCATAAGTTTGAAAAAATGGTATCATAGACGGCTATGATTCTTTTCAGGTTCAGGTTCAGGTGCAATTCTATTCGTTTATGTTAAAGAAGTCAAGTTCCTTATTACTATATTGATTTTGGTCCTTGCCTTGTGATAAATGTGCATACAAGTTCAACCCTTTGTAATATTATTTGCAAATTTAGGTTGTTAGCTAGAATCTTACAATTTCCTTGTCTTTTGAAATAGTTTTAAATGTTACCAAACCAATGTGAATCAAGAAGCTCTTTTTCTCCTGTTGTAGGTTTTCCTTCTTACTTGAAAGATTGGAAGCATGCCAGAGAAAATAACAGCGGAGAACCTTTTTGACAACCTTGTGGAAACCATTTCCGACAGTGTTCAAAAGCCGAAATCTGTGTCATTTTTTGAGGAAAAGTCAGCAAGCTCAGTCACTGCTCCGTTCAATCGGCTATTTGGACGCCAAAAACCTGTCCACCGTCTTTTGGGTGGTGGAAAATGTAGGACTATTCTTTTTCTTTCCTTACAATCACTATCATTCTTTCTCTTACTGATATTTTCTCTTCTTAAAGTTCAGCTGCTGATGTTTTGTTATGGAGGAACAAGAAGATCTCATCCAGCTTATTAACGGCTGCTACAGCAATATGGGTGCTCTTTGAATGGCTTAACTACCATTTTCTGACCATTGTATGCTTTATTGTGGTCCTTGGCTTGCTTGCTCAATTTTTTTGGGTACACATTTCGGGCTTGTTTAACAGGTACAAACATTTATTTGTGTTGCTGTTTGTCATGCTTGGCTAATGCTAGTTCAAGTCATGATGAGTAACAATGTCTTATAATCATTTTTTAAATCGTGACAGATCCCCATCTGAAGTCCCCCGCTTGGTTCTGCCTCCAGAATTATTTTCTAACATTGGCATCACAGTTGGTACTATGGTTAATGAGGCTCTAGGGTTTCTTCAGGACATTGCATGCGGAGTAAATCTGAAACAACTTCTTGTGGTATGAACTTGGGAGTTGTGAAATGTTGATGATTATTTTCCCTTTACTCCATATACTTGCATATTTACCTTTCCTGCCTCATGCTGCAAACCCTCTTGAACCTTGCCACTGAATGTTCTTGAAATATTATCACAGCTTAATAACAGTAATAGACATAAATATTTATCGAGCTTCAAGATTTTGTTTACGTGAAAGAGATAGTGTGTGATTAATGTTGGACTCCAGCATGCATGCAATTTGCATGCATGAGTCCAGTTGGCCAGATTGCATTGAGTTGGCAAAATGTGTGGCACTGTAGCACACGTTTTGGCCCTATAAAAAGGAGCCCCAATCCCATTTGTAATTCATCCCAAAAATACAGTGAGCTAATATAGAGAGTAAAGAGTGTGTTTGAGAGGTTTTTTTGTAAAGCTTTGAAATAAGCTTTGTAATTCTTTTATTGTATAATAAAGAAGAATTTTCCTCTCATTTCTCCTCTATTGTGAGTGTTTATATCACAACAATTAACAATGATGTTCCTTGGATAATTCAATTCTTATTAGAAACCAAGGAGTAATATGCTGAATAATGTTGGCTCGGCTTGCAAAGGTTATATGGTGTTTGGATAGAAAATAAATTTTCTTTCCTTTTTTCTTTCTTTCTTTCTTTCTTTCTTTCTTTCTCTTCCTTTCTGTTTGTTGGTGAATCATCTCCAAGGAAAGAGAATCTTAATTATATTTTCATTTTTCTGGAAATGAATAATGGATTATCAATATTATCTTCCAGGTTGTAGCAAGCTTGTGGGCTGCTGCAGTGATTGGGAGCTGGTGCAATTTTTTGACTGTTCTATATATCGGTAAGCTCTCATTCTTATTTTTATCCATCAGTGATATGATATTGCTATTTATCAATTCTCTGAGCCGAGTGAGGGTTGCCAACTGCTATTAATGATTGGTTCTGTTATGAGATGAGTTGATAACCCGAATCTCCATACAAATAAAGAGCACTTGTTATAATTAGAAATCAGAATTCATTTTTTTCCCTATTAATGCATACTGCAAATCAGGATGTGATATTTTCAATCTTCTTCACGGTGACCTATACTAATTTGAAATTTTTTGGTGTTAATGATGAAAGGTTTTGTTGCCGCGCACACATTGCCAGTCCTGTATGAGAAGCATGAAGATCAAGTGGACAGCTTTCTGTACAATGTCTTCCAACAGCTCCAAAATCAATTCCAGAAGCTTGATTCAAGTGTCCTCAGCAGAATCCCGAAGGGCAAGTTCAAAGGGAAGAAAAGTGAATAGATTGATTTTGATCAGACATTAGATCTTAATTGATTGGTGAGCAAACATAACATTATAGTCATTTGTGAAATATTAATGTTGATTATGATAGAATTATAATGTCTTATTCAGCTTGTAAATTTTAAGAGTTGACTTGATGATACTAATGCTTTTCACTCTGCAACTAGATTCGGCCACTGTTCCGATTCGGAACTGAAATCGAACCGGAACCAGAATTGGAATCGGAACCGAACCGAACCCTCAACGGATCGGTTACGGTTCCACAAAATTTGAAACCATAATCTTAAGGTTCGGTTCGAACAAATTTTTTTTTAATTTTTTCCCTTAAAAAATAGAGAATCGAATCATAATCGAACCGAATTTTTCGGTTCGGTTCCGGTTCGGTTCGGTTCTGCTGTTCCCAAAAGCTGGAACCATAGAACCTGACGATTCCAGTGCCACCTCTATCTGCAACAATTCTGTACTCCATGAGTTTAAATCCACAAATGCAATTAAATTGCTTAAATCACTTTTAATATATAACCCAATGTACACGAATATACTTGAACCCCCCTCCATTTTGGGTGGTTTACTACTTGACCATTGAGTGGTTTTTTGAAAAAAATAAGGAGTATAATTAAATTGTAAAGTCGTCGTTGTCAATGTAGATGTGACTTTGATTCTCTCTTGATCTAATTTTTTGTAAACATAATTAAAATAAAATCATTAGTGGCATATATAGTTGAATTGTAATGTTGTTGAAGGTGCATAAGTTATCATATCAGCAATCCCTTTGTCTGTTGTATTTCCTTGAGATTGATTGTGTTATTGGTTTGTTCACCGGAAACGCCAAAGGATCAAGCTTGCGAGGTATGCTTGGAGGGAACCTATCCTCCTGTTAGAGCAATTCGAGGAACCTTAGGCCTCCTATGTTTAATATAAGTTGAGATATGATTTTTTGGATGATATTTTATTCACGAATGCAAAGCTTTAAATAGCCAATTGGCTTACAATGTTGGAGAGCTTAAAAAGGGAAAATAAACATAAATGACAATGTCTCCTATGTAATTGTAGGATTGACATGGAAAGTATTGAATTCCCATGTGAATGTAGGAATTCTTATTGAATTCAACAAGATTTTTACTAAGAATAGTATTGCGAAGTTCAATATGAGAGGCCTCGCAAAGGATAATTTAATGATATCATATATACACGTTCAATTTTTATATTATTCAAAGACCTCACAAGGAGGCTTCCCACGAAATAAACCTGTACAGTTTAGGCTGGATAATTAGATTCACTAGAAGTCTACAACCCACAAAAGATAGTGGATAGGAGTACATAAATGTGCACCCTTCAGCAAAAGGTAAGAACGTGGGAGATTCCAATTCTAGAAGATGAGTCATGAACCAATACCATATAACTTTTAACGCACGTGTGGAATGTCTTCTAAAACTGAAACACGTTCCAGGAAGGACAGAAGTCACAGAACTCCGGAATCAAAACATCTGACAAGGCAACTGATGAAGAAGATGAAAAAAGAAATGGCCTTAACTGCATGCTTCTTGCACTACCATGCATCCTCCACACCATCAAGATCATCATCTCAGCGCCACGTGTCAAACATCAAGCCTGCCACCCAGATTGTTTGCCTTGCTGCACAGAAGGAACGGCAGCTCTGTCTCCCGGCGTTTGGCCCTGACGACAGTGCTCATCGGTGCTGCTGCCATTGGCTCCAAGGTCTCTCCTGGAGATAATAACTCATGTTTCGGATGTATATGTCATCTCTCTCACAGCATCCACTCTCTCTTGAACTGTTAAATATTAATGCTTGCAAGTAGTAAATTTAGTTGCAGACAGTCCACACGCACTGAATTTTACTGGTATTGGGCAAGTTTTTAAAATGAAGTTATACTGATAAAAAGAAAAAAAATATAAGTTATATTATCCATTAAAAATTAAAATTTTTCTAGATTCACACTATTTTGAGCCAAATTTAGGAATCAAGTTGGACAAAATCTATAATACAACGGATGTATCATATCATTCGTGTAATAATCCAATAATTAATTGCCACACGTACTAAAATATTAAAAAACAATTAAAAATTGGCTATTAAATCATACATGTCATTTATTAATTTTTTTGGTGATATCACATCACTCATACCTCCGTTGCGTTAAAGAATTACTTGGCAAGCTGACCACCTGTGTCGACTCTCTTTAAAGACACCTTTAAGTCAGTTGGTTGAGCCTTAAAATTTATCCTAAAATTAGAGGTCAAATCTAAAAAAATTAATATTTAAGTATGTATGATGATATTTTAACTTAAATTTATACTTCAAAATTTAGGTTATCGATTTAAGTCAATCAGATGATAGATATTTAAAGTTAAAATAATATTTAATGACGTAAATTTATCATACATTATCTACTTTTGGATTGACTTAAATCAATGTCTTGATGTTGATGTATAAATTTAAGTAAAAAAAAATTAAGTTAAAATATCCCCACCTTTTAAGTATATTAATCTAATTTTTATATTTTTTTTATCATTTGTCACCGGGATTACCATTTTAGGCCTCACTTAGTGTCAAAAAACACATGGCAACTCAGGATTTTGGTAGAATCCTACTTCGATTGGGAGAGATCATGGTAATGTCTCGATTCATCTCAATTAGTTGGATGCGTTTTGAGCCAAGACTTTGAAGATAGGCCACATTGGCTAAGAACAAAATTACGAGGAGGGTGGACGGGGCTAGACATGCATACGGTTCAGTTATGGTTTCAAACCGTAATCGAACCGTATGGTTGGTGGTTCGAACTGTAGACATATGGTTCGGTCTACGGTTTGATTGCGGTTTCAACTAAGACTGAAGCTCAACCGCAACCTTAAGGTTGTAATTGTAATTATTATTAGTTTTATAAAATAAAATAATATAAAATAAGAAAATATAAATTAATGTATTTATTTTTTTGGCAAAAAAAGAGATTGCACTTAATTAAGCTGCCTACGTATCCTCTTGGGGTGTAGAGGAAACAAAACTTATGTAATTTTGTTACATTTTATTTTTAATAATTTACCCAATTTACATTTTATTCCTCCTTATCTGGAGAAGACGGTTCGGTCATTGAGCCTTCGGTATTAGTCGTGTCTGTGTTATCACACAAATTTTCAAAAGTTTCCGGCTGATTTTCTTGTTCACGTCGATCTGCCCTACACTAATCGTCAAGAAACGTTTGAGCTTATAACATCTCAGATTTCAACATTGATCTTCTGTCATCAAGAATATTACTGGCCAAACTAAAAACCTGCTCAACAGATACAGTTGAGACCAGTGTTGCTAATATCTCCCTTACAATCACGGACAAGACTGGAAACAATCCTTGATGTTTGTGCCACCATTCAAGGATAAGAAACTACTCACCTATAAAAGCATTTTGAATTGTAATGGCTAACAGTTGAAACCATAACTGTAACGATTATGATTTCAACCGAACCAAGCGCCCAAACCAGCAGTTGGTTTTCAATTCAACTGTAATCGAACCAGACAGGTCTGATTTGATTACGGTTTATGATTTACGATTTGGTTGGCCGATCAATAATTTAAGATTCGGTTGGTCAACGATTCGGTTGTAGTTCTAGGCAGGGCCATTGAGCTAGTAGGCTTCCAAAACGAACAATACCTGATCAGTTAGGCCAAACAGTTTCCCATGAGTAAATTAACAATAATATATAAGCGGATGAAAATGCTTCATTCTTTCTTTATATTATTGAATGAATTGAACTTTGAATGTAATTTGTTGGCAGCCAATGTGTTTAGTAAACCAAAGACCAACAATGATTTCTTTCCATTTATTGGAGATGGATTCAAGCTATCATTTCCCTCAAAATGGAACCCTAGTAAAGAGGTAGAGTACCCAGGTCCGGTTCTTAGATACGAAGACAACTCTGATTCCAACAGTAATGTGACTGTCATGGTCACCTCAACTAACAAGAAATCAAATAAGTTGGCTGGCATCAAAGTTTACGCAATGAAGGGTAAAAAAAGTCTTAACTAGTAGCAGCCCAGATGTAGCTGATAACAGAATGTGGCGTGAGGGCATGAGCTGGTGCAAAGAATCTGTTGAGGTGACATTCAATTATAATAAATCATTACTATTATAAATAAAATGGGAGCATGAAGAGAGAGACAGCTTGAGAATGATTTCTTTTGGCTCTTTGGAGAACCTAGCTCTCTAAGCCTGAAAGATGCTTTTATCTTTATGTTTTTCTCTTTCTTGTGAGAGCATACTTTGTATTTGATTATAATCTCATTACTGGAGTATTTGAGAGTGATAAACGAGTGGAAAGTGAATTGTGATGAATATTGATTCAGTCAATACAAAGTATAAATTTATATTCATGAATTTTCCATAGTTTTACAATTGAAAATTCGCACAAACAACACATAATACATTGCAAAAGAGTAGGATCCTATCATTGGCATCAAAGCTCAAGTTACTCAGCTGAATTCTAATCAGGAAACTATGGTTCAGACTAAGACTAGTGAACATAATGCCCGAGTGTTGACCGAACACTACCCGAGTGACTAGGTTGTCTCGGCTCGGATGATGGTCAATCGGTTTGACCATTTGCCCAATACGCGTATTATTTGTTGAAAAATATTTTCGTAAAATAATTCGTCGTGTTTTGAAATATATTATGTTATTAAATGTTAATGAATAATATATTTAAACTTATTTAGGTTATTTAAAAATATTTTATATTTATTAATTCGCTCGAAAATTTTTAAAATGTTTAAAAACCATTTTTCTCCTCCGCCGCGCACTTCCGCTGTTCCAACCCCAACATTTCTGGGCCTCTCAAGGTATTACAGACAATTTTTTCGTGATTACGGTAAATTAGCTTAGACTTTGACTAATTTAATGAAGAAGAATATCTTCCAGTGGAGAATTGAAGCACATGAAGCTTTTGAGAGACTTAAACAGGCCATGTTGGAACTGCCTTTACTTGCACTACCAGATTTTTCAATGCCATTCGTGGTAGAATCAGATGCTTATGGGGTAGGAATATGGGATGTCCTCATGCAATTAGGTCGCTCTATAGCATTTTTCAGTCAAGCTTTATCTCCAAGGGTGCAAGGGAAGTCAGTTTACTAACGGGGAATTAATGGCCATTGTTAAAGCCGTCCTCAAATGGCGGCATTATTTATTGAGGCTCCATTTTATCATCAAGACTGATCAGACTAGTCTCAAACATTTGTTGGAGCAAATGATGGTAACGAAAGAACAACAAAAATGACAAATGAAATTAGCAGAATTCCAATTCTCTATCATTTATAAGCCAAGGAAGGAGAAGAAGACCGCTGATGCCCTGTCCATAATCTATGAGCGAGAGGTGGGACATTCGCATTCTGACAGCTTGCCAGGGCCAGAGCCATTACTGGATATCGCACCCACTGTGCAACTTCATTTTGGAGCCATATTTGTCGGTCAGTGTCACATGTTGGATGGTTTGGAGCATGAAATTCAACATGATCCTACGCTTTACGATATCTTCTTGAAGTCATTAGCAGCACCATGCAGTCACTTGCATTTCTCAGTACGGCACAGACTGTTATTATTTAAAAATCGACTAGTTCTTCATCTCACGTCTTCAAGGATACCAGAGTTGCTGCATGAATTTCATACTTCACCGAATGAAAGACATTCGGGATACTTCAGAACTTTCAAGCGGCTTTCCGCGACCCTATATTGGGAAGGGATGAAAAAGACTATCCAAAGTTACATTGCTCGATGTGCCGTCAGTCAAGCCAACAAGTATGCTTCTCTGAGTCCGGGAGGGCTGTTACAAACTTTGCCCATACCAGATAAAGTTTGGTAGAATATTAATGTTGCGTTCTCTAAGAACAATAACCAAGATCATTAAGCATAAAACATGTGAATACGCAAAGTAAAGTAGCGGAAAATACTCACTTTGATCGGCTAAGTGGATGTAGGAGATAACAAAAATTCCAACCTTTGAAGTTTGCTCCAAGCTCTCCTTTGATGTATGTGGAGCTTCCAAGCTTGATTTTTGAATTCCAAACTCATGGGAAAGGTTTCCCTATAACATTTGTATGATTCTTTAAGTGCTAGCTTAGGATGAATTTTGCAACAAAACTCTTCCTTATCTTCTTGTTGTTCTCGGCAAAGTGGGAAGAAGAATGAGAGGGATAGGCTTACGGTGAAAAGAAAAGAAAAAGAGTGAAGTGTTGACTTGTAATTCTTATTTTCCAAAAACAAAAGACATATACCAAAATCAAAGTTTGGTAAAAGTCAATCACAAATCAAGCTAGTGTGTTAAACAAGTCATCAACAACCCAACCACTTCCATCAACCAAAAGGCGATGAGATAGACTAGGTGATGTGACTTGTGTGGGCCCCACTTGATTCAAAATCCGAGTGGGCCCGCAAACACGTTCCGGGCTCAGGTTCATTAATTCCGAATTAACCAATTTTCCGTTGTGACTTAATTAAATCAAATTTAATTAAATAATTATGCTTAGTAAAATTACTATTAAAGTCGCTCGCGAATTAATTCTAAATTAATTCGTTCGCCCGAATTAAAATCTAATTTTAATTCCTTTATGAAATCTAATTTCATTTAATATATCGAATATATTATTTTATCGATTAATTCCAAATTAATCGTTTTCTCTCTTCTAGTTGAATTTTTTCCTAGATAAATTATTGTCGTAATTAATCATAGATTAATTTTCTCTCTCTTCTAATTAATCCCAGATTAATTATGTTCGAGTCATATGTCATCAGTGAATCTTCGAGAAGCGACCCATGAGATCCCTGGATATGTTTGCAGTAAATTCGGTCGTCGGACTATCCGAACACGTGCATACCCGGTACCACATTTTTACCGATTTACGAGACATGGTTGGCTTCTAGCAAAACACTGTGCCTACTCAATTCTCTAGAAATATTATTTTAAGGAATATGTAATCTTTGTCAGGCGTAGTATACGTAGTATTGCGTATAACGATCCAGTATCGGATGTCACATGCTAGCCTTGGGGCTGGAATTGTGTCTGCCCCATACGAAGCATATATCGGATCTCTGGTAACTAGTCTCTATAATCGGATAATCATGACCTAGTCATATTATCCCGATGACTGTAGTACTTAAGAGTACTAATTCCGCATCCTACGTGATCATCATCTCCATATGACTGAAGTGATACTTCCATCTTGACATCACACCCAATACACTACGATTCTCAGTATACCTAGAAGAGGCGTACACAGAACCTGTTAAAGCCCCGGACGACCAAAACCAAAGTATACTGATTGTCGCAAGTATTAGCGATGCAAGTCTCAGGTTAAGACCAAATACACCTACCCTGATTCGGATTCCCATAGACACATAGTCATACTACCAATGAGATTCCGATGGGTCTATTCAGAGCGAAGCTGTTTCCGTACCATCGGTAAACAGAACCTCTTATTACACTTGCATAAGTATCCAATACTTAAATATATGAGAACTATGTCGTTATGCTCACACAACGCGCACAAGTGCAATACTAGTCTATTCCACATTATCGATGTCCAGTCTTAATAATACTACGACTATGGATATTTAATGATTAAACCTTAGTGGATTAATACTGTCTCATGTCTTATTAATCCGGAACTAATCATTTGGACTTTTATCATTTATATATCCCGGTAATCCAATTACAAATGATAAAAAATAATTTCCTTTGTCACATAGTTAATTTGTACAACAACCTCATGTTCTGTACAAATAGTGATGCTATGGGTCATAATTGTCCAACAATTACAATGGACTTCATTGAAGGACTACCCAAGGCACAACACTTGGATATCGTTTTCCAAATCTATTATTTTCCCATTTTAAAAGCATTGATCCCCTTTATTGACATCATCTTCCTCACCAACGGGTGACCTATCAATTCTTTCCCTTTTACCACCAATGCCTCTACTAAAATAATTGTATCATTTTCCTCTCCTTGAAGGTTTAGAGACCCACATAGCTTCACTAACTCCTCAATATCCATTTCAATGATGCTCCCTTTTGGCTGTTGAACACCCACTTAACTTTTTCCTATAGAGACTAACTTCTTCAGTTATAGCAACTGATATTTATGGCCATAAAGACCGCAATTGGCTTCTACTTTCTCTCTCAAGAACTTAGAGAGAGTAAGAGAAGACGCCCTTTCATTTACCTTACATCAAAAGGAAATCGTAAGGGTTTGACCCTTTTATTTAGCTGTTCAAATGTTTCATGCTCTTTCTCTGTGTTAATTGTCCCCTGCAATGGAAGCCACAATCATGTCAATTTCAAAAAAGGAAAAACTGCTTGCCTTTTCAATGAGCACCAGTCATTGACAAACTTAAAGCAATTATATCTCATGTTCATTGTAGCATAGAATTGCCCAGATGTTGAAATGATGATGATAATCCTCTAATCAAGTCACTGGAGTAGAATTTCATAACCCAAAAACCAGCTTATGACTTGAGGATGTTTATATTATTGGCTTTTGCACTGAACCGTTTTTTTTTTTTCTGCCTAGTTTGTGTCACGAGTCAGTAGTGTGAGTCTACTAATAAATGAGATTAGCTTTAATACCATACAAAATTTCACGGGCCTCACTCAACTAAAATCAACTTAAGAGTTTAGGAATGCCCACTTATTATATTATGAACTTGGGAACTACTTTCAGCCAATATGATATATTTTCTAAATCTAAATATAAAATGATTCTCATAATGGCTTTGCAAGGCATAAGTGCCACACTGCCACCGATCTTCATATCTCTTCCAATTAAAAATCATGGAGTCAAGTTTGTCCAATTCTGTTAAGGAATGTCAAGGAATATTATTATGGAAATCTATATTATGAAATCAAGATCCAAAATAGAATTCCTAGTACCCTTAGGATTAGTGATTTTATTATATTTCTCTATTAGATGCAGATTTCATATATTCATTATTATTGTTCATTACTATATGATTCATTTTCTATTTTGGTTTTCTATGTAGCTTATATAAAGGCCCATACCATTGTAAATTCATACAGAGTGAATTCAAGATTTTCTTTCATTATCTAACATGGTATCAGAGCTCAGATTCTTCTTTTTTCTAGTTTCACTCTCTCTGTTCTCATCGGCACGTGGGGATCACGGCCACTATCGGTAAGTGAACGTCACGCGCCACCCCTTCATGAGTGCTTCACCTGTCATGCGCCACCTTGCCCATCGTCACCGCTACCTTCACTCGGCCACCCTCAGGTTTCAGCTCTCTCTCGGGCTTCCGCGCTCTCTCGGGATTTCACTCCCTTTCTGTTAGGTTTCGACACCCTTTTGGGATTCGGCTCCCCCTTCGAGCTTCGTAGGTTAAAGCTCTTGGGCTTCAGCATCCTCTTGGGCTTCGGCTCCCCCTTCGGGCTTCGTAGGTTAAAGCTCTCCGGCTTTGGCATCCTCTTGGGCTTCGGCTCCTCCTTCGGGCTTCATAGGTTAAAGCTCTCAGGCTTCGACACTCTCCTAGGCTTCGGCTCCCCCTTCGGGCTTCGTAGGTTAAAACTCTTCGGTTTTGGCATCCTCTTGGGCCTCAGCTTCCCCTTCGGGCTTCATAGGTTAAAGCTATCAGGATTCGACACCCTCTTAGGCTTCGGCTCCCCATTCAGGCTTCGTAGGTTAAAGCTCATCAGTTATCTCAATGTTTCCAAACTCCAAGTTTCAAAAGTTCCAATTTCAAGACTCCGCTCTCCGATTTCAAGATACAACCTCAAGCTTGTTCCTTCGTCACCAGCTTGAGTTTGAGGAGGGGGTGTTAAGGAATGTCAATGAATGTTATTATGGAAATCTATATTATGGAATCAAGATCCAAAATAGAATTCCTAGTACCCTTAGTATTAGTGATTTTATTATATTTCCCTATTAGATGTAGATTTCCTTTATTCATTATTATTGTTCATTACTATATGATTCATTTTCTATTTTGGTTTTCTATGTAGCCTATATAAAGACCCCCACCATTGTAAATTTATACAGAGTGAATTCAAGACTTTCTTTCATTATCTAACAAATTCTTTCTCTTCAGCAGTTGGTTCATCAGCAAGTTCATTGATTACAAGGATTGGAATTTGGAAACCTATCAGTAATTATTTCGTCAGACCATAATTACGTTTCCTTTACGAAAATAGCAGAAAAATAACAAGAGAAGAGAACATATCTGCAAACAATTTCTCCTGGTTTTATTGGGGTAATAATTTTTAGGGAAATTATTAACCGTATATATAATATTTGGCATGTTATCAAAAATAAATAAATCTTGCTTAATGTAGATAATGTCCACTTATTTATATCAGATGTATACTCAATTTTTGATATATGTTTCAATCGTATATCCAAATTTGATATATATATATATATATATATATATATATATATATATATATATATATATATATATATATTTATAACATTGGAAATCTCGCCGTCAAACTGTTGGACAATTATGACCCATAGCGTCACTATTTGTACAGATCACGGTGTTGTTGTACAAATTAACTATGTGACAAAGGAAATTTCACTCTTATCATTTGTGATTAGATCACCTAGATGTATAAATGATGAGAGGTCCCTATGATTTGTTCCTGGACGGAGAATGATATGAGACAGTATCAGTCCACATAGGATAAGTCATTAAATATCCCTAGTCAGAGTATTATCGAGATTGGACATCGATAAATACGTAAAAGACTAGTATTACACTTGTGCGCGTTTGTGAGGGCACAACGACATAGTTCTCATATATTTGGGTATATGATACTCATGCAAGTGTAGTAGGAGGTTGTGTTTCACCGATGGTACGGGAAACAGCTTCGCTCTGGATAGACCCCCTCGGAATCCCATTGGTAGTATGACTGTGTGTCTATGGGAGTCCGACATCAGGGTATGTGTATTTGGTCTTAACCTGAGACTTGCACCGCTAATACTTGCGACAATCGATATACTCTAGTTGAGGTCGTCCAGGACTTTAACCGGTTCTGTGTACACCAATGCTGGGTATATTGAGAATCGTATAGTATTGAGTGTGATGTCAAGATGAAAGTATCACTCCAGTCATAGTGGAGATGATGTCACATAGGATACAATATTAGTGCTCTTAAGTGCTACGCATCCATTGTGATATTATGACTAAGTCATGTATATCCGATTATAGAGACTAGTTACCAGACATCCGACATGTGCTTCGTACGGGGCAGACACAATTCCAGCCCCAAGCCTAGCACGTGACCATCCGATACTGGATCGATATATAATATACGATGTATACTACGCCTGATATAGATCTTTCATTCATGTAAGGATATTTCCGGAGAATTGGGTAGGCATGGCGCTTTGCTAGAGGCCAACCTTGTCTTGTAAATCGGTATAAACGTAGTACGAGATAATTACGTGTTCGGATAGTCCGACGACCATATTTACTGCCAACATATCCGGGGATCTCATGGGTCGCTTCCCAATGATTCACCGATGACGTATGACTCGCACTCTAAATTAATCTGGGATTAATTAGTAGAGAGAGAAATTAATCTGTGATTAATTGCGGAGATATTTTATATGAGATAAAATATCGTCTAAAGAGAGAGAACGATTAATTTGGAATTAATCAGAAAAATTATTATATTTGATATATTAAAAGAAATTGGATTTCGACGCGGAATTAAAATTAGATTTTAATTCGGGCGAACAAGTTAATTTAGAATTAATTCGTTAGCGACGTGAATAGTGAATTCGCTAGGCGTAATCATTTAATTACGTCGCGATGGAAAATTCGTTAATTCGGAATTAGCGAACTCGAGCCCGAGAGTGATTGCGAGCGCATTCGCATTTCGAATTCGAGTGCGGCACGCAAGTCACATCAAGCGTCAAATCATTAGTCGCATCAAGCGTCAAATCAAACGTCACTTTGAGTGATCTGACATTTGATTGATTGATGTGATTGATTGATTGAAAAGACAACTTGTCACTTTGAGTGATATAAGTTGTTGTAATAGTGATAGTTGTTGGAAAGTTAATTGTTTGACTTTTTGAGAGACAAAAATGTGTATATCCTTTAATATATTTTGGAAAATATATAAGGAAATGTATTACATTTTTCAACTACAATTACACAACTTTTCTCTCTCCATTCTCTTCCTCCTCTCACGCCCTTGGAGGGCTGTTTTCTGCTTCTGTTCTTGGCAGTGAACTGCCGTGGAAATGAGAGCAAAATGGGAAGCTTGTAGTGTGATTTTGAGGCAAAATCGGAAGTGCTAGCACACTACGAAGTCATGCGAAGGTGATAGGGAAGTTTACCCATGAGCCGGGAAACGTTTGACGCAAGTTCGAAGCTCAAATTCTTGGAACAAAACTGAAATTCTTGACAGAATTATCAGTCCACTGCCGAATGCATTAGTAATGGGAAAATGAATTTTGTTCTTCATCAAATTGTCTCAACCGATCGATGTGAGTATTCCGCAACTTCTTCGATTTGTTTTCACACATTTATCATGCTTGTTTGTTGATCTTGGGACCTAATTAGAAACCAACACAAACCACATAACCCAGGCTTAAGCGGGACAGGTAAAACCCCGACTGTCACAGACTCTTACAAAGAAATGCACCATGGACACGAACTCAGGATCTGAAAACTAAGTCGTAAGTCATTTGTCATCAAGCCATGCCCATTGGGAGTTGAATTTGGTATAAATTTTTACACTTTACAATATTTAGATAAACCGCTTAACAAAGTTCCAAAATTTAAGTATTATAATATGTCAATCTTTGAATACATCATTGAAAATTTTCCGAATCTTTTTATTCTTTTATAGAAATTTTGCAAGCCTGAAAACCTCGATGCACCATGCTTTCTAAACTGCATCATTCATGTTCAAACTTGTCTTTAAAATATTTTTTTCCCGATTAATCTTAGATCATTCAAATCACTATTGGGAATCTTAAAACATATTTATGAAATTACCTACAAGCAATAACGACAAACAATCTTTATACCCAAGAGGGGGTGAATTGGGTTATCGCTATAGATGCAGAATTAATAAATCTTTACCGATTTTTAGCTCTTATTACCAAGTGGGCACTTATGTTGATATTTCTCTATTTCAATTAATAACCTATATGCAAGTTTTCTATTCAATGAATGTAAACATAAATAAACTTGCAAATAATAAAAAGTATAGGGAAAGAGAAATACGACACCGCGATTTATAGTGGTTCGTCAAAACGTGCCTACGTCCACTCCCCCAAGCCTCGCTTGAAGATTTCCACTAAAATTGAGTTTACTTGGTTCACTCGCAACCAAGATTTTTCTGCCAAGGTGCACTCTGAACCTTTTACACTTTTGAGTTTTGTTCGTAGGTTCACTCACAACTTTTACAACTACCCAACGGATGAGATTTCACAACCACAAGTGTTTTTGTTTAAGAATATTTGAAACACACTTGGGCACTCACAAATATAATGAAGATTGTGTGAGTTGCAAACCCAAGTGTGCTAAGCTCACTAAATGATATGAATATGAGTGTGTGAGCTTGAGAGTGTTTGAGATTAAGAAGGTTTAAGACACTCTTATTTTTGCCTTAGAGAATGTATGGAGATGTATTATGATGTCTCTAACAAAGGCAAATGAGTTGGGGTTCATTTATATATAAAATGAAGAGCAGTCTCAACTTTCTGCTGAGACCGGTATGGTCATCGGTATCGAGACCGGTATTCCGATCTGGGGCTCCAACGGATACTAACGGCTATATTACCATTGAGAAAATATATGTTAGGCCGGTATGCTAATCGGTATGAGTACCGGTATGGTCCGTGCCGGTTCCAGTATGTGTGCATAATGAAGAGCTTGTCCGATATGGTCACCGGTATGTAGACCGGTTTAGGTCATACCGATTCCAGTAAGGGAACTAGCTGTTGGGCTCACCGGTATGGGACCGGTATGTAAGGGTGGGCAAAAAAATCGTCCGAACCGAACAAAACCGGATCGAATTTACGATTTTTTTTCTAACGGTTCGGTTTACAGTTCGGATTGACCCACCCCAAACGGTTTACGGTTCGGTTTAGGTGAGAATCCGAACTGCACCTGTTAAACCGAACTGAACCGTTTTAATAAAAATAAAAACCCTAAATTTTCCCTCACATCTCAAAGACTCAAACTCTCTCTGCCGCTCAATCATCTCTCTTAAGTCCTAACCCTAAATTTTTCTTCACATATCAATCTCTCTCTGTTGCTTCTGTTTCTCTCGCTGGGCTACTGCTCGCCTGCTCCTGTTTCTCTCGCTGGACTGCTTCTCCTGATCTCTTGCTCTCGCCAATCGCCATCTCAAGCTGTCATTTTTAAGGTGAGTTTTTGTTATCAATCGCCATCCCCTACTCCAGGTTAATTTTCTATTTTTAATTCAAAAATATTTTCTTTAATCTTGCCGGGCTGTTGTCAATTTTCAGTGTTATTATGTTCTTTGATTGTATTTTTGAGATGATTGTCGCTGATTTTCTCAAAATTGCATGTCCACTGTTGCTTGTGTGAATATATCTGGGTTTAAACCATTTTAGAGCCTAGATAACTCCTGTATTGAAAGATGGCTGTAGAGAGTTACATTTGTAAGGTTTGAACATAAAGCCTAGATAGCTACTGCTCATGTTGTCAATAAGACTTGATTGGAGGCCTAGAGTGTTCAGTTTATTTGGTTTATACACTCTCACAAGCCTGATTTTATTTTAACATTTTACATGGCCCAAGATAATCTACACTGTAATTATCGATGCACCTAAAGGACTTGAATGTGAAGTTGACCCCAGACCATTTGTGGTTAGCACTGAGCAGTAAGAGCATTTAGCGAGTGAATGATTGAATAAGCAAGTAAAAGAAATGTGTGTTTCACATTTCTCATTGCAATACTTGTAAATTTAATTCAAAATAACCGAATCTATAAGGGAACCTCTCAATTCACACTAATGTTAGCAAAGATCGGAGAAACTAACATATAAACACAAACTATAACCAGTGGCCTCAGACACTAATGTTGGCAGCAAGATATTAAGATCAAGACACTTCATCCACTCCAGATTGCCAAATTGAAGCCATTGATGAACCTGCAATTTTCTGACTGCAGTAAAGCATCTAGTTTTTGCAGTTTCCACATTCTCAATGGCATAACAAACCCCATTAGCTTGTCTCTTCCTTGGTTCTAGTATTACTAATACTGCATCAAAACCAATTAACTGAATTCATAATTACCTCAAGATGATGTCTTGTTTCATGGGAAAGATGAAAATACACTTGCCTTATAGTCTCCAAACCAAACCTGTCAAATTCTATATTTTGCAATACATATAGTTAACAAGAACATTAAACCAGATGCCTAACAAAAAGAACAAGGTCTGTTTCTCTATTGCTCTCATGTTTCTTCTTATGAAAGCCAGCTGAAAGAAATTCACCAGAAACCAGAGGTAACAGTCAAATTTCCAACCATTGTTCTCAATTCTTGATTTTCAATCTATATGCAAGATGAATCTTGCAATTTCATCCTTAAAAATACAAGAGTTTCTGTTGATTGTTTGTGTTTTTGAATATTGTTTATGTTATTATTTAGTGGTGAGTGGCGACTACTAGATACCATGGGTAAATAATTTAATTTTTTTTTTTGTGTGTTCGGATGTCTACCTATACTCCTAATGGTGATGACAATGAGAGACAATGATGTGATGATAATATACCAGTTCTTAACCTTGAAGACCCCGAATATTTCAACAGTGGTAAATCATCTCAAACCCCTCATTCTGCATTAACTACTAAGAGACATAGGTCTGATGTATGGGATCATTTCACAAAGAAGGAGAATAATGGTATATTAAGGGCATATTGTAACTATTGCTCGAAACATTTTGCATTTAAAAGTTCACAAGGAACTAGTAATCTGCATGCTCATTTAGGTAGATTTTCTCAATATAAATGTAAGCATCCAGAGAGCTTAAAACATAAGACTCTTCCTAGCATTATTGATAGGTAACATATGTCATGGCCTCCAGATCATTGATTGCATACTATATATTTTATTGATTGCAAATTTGCTAGTTACCAAATCTTATGACAAACCATATGGTCATTGAAATTTGAAAGTCATTAGGTACAATTCCCTGTTTTGTTATTGTATCAAAGATGCTCAATTTTCATCCTTCTATTTGCTTCATTGCTTGTGATCTTCATACTTTAATATCTTAATTCTAAACAAGGCTTGTTAATGGATCTGAATTGCATAGGAGTCAAGACTGTCGTGATTGCTAATGCTTTCACTAATACATGCTTTTGTTTTGCATGATGTAAGCTTCGTTCATAGGCCAATGAAATTCAGTGCAGACTGCGCTTGAGGTAGTGTCTCTTGTATTTCTCACCTTGTTAACATAAATTGTGTTTGATGTAAACTGCACCAGTGGAACTTTCATTGAAGTTCAAGTCTTTGTTGAACCTCTATTATGTGCTCTTTATGGAATCTTCTGAGGATTTTTTTTTCTTTTTACAGATTTTATTGGAGTTCCATTTAGCTATTGAATCTTCTGACATTAAAAAAGCTGTAGTTGTGCATGTTATTTGGCACCACCAAGAAATAAATAAATAAACAACCTCCATTTTCAGAAACAGCAGTAGGTGTTATGAAGACTTGAAGTTGATCCTGTTTGATACAATCAACTTAAATTTGCACAGGCAAATCAACAACTTAAACTTGTTTGAATTAAATTTGTTGAAAAAGCTCAATCAATGTGCATTTTCTACTTGTTTTGCTATACGCTCATGTATTAGCAACCATGGAATGTTTTTTCTTGGGAAAAATTACAACTTTGTAAGAGCAAAAAGAAAAATCTCTATCCTACATTAATAATCCGTAAACCGAACCGAACCAATCCGTAAACCGCTGGTTTAAAAATTTTTCAATCCGAACCAAACCGTTATTTAATGGTTTGGTTTTAGAGATAAAAAAACCGGACCGTAAAATATGGTTTGGTTCGGTTTTTAACAAAAATCGAACCAAACCGAACCGCGCCCCACCCCTACCGGTATGGATACCGGTTTGGGTTGTGCCGGTTCCAGTAACCTTGCATTCCTTAGGTTCACCGGTTTGGTGACCGGTATACCGGTCTCAGTACCAAAAATACAGATATGAAGGTTTTAATGCATTTTGTACATGAACCTAATGCATCTAAGTGAATGTGCATGATCCCTATGAGCTTAGGCACTTGAATATTACAATTCACATTACAATTAGAGCCCTAAGCTAAGATTTCACAAGATTATCTCGATTTGCCGCAAGTCTTCACATTCTCGCTCTTCACCACGTTGCGCTTCGACATCTTTTTGTATTATTTCGTATTTGTGCGTCGAAGACTTCTTTCTTGTTGCATCATCAAAATCCAATTACGCCTCCAAGTCGCCAACAATCTCCCCCTTTTTTATGATAGCAACCCCTTAAAACTTATTTAGACTCGTGAGCTTTCAAAAGTCCAAATGTTGACGATTTTGCTCCCCTCAATATAAGCTCCCTCTCAATGTGTAATTGTCTTCAAGATAGCTCTATAATACTTAGACAAACACATTAGTACAATTACTCCCCCTTAAACCAAGGGTGAGGGTAAAACAAGTTTTAATCTCATTCTAATGATTTCTCCCCCTTTGACATTATCAAAAAGTGGAGAAGCAAAATGTAAGTTCTAAATGAGATACCAATTACATATGTGCATAAATAATGATACCAAAAAAAATAATGCACATTTGACATTTCCCCATTTTTGCCATAAAATGTAAAGAATCATGTATGATGTAATTCTCAATTGGTAATCATCTTAAGCATGATTTCTCCCCAAATTTGATACGCATTAAAAAATAACTCAATACATTTCATGATACCAATATTTAAATCTCAAAAATCCATGCTTTTCATTATACCAATGGAAATTTATGTCAATATACATGCATTTCATTTCATTCAAATATGTTACATGGCAAAAGTGTTTTCAATGAAAATCAACCAAGTAATCACATACATGTAATTCAACTCAATGAATATAATGTGATACCAATTGATATGAAAAATGGGTTTAACTTTATGATTAAGACAATTAATGATATCAAATGAACAATTGATACCAATAGAAGATTGAAAATATTGTCTAATCACTTTGTATGCTTAAAAAATTTAAACCAAATTGAAAAATGCATACATACACAATTTAGAGGAAACAGTACCAATGTTTCCGTGAATACGGATTTTACCTATTACCATAGCGATTCCTCATATATTTGAGCCTTTGGGATCAATTTACAATTCTCTTTATGATCATTCCCAAGGCTTCTCTACAAGTTTATCAATTGCACTTTGGTACCCAAACTTTCTTGGGTCCATTGGGGTTAGTTTTGATTCCTTGAGGAATCCATGCATTTTTAATCACATTTGTGTTTATGCATTCAAAAATTTTATGTCACTTTTTATTACATGCATGACATGTGACATTTTCATTGATGGCATTTTTAGCATGGGAGTCGGATGCCTTAACAAAATAATTTCTCAAAACTTTTCTCTTAATGTAAGGCCTATATCATAAGCCTTCTCTTTTAAATGCACATTTTTGGGATCCAATAAGCATTTTAAAATTTTTATGTCCCAATGTGAATTTGCTAACAATGTTTTGCAAATCTATAACTTTTGTATGTAATAAAATATTTTCATTCAAAGTTGATTCGCAATCACATGTTTTAGAGCTAGATGACATATTTGATATGACATTTTCAAGTTCTAGCTTTTTCATTTTTAAACATGTATTTTCATCATTTAAACATGCAATTTCTTTTTCATGTTTGGCCTTTAAGCAAGTAATATCATTATCTAAAATATAAATTTTATCCATACAAGTTGCATGATCATTTTTAAGTATAACATGTTCATTTTTAACTAATTTCAATTTCTTTTTAAGCACATCACACAATTCTTTTAAGCTATTAAAAGCATTAAGTAAATCATTATAGTATTGAGAATTGTGTACCTCGTATTCTTCTTCACTTTCAAAGTGGAAGTCCTCATCCGTGATAAGCATGAATGCTAGATTTGTTCTTTCTTTAGCTTGGACCTCCTCTTCCTCCTCGGATGAGCTAGAATCGCTATCGCTCCAAGTTGAAGTAGCTTTCATTGCCTTTTCTTTGATTTTCCTTTCATCCTCTTCAATGGGCAATTCATAGCTATATGACCCGGTTTGTTGTATTCATAGCAAATAATTTTTTTGTTTTTCCGCGGTTATTTTTCTTCTTTCTTATCATCCGCTTTTGATTTTCCCTTTTGCTTTATGGATTTGAGGAGCTTCTTGAAGTTCTTGTTTATTTGAGCCAACTCATCATCACTATCACTATCACTTGAGCTTGAGTCGTCTCTTTTTCTCGATTTTAAGGCCAAAGACTTCCTTGTCCTTTTCTCATCTTCCTCATTTTTATCCATCTTGATCTCCATTTCATACTCAAGCAATTTTCCGACTAAATCATCCATCTTTAAAGTATTTATGTCGTTTGCTTCTCTAATGGAGGAGGTGTAGCTTCTAAATTCTTTCAGGAGTGATCTCAAAATTTTCTTTACTTGATTGGATGTCCCGATGACTTTTCCCAATGCGCCCAAATGATTGATGATAACCGTAAACCTCAAAATCACATGATCAATTTCTTCTCCGGATTCCATCTTGAAATTGTCCAATTCGCACATTAACCGGTTTATCTTCGATTCCTTTACTTGGCTTGTGCCCTCGTTGACCATTTCTAACGACTTCCATAAATCATAAGCATTTCCACACTCCAGAGGTTTGTTTATTTGATCCCGATCAATGGCACAGAGAAGTTTGTTGAGTGCTTTAGCATTTTGTGAAGCTTTCTTTAGATCCTCACTATCCCATTCTAAAGTCGGCTTCGAAATCTCAACCCCATTGCTATCTCTTTTTGTTGGCCATTTTGCACCTCGTTTGATAACCAAAAAAGATTGCGGATCTATGGCAATGAGATAATTTAGCATTCTCATCTTCCAATAATTGTAGTCCGTTCCGGTGTAAAATGGAGCTCTAGTCGTTGAAAATCATTCGGCAAGATTTGACGAGTTGCTTGTAGATATCATGATCTATTCTCGGACGGTTAGGTCTTTCTTGAGAATACCTCGCTCTGATACCAACTGAAATTACCTACAAGCAATAGCGACAAGCAATCTCTACACCCAAGATGGGGGGTAAATTGAGTTATCGCTATAAATACGGAATTAATAAATCTTTGCCGATTTTTAGCTCTTATTACCAAGTGGGCACTTATGTTGATATTTCTCTATTTCAATTAATAACCTATATGTAAGTTTTCTATTCAATGAATGTAAACATAAATAAACTTGCAAATAATAAAAATTATAGGGAAAGAGAAATACGACACCGCGATTTATAGTGGTTCGTCAAAACGTGCCTACGTCCACTCCCCCAAGCCTCGCGTGAAGATTTCTATTAAAATCGAGTTTACTTGGTTCACTCGCAACCAAGAGTTTTCCGCCAAGGTGCACTCCGAACCTTTTACACTTTTGAGTTTTGTTTGTAGGTGCACTCACAACCTTTACAACTACCCAACAGATGGGATTTCACAACCACAAGTGTTTTTGTTTAAGAATATTTGAAACACACTTGGGCACTCACAAATATAATGAAGATTGTGTGCTAAGCTCACTAAATGATATGAAAGTGAGTGTGTAAGCTTGAGAGTGTTTGAGATTAAGAAGGTTTAAGACACTCTTATTTTTTCTTTAGAGAATGTATGAAGATGTATTATGATGTCTCTAACCAAGGAAATGAGTTGAGGTTCATTTATATAGAAAATGAAGAGCAGTCCCAACTTTCTGCTGAGACCGGTATGGTCACCGGTATTGGGACCGGTATGTCGGTCTGAGGCTCCAATGGATACTAACAGCTTTATTACCATTGAACAAGTATACGTTAGGCCGGTATGCTAACCGGTATGAGTACCGATATGGTCCTTGCCGGTTCCAGTATATGTGCATAATGAAGAGCTTGACCGGTATGTAGACCGGTTTAGGTCATGTTGATTCCAGTAAGGGAACTAGCCGTTGGGCTCACCGGTATGAGACCGATATGGATACCGGTTTGGGTTGTGCCGGTTCCAGTAGCCTTGCATTCCTTAGGTTCACCGGTTTGGTGACCGGTATGGGATCGGTATGCCGGTCTCAGTACCAAAAATGCAGATATGAAGGTTTTAATACATTTTGTACATGAACCTAATGCATCTAAGTTAATGTGCATGATCCTTATGAGCTTAGGCACTTGAATATTACAATTCACATTACAATTAGAGCCATAAGCTAAGACTTTGCAAGATTATCTCGATTTGCCGCAAGTCTTCACATTCTCGCTCTTCACCACGTTGCGCTTCAACATCTTTTTGTATTACTTCGTATTTGCGCGTCGATGACTTCTTTCTTGTTGCATCATCAAAATCCAATTACGCGACCAAGTCGCCAATAATTTCTTCACCAAAAAATTAACAGAAGAGTAGCAAGGGAAGAAAGCATCTCTGCAAATAATTTCTTCTAGTTTTATTGGGGTAATAATCATTATTCTTATCTGGATATTCTTGCAAGTTGCATCCTTTAAAACCTCCATGCATGCACCGATTATGTTCAAATTTGTCTTTAAAATCCTATTGTTTGATTAAACATAAATCTAAAGATTTTCGCTTAAATTGCCTATATATACACACATATATATAGTGAGATTCTAATAATATGTTAAAAGACAAACAACACTAAGTCGTTCCAATGTATTTCCATTTCGAAGTGAGGCCAATCACTCCGGTGTATTGTCATTCCGGAGTGATTGACATCACTATGATGTATTTTCATTCTGAAGTGATCTTCACTCAGTGTACTTTTATTCCGGAGTGATCTTCACTCCAGTGTACTTCCATTCCAGAGTGATCTTCACTGATCATCACTCCAGTATACATCCATTCCAAAGTGATGTCTGTCACTCCGGTGTACTTCCATTTCGGAGTGATATCAGTCACCCTTGTGTACTTCCATTCCAGAGTGAGGCCAGTCACTCCGGTGTACTTCTATTTCAAGGTGATCATCACTCCGTTGTACATCCATTCCGAGGTGTTGTCACTCATTCCGATGTACTTCCATTACAGAGTGATGTTAGGTGAACTTTCCGGAGTGATGCCAGTAACTCCGGTGTACTTTCATTCCTAAGTGATGTCATTCACTCTGGTATACTTATATTCCAAGGTGATTACCACTTCGGTGTACTTCAATTTTCGAGTGATGTCAGATGAATTTTCTTTCCGGGGTGATGTCAGTAATTCTGGTGTACTTTTATTCCGGAGTGATGTCATTCATTCCAGTGTACTTTGATTCCGGAAATATGATTAAATAAATCAAAAATAGGCCTAAAACAAGCCCAAAGATAGTAGTAGGAAGAATTTTGAAATGTGACCAATAATAGATCCAAGCCCAGCCTAAAACAAAACAGACAACACTTAATGTGCTTCTTATCGCGGCTTAATATATATAGTAGATATATGTATATATGTGTGTATATATGTGTGTGTGTGTGTGTATGATTTATTATTTAATCCAAAATGAAAAGGTTCATTCCCATTTAATCCAAACTCGAAATGAAATTTACATTTAGTCCACCAATATTTAAAAAGACATAAATATACATAATAAAATAATATAATTATAGGTCTTCCACTCAAAAATAAAAATAAAAGAAAAAAAAACATCTCTCAAAATCGAAATTCCGCAAGGTTAAAATCAATCCCAAAATCGCTATGTCATTTAGCTAAAGTGTGACTGAACTCACTCTCACATATTGAGCTAAGTCAGAGACATAGTCACAATAAACTTAATCACGATCACATTTTAGTTAAGTTATATTAAGCTCAATTATAGTCACATTTATCTCAGTCACAACCACATACACATTTTACCCTATGTGACATTAAGTTAAGCCACACTAATATTGAGATAAGTCATAGTCGCATTTTACTTAGGTCATGTTGAGTTCAATCGTAGACACAATCACATTGAGTTCAATTACAAATTGAGTCACACTAACTCAGTTACGAACACTATCATATTGAATTTAATTACAGTCATAATCACATTTATCTCATTCACATACACAATATTTATCACATTAAGCGACATAATAACATTGATTTAGAGTTTCCATGAGTAATTAATTAATTATGAAGTGCTAATGGCATTAGTACTTATTGATGATCATATATGTAAGTTACTTGTAAGACTTGTGCATAAGTATGCAAGTCCGCATAGACTAATTGGCAACATAAATTCTTTTCAAGCGAAGTAAGGAAATATCCATTTGCGATGAGTGTTTTCAAGCTGCCTCCAGGGATTTGCGAAGATATCTAAAAAGCTATTGCATGTTTCTGGTGGGGTTTAAGGAAATATATAAGAAACATCCATTGGGCAAGATGAGAGAGATTAAGTCAGGCCAAAAGCAGATGAGATATTGGGTTCAAAAAATTATCTTCTTTCGATCAAGCATTTGTTTCAAAGTCATTAGTTGCTCAAGTTTTAAAGGCTAGATATTTCAAGCACACTGGTTTTCATAATGCAAGAGTGTGATCCAATCCCTCTTTTATTTGAATGAGAGATTATTAGCGATATATTCTGAAGATGAATTTTGATGATGCAACACTAGAAGTCTTCGACGCGCAATTAGAAGACATTACAAAAAATGTCCAAGCACATTGGTGGTGAAAAGAAATGGATGTGAAGACTCAATTGAAAAACGAAGAATATATTGTGTAGCCTTAGCTTAAGGCTCTCTTTGTAAGTGAGTTGTTAATTTAAGTCTCTAAGCTCATAGGACTATGCACATTCATATAGATGCATTAAGGTCATGTTTAAAATATTTTAAACCTTATAATTATGCATTTTGGCATTAGGACCGACATACTGATCCTCTACACCGGCATACCAATGTTCATGCTATGTTCTGAGTAGCTTTGCATTGCCTCTAGATCCGGGCTACTCCATACCGGTCACCCATACCGATATATCTGGATTTTTCATAATTATTGGAACCGACATAGTGTAGGGGTTGGTGCTCAGAGCGCCAATTCCCGGTTGTATTTTTGTTAAATACTTCTGTAAAACGTTATTATCAGTAATATATATGCAGTTTCTATAATATAATCTAATCTTTTATATGGTAAAGACGTAATGACCTTAGAATGATTAGTCATGGTACAGTGCAAAAGCGTCGCAACGGACATTGAGTCGTATCATGACGTTGTCATTCTCAGACAGTTCCTGGTCAAGGTTTACACTACTTGGTCAGTACAGTAAACCCGTTGAGACCGGTACAAGTCGTATACTGGAATATATGATTCCAATGGTTTCTCAATGAACCATAAGTCTTGGAGGACTGGTATAGACCTGTAGGTGTTTATAGCGGATAAACACTGAACGACTCACCGAAGATTCTTAATGGATGGTACACCAGCGTCAATAAGAATCTTCTTCGGTTGAGTAGCACTTGTGATTCTTAGACTTGAGATGCCATTGTGGGCACATGAGACATCTTCTACACTTAGATGGCAGTCACGTCACCGATCTATTTAGATCAGACCTCCGCCTGTTCGTTGGGTGTAGATAGATCCTCAGGGTGTCCTATGTGTATCAAGATAGGATCCGTCAGTTCTGTGTACCAGAGCATAGGTAGTCCCTATGTTAGCAATCAGATAAAACCATGGGCCCGTGGTAAGTTTAGAAGCTAGTTCTAAACATTCTTTTTGAGATTGCTAATAGAATAGTCGACTGGATAGTCCCGATAGAGATTTGACGTTTACATCTATATCTCTGGGATTTATCCGGATACCTGTGACGGAGGAATTGTACATTTGCGATGACCTCGACCTGTATGGTTCATCGAGATTATCCGTGATCGTCATAATCTACGGGTGGATAGATTATGGACACGAAATTTGATTTCGTGACGGAAATACCTGAACCTAGAGAGTCTCCATAATGAAACATACTCGTAGAGCACTAGAGCAACATTAAATAAATAATATTGATTATTTATAAAGTCGTTTAAAGGTTAAACGCAAGATACGTGCAAAAGGGACCCGATAGTCATTTACGTAATTATTGTGTATTTACATTTAATACTTGATTAATTTAAATACACATTAATTAATAGTCAAAATGAGATATTTGACTTATTTCTTAAATGAATATATGTTTTTAATATTTAATGTAAATATTATACATATATTTAATATATTTGTATTTGATTAATTAATTAATTATTTAATTGTTAAATGATTAAATTAATTAAAATATAAATATTTTACTTTATGATATATTTAGTAAATGACTTTAGTTGCCATATTTGACTTAAATAAATATCTAATAAAGGTGATAAAAGATATTATGCAAGTTGTATTAGTAATAATGCAAATGAAATTGAAATTACAATTTGTTGAATTTGGTGTGCAAATTTCGGCCAAGGTGAAAATGTTGTACATATAAATTATTTTTTCATTTTTCATTTCACTAACCTAATACACTTTACCAAAAACAAAGTTCCATTGAAGAAAGACAAAGAAAGAAAGTGAAGGAGAAAAAGAAAAACCTAAAGAAAAGCTTGGATTTTGTAAGTTTCTTAAACTTGCTATTAGAAAGGAATTTGTTCCTTATGATCTAGGCTATCTCTCATGAGTTTCTTAAGTTATTCTTTTCTTTATTTCTTGTGGTTTTTGATGATGGAAATTTGTTTAAAAAAAGTTGAGCATGTATGATGAACAAAAATGTAACTAGTGTAGTTATATGTATTCTTTAAGGTTTATGAAACCATGTTGCTATTCTAGAGTTTTTGACCCACTCTTAAATGACCTAGATTTGATCTTGAGTTGTTTCATTGTGTTGAGACTTGAATTGTTGAAAGATTGATGATTGAAACATTTGATTTATTGTAAATGGCCTAATTTGCCCAATTTGTGGAAATTGAAAAATTAGGGTTTATAACCTATTCAAAATTTGGGGCTTTTGAGATATGTTGAGCATTTGGGTGTGTATATGATGCATGCAAGTTTCATGTTGATTGGATTTCATTTAGATGAGTTTTGAGACATGAAATGACCAAATGGTCAATTTGCCCTCCAAATGGAGCTCACGGCATTTGTAAGGAATTTGGGGATTTTGTGGCTTTTGGTGTTTTGATGTTTTGAACATGCTAAGTTCATCTTAGAAATGATTTAGAATCATTCAAAATTGATTGGATCAATTTCGGACTAAAATGGACAAAATACCCATATAAGGGTAATTTGGTAATTTCACTTGAATTTGATTCATTTGAAATTTTATTTCATTATTTGATTATGGGTAATTAAATAAATGTGTTATTTATTTAATCCAAGAAAAAGTTTTGAAATCGAAAATAACGATTTTCCCCGCTTCCGCTGCGTTACCGGATTCACCCGTATAAAACCCCTTCACATAGAGCTACTAATCAACCTTCATATTTTAAATACTCTCAGAAATTGGCACAGACCATACCAGTCCCCATATATTAAGTCAGAACAGTTGGGACAGTTTACACCTTCATTGTATATTAAGCCCCAAATTCGTTTTTGCATAGATCTTGAACCTTCATACAATTTCTTCTAGGCAAAAACAGAGACTTTATAAAACCTTCATTATCATACACTCTTATACTCAAGCTCACATACTACACATTTATATCATTTTGTAGTTAGCTTAGATTTATTGAGTTAGCAACTCACACTAAAATCTTCATTATCTTTATGAGTGCCCAAGTTGTTCTTTAAACTTTCATTATCAAACACTTGAAGTTGTGAAATCCCTTTGTGAGTGAGTATACTCAAAATGGTGATTTGTAAGGGTTTAAGAGTGAGCCATTGGAAAACTCTTGTATAAAGGTTTGGAGTAAACCTAGAGGACAAAACTCTTGGTTGTGGGTGAGCTATGGAAAACTCGATATAAGTTGTGGATTCAACTTAATGGAATTCTTCAAGCGCGACTTGGGGGAGTGGACGTACGCATTGTTGGCTGAACCACTATAAATCACTGGTGACATTTTCTTTATCCCTTAACTTTTAATTATCGTAAGTTTATTTTCATATTTGCATATTAATTAGAAACTTGCTATTAGGGAATATATAATGATTGAGAAAATTGACCTATGCTAAATTGGTAAAACTACTAGATTAGTAGCGTGAAATCGATAAGAATTTTTATTTCCGTAATATTAGAAAATTACCCAATTCACCCCCCTCTTGGGTATAGAGAGTTTGTTTGTTGTGTGCTTGTAGGAAATTTTAGTATTTTATGGGGAAGACAAGTTCTTAACACCGGTTGTAGATGGAGACTAGGCAATGGAAATCAAGTGATGATAAGTAAGGATTATGGATTACCAAGCTATCAAATTTCAGACCAAAACTACGTCTAGATTTAACTCATGATAACTCATGAAATGAAGATTTAATAAAAGAGAAATTTATGGAAGAAGATGCAGTGACAATATTAAAAATCCTGGCACTATGACAAGTATGGCCAATGCTCTATCAAAAGTGGATACTAATTGGCTCTCAAACTTAAGTATTCAGATTCCCCAAATGATTTTATATCGAAAAATGATCAGTGGAACATCATTTGACGAAGGCAAAGAGAAGGGAGAGAGGGGGAGAGGGATTTACCTCTCCAACCGAAAAGCCGCAATTCTGGTAGTTTTTGATGCTCTGTCCGATAGAAAAAGTGGAACTCGAATGCCCGCTCCCTGACGGGAGTCGAGAATCTTTTATTATTTATTACATTACTAGGAAAACGGACTAGCCCAATGGATAATCTGATTCAATCCAACCTTCTGGCTTTCAATCTCACTATCGCAGAAAGTCATGGGCGATAAGCCCGGGAACCCCAATCTCTGCAATCTATTATCTCCTTGGACTTTTAATATTCCTGAAAAAATAAGGATCCTCATGTGGAGAACTGCCTAAAATTTGTTACCAACTGCTGAAAACCTCATGAAAAGATCACTATGCGAGATGTGTAAATGCCAAGTGGAATGTACAGCCATGCTTTGATCAACTACAAGGTAGCTAAGAAGTTTTGGAAATTTACCTCTTTTGCTCAGAGTCTACAAGAATTTTCGTGCCAAGATATCTTAATTGTCCTTCATCCAATGATGAGAAATCACAGCAAGTCAGACATAGAGACAATTGTGGCTATCCTTTAGGCTATTTGGCATGTTAGAAAATAGAAACAAAGGCATTTGTGAAGGAAAGATAGAAGAACCCTGGAGAGTTGTTGCTAGAGCAGAAGCAATAGTAGATTCTTACAAAAGTTTAAATGCAACTATATCCCTAGATTTTTTAATGTTTTTGTCGGCTTTCTAGCTAAGATAGTTATGGAAAAGGTCCCAAAGAATGCAGTCCATCGGTTTGAAAATGAGACATTATCTTCAAGGTCTCAGGTATAATCTTTGAGTAACATCATTATAAGAACCTGAGATAACACTGATTTATCTATTATACAGATGACATGGGGTTTCCTCGATATTCAAAAAAAAAAAAAAAAGTCGTGGAAAAGAAAGAAAATATTGTATGGTTAGATAATCTCCCAATAACTCATGTATCTATTCATAAAGGTAATTTAATGAAAAATATTATTTTCCTTTAATAAAAAAAAGGGTCCCCCATAGACTTTTGCACTGTTTCCAAATCTTCGTTAGAAATATTGTCCAAAATTAAAAAGGAATGCCTTTTAGTGCCCAAAAACTATTAAAAGCATGCATATACCTAAATTTAAATTTTATTTTATCACACGTGATTTTCCTGACAAAAATCGTCAAAAAGCAAATTTCATGCGTTCACATCTTTGATATGATTCTTCACATGCATGCATGGAATATTATTCTTAAAATTAAGAAATCAAATTAGGAATGCTAATTTGATAGGATATATTAGATATTCGTTAATAATCGATTAAAAAAATTATCTGATATTCTAAGTTTAATGGATAGTTAATAGGTTTTGAATATGAAATTAAGGATCCAAAATGATAATTTTATATTTTGGATATCAAATATTTAATATCTAACCAAAAATAAATTATATAAATAACTAAAATATAAAGAGAGGCATGGATGAAAAGATTATTTTATTCATAATGTGACGTGTTTGGTGTGGCACACAATAATACAAACTACAATTAATGATTTTTTTTTTTTTTTTTTAACATGCAAGAGTGATATCTTGACTGTTAGAATATTAAAAATTATTAAATAAATGATAATTATATATAAAGATGATAAAAATCCCTGTGGAAATGGGGCATATCAGGGTTAGAGACGAGTAAGGGGATAATTTTATATACCTATTAGTTAAATGAATCAGATACGGGTGTTAATATCCCCGAACAATAACCCACACGAGGTCGATATGTTAGGGCCATATATTAGTAAAATTTCTGTACGTATTAATTGAATATGTCGGGTCTAGGTATTGTCATTTCCGTATCTTATTGGCGCCCATTGTCATCCATAGTTATATACTTATATTTAATACAATTATACATGTTATATATTTTTTCATTGATAATACCACATCGCACATATTCATATTGTACCAACGAATAACTCATATTAATGATATTATATTTCAAAATCTTTGGAATAAAATTTTCTGACCTCTTTTTGACTTTATCGTTTAGGTTCTACGAACTTCATAGAATCTCTCCTGTGTAGCGATAAACACGATTTTATTAAAATAAAATACAAAAATGATACGTAGAAATTAGAAGAATATCAATCAAGTTGTTTTTAATTGAGAAATTGAATTACAAGCTACACGTTTCTACAAGTAAAAACTGTAATATATATATATATATAGAGAGAGAGAGAGAGAATTATGAACACTATGTTGTATGGGTGTTTATGTGTTGGGTCGGATCGCAATTTTACGAAATTCAATCGAGCCAAGTCACTCGAAATTATAAGTCCGAATCCGAAATTTGATTTGGTAAATCCGATTGGGTTGGGTCGATGAGAAAAAAGATTTTTTATGTATTAATTATTTTGAAACATAAATACTAATTATTTTATATACCGAAACTTGTCATACATATAAAATTTCAAGATAAAAAAATAATAAACAACTGAAATAATAGTAAAAACTTTAAAAAATAATAAAAATTTTAGAAAACTAATAGAAAAATAATAAAGAAATTTTTTTTCCCAGGTTGGGCCAGGTCACGTCGTCAAACCTGTGACCCGACCTGCAAAAATCGGGTCAGGTCGGGTCGGATCAACCCGAAATTACATTATTTTTTTTTTTGAACCCGACAAATTTGAATCGTGGTTTGACCTGATCCTATGAACACTCATATTATTTTGAAATATTATTAGAGAACTTTCTTTTATTTCCTTTTCAAGATTTGAGATGAATTTTTGTATCCATTCAAAAATCTATCATGATTCAAGAAAATCAAGATTAGCAAATTTTCATATGTCCCGACTAATTATTATCTCTATTTGTATTGGTCAAAGAAGTTCACTACACTTTTAAAGTGAAGTTTTATAAATCTATTTAAATAGTAAAACATTTATTTTACTTAATTTTTTAATTTTTACAGTAAAGAGAAAAAAAAATTAACATATTGATTACAGTTACAAGAATAATAAATAAAGTAATTATGCGTTTCTAAAGTTTCTTTTCGAACAGTATTAAAAAAAAAAAAAAAATCTTTTCGAGCACAAATTCTAAACCCCAAACAAAACTTTATAAAATAAAATAACTATTAATATTAATATTAATATTTAAAAATATTATAATTATTATTGATATAAAAACAGAGCCAAACGATAGCGAAAAACAAACTGTATTATTGCAAGCTTCCCGCAACTTCCGGTGACATTTTTTTTCTCTGTTTTTCCAGGTAAACCCAAAACCAAAGTTTTGCATTTATTAATCATTCATTATTTTTTAATTTAAATTTTAAATGAAACTCTGTTTCAGTTCCGTTTCTGGGTTTCTTTCAGTTTAATATTTATTTGTTCTGTTCTCTGTTCTCTGTTTCTTGAATATATTTGTTGATGAATTGAATTGACCAATTTTTATTTTTATTTTTATTTTTAATATTTTTCGTTTTGTTCTTGATTGGTTTTGTTCATATTCGTAGACCGTGTGTGAAATTTAAACTGCTTTGAAGATGAAAAATAAAAATAAAACAAGTGACTCTCTAAGTGAGTGAGGCAAAAGTCTATAATGTGATAATTTGCCTTTGGTTTTGTCTCAATCAATGTCTTTACATCTCAAATTTTAACGGTGAATGAGAAATATTTGATTTCATCGTCATCCTGTTCATTGATAACTTGTTCAAGGTCTTGTATTGATTGAATAAGTTGTTCAAAAGAGCATTTTTTTAATCTCTCTTGACTAATTAATTATTTGACTTCTCTTCTTCATTTTATTTATGATGAATTTTAGACACCGAATGATATAGTATGTTTGCTACGCAAGTTAACTTGTTCGGGTCTATTCTTTTCGGTACCTCAGCCGACAGCCACCCTTCTCTTCTTCATTTATTTTTCCCCAAAATGCTCATTTTGGCATATAATTTTAATAATTACTTGGTTTATGTTTTTGTTCTCTTCCACGTTGTTTATTAGGGGTGAAAGGAAAAAAAGGTAATATCAAAGAACAAAGGAGGCTATCGTGAGACCTATTGGCCAAGGAGCATCTTATATTCGGGAGGCACAACCATGGAAATCAAATCTTACCAGAACCAGGCGGAGTCTCTGCTAAAGGAATATATATTAGCAGATCCATTTGTCCCCTACGCTTCAATTGTTGGTAGCATTTTTGCTTGCAAGATGGTATGTCTTCATTACTCCTACTACAGTGGTATTTGACAGTTCTTAACATGAATTTGCTGCCATTTTCTTCAGTGAGAGTAATTTTAATTGACAATTTTTATTTATTTAGTTATATATTTTTATATTTTATGTTTTCCATAAGCATGTGTTCCTTTTCAGGTCTATGATCTTACACATTTGATTAGTGCTGTTCACTTTAAAAGTTATTCCAGTTTCTCCAACATACAGCGGGTGGAGTGGAGTAACAGGTCATTGGATACTTTCATTTAGTTCAATGAAATTTTCTTTTGTATTGGTAAAGTTTAACCCTTTTTCTTAAATTAACTACTTATGCAGGGCCATATCAACCATCCATGCCATTTTTATTACAGTTATGTCTTTGTACTTCGTGTTTTGGTCAGATCTATTTTCAGACGACCAACTTGCTGGCCTTATTACATTTCGTAGTTCTTTTCTGTCGACATTCACATTGGGGGTGAGATTACCATTTCCTGTTCCTTTCTATTTGTCAGTCTTCGTTTAAGCTTGAACCTTTCTTGTAGTGGAAGTATACATAGCATATTGATTTTATTTTAGCCACCTTTGAAAATATAATAGCCGGAAAATCTCTTGCTTGTTAGATTGCAATCTATGGTCAATTTTGCTATGTGCTGTCAAGCATAATAGTTGTGGTATATCTAATTTAATATCGTATATCTAAATATTTTAATACATTCTTTGAATATCAGGTAACATTTAATTAAAGGAATCTTATTTTATTTCCATTCCAGTGGGTATTAGTAGATAGGAAAAGGTCATAATATTCTCCTCTTTGTTTCTTATGGTCCTATTTTAGTTAGTGATATGTTCAGAAATGAGTGGAAATAGGTTTTGAAGAGCTGCATGATTGTGGCTTCTTTCAATAGAATACAAAATGATTCCCTTTTCAAGGCAAACTTTATATCAACAGATGATACACTTATCATTTATTTTCATGGAATGCAGTTACTTTGTGCAAGGGAAATTACTAAAGATAATAAATTTCTTTTCAGTTAAGTTTTGGTGGTTGGCTGTGGAAGATAGCACTTGTTTGTGTGTCTCTTTACGCACCAGTCCTAGAGTTTTGGGTGAAGAATTGATTCCAGCAGGAATTTCCGAGTAGATTTGTTCAGTGATTATGCAATTTAGGGTATTAGGCTTCCACTCTTAACTTAGAAAGTACGATACAAGAAAACTAAGATATAGGTATTAGTTTTTGATCGGGCGCACCAACCTCATGATAAACTTACTGTTAGATATGCTAACCACATTGCCTTTTGTCTACTTCTATCTGTCTCAGTAATTAAGATCAGGTTGCATAATGTTTCCTTGGGAGCTAGTTGTAGTCATTATGTCGCAAGGTGGAGATCTAAGGCATTGGTTGAATGTTGTAACCTTTGGGATCCAAGAGGTCGGGTATTTTAAATTCCCTACTAGGACATATTATATCCAATGGACTTCACTACTAAAGGTTGCAGGTCTGCAACTAGCTCTCAAGTTCAAATGCATGCTCTGACAAAGATTTCTGTGGTTAAAAAATGAAGAAGTGACGACATGAAGAAAAGGCAACAGAAATGTCCGCTGTCACTGTTTTAGATATTACTGAATGTACCATTATGGAAACTATTCTTCAGATGCTGAAGACACTACTAAGTACCATACCTGCTTCACATCACCTATCAAAAAGTAGCAAATTGAACAAAAAAACACTTCATATCATCTATATAACCTCCTAGCATGTTCTTTCTGGTTGACAAGTTTTAGTCATAATGGTTGTGTAATTTTGACAGGTTTCTGTCGGTTACTTTCTTGTGGACCTTGGAATGATAATCTGGTTTTATCCCTCTCTTGGAGGAACGGAGTATGTAAGTGCTTTATCTTTTGGATCTGAACATACTCAAGCCAAAATGTTTCTTTTTCTTTCAATTCTTTTTCATTTGGTGATGAAATACTTCTTTCAGGTGATTCATCATCTAATTTCGATAGCAGCAATAACAGGCGCTATGTTGACTGGGGAGGCGCAACTTTACACATACATGGTGCTTATCTCTGAGACCACCACCCCAGGGATCAATTTGAGATGGTAGTTTCCCATCAATAGATCAGCCATTTCTGCAACTCTACATTTTTTTTTTATTTAATGCACATGTTGGGTTTCTTAGGTACCTTGACGTAGCAGGATTGAAGAGGTCCAGAGCCTATCTCGTCAATGGAGTGTTAATGTTCTTGGTTTGGCTGGTAGGTGAAATCAGTATATCTTTCAAAATCTTTTGAAATTTATTACATACCCTTGCTCTTTCGAGATGCCTCACTCTTGCTATTGATGTTACATCATAGCATCATTGTTATTTATATACACTTTATTAAATATAGTGTCATGTGCAGGTTGCCAGAATACTTCTCTTTTTGTACATTTTTTACCACATCTACTTGCACGTTGATCAGGTAATAGTAGCACCGAGAACATCTTTCCTATTAAATATTATGAATGTGGTGGAGTCGACTAGCACATCAAATATTTATAAAAAGATCTAGAAACTAATATTCTTAAATTTGTTTGCTACTCGTTTTTCATGCTAACTAGAGTACATTGGCATGACCCGCTGTTTCATTGTTATCTAGCATTCCAATTAATTTTCTGTTCGTGTGTTGAGAAGATGGAGCAATCTTTTGACAATATTTGTTTTGTTTGTTTTCTATAAGATTCGGAATTCACTATGCATTTTCCATCACATTCTCTGCTATAAGATCTTATAGGCTTATATATTATTGTATATGCAAATTCTACGATAAGGTATGTTAACACTGTCATGCAAATGAAATAACACTAGAATCGCCGTATTATCTTTATATTGATTCTAATGCCTTAGTGGCAGAATAATTTATCACGTCAGAAACTGTCATCTCAAAATCAACATGCTGGCACAAAACCTTAATCTTTTAGTAAGAATTCAAAACATTGTGTTACTATTTTTCTCTCAGTGGAAACATCTAATTGTTTTCTAATTGACCAGGTTAAGCAGTGTCGCACGTTGGTGCAGATATTAGTATTTTGTGTTCCGGTTGTTCTCTCTGTCATGAACACGATGTGGTTTGCAAAGATTGTCCGGGGACTGAAGAAAACATTAGCAAAGCGGCAGTGAACTGAGGACACGTGGATAAGTGAAGTTAGAGTTCGCGACACTGCGGAAGAGAAGCTGAAGGATATATCCCAAAATTTTCAAGTGAGTATTGCCCTCTATTTACGGAACCAATGTACATGTGTTTATTTTACATGCGTATATGTTCGGGTATGGTCTCGCGTATAGTTTAAAGATAATATCGAGTGAAAGGAAGTATTGGAATGTATATATTTGACAAAATGGAATATAGGATGGAGAGGAATTGCCAGTGAGAAGCAGGCTTCTTCTCCAAGTCTTAAATTTTGTTCATGCTTACTGGATAAACTTTTTTATTGTTTTAGAAATAAAACTGGCATTTCACTTCATTTGAACCAAACAAAAACCTTTCCCCCCCCACTAGTTTGGCTAGTTTTATCTTTAATCATTGTCTATGGTTTATTGTTTATGTCATTAGATCTTAAATTTGTTTAATTACTAACAAAAAAAATCCATTTAAATTATGTGCTACAATGTATCTATTAACAAAATTATAATGAATCTAAATCTTTTATTATTTGATATCTCAAAGTTATATTACAAATCATAATTCAAATAAAATACAAACCAATTTTAAATAGTTGTATGTACAAAGAATTAGTGACAAAAGTATTTATTTTAATGCTTTTGATAAAAGGGTAGAACAAAATCTTATATTTGGTTTGTATTAAAAATATTATGGACATCAACACAAGAAGTAGAATGAAGAACTACACATATCCAACATCCATAAATGATATGAAGTATTATAATATATATCGAGTGTGATTCAAATTCAAAACTTACGTGTGTGTATATATATATATATATATATAATATATATATATATATATATATATATTTAAGGTGATATATTTTTAATCCCTTATGTCTTAAATGTTTCCAAAAGTTAATAGAATCATGTTCGTAGACTAATAATTATATGAGTTTTTTAATCGCTCACGCTATCAGGAATCAAAGATCTATTTTACAGAGTTTTGAAAATCGGATCGGTGATTTAAAAGGTTTAATGGATTAATGATTCGATCGGTTGAACTAGTAAAATTGGATGATGTCATTAATAATTTTAATTAATTAAAAATGATAAAAAAATTAAATTTTAATTTTTGGTTTTAAAAAAATTAAGAACCTGATCCGGTTGATCGGTTTTTACCGATTTTTAGATGTCTAGTTTTTAATGTTTAGTCGGACATGATTCACGAACGATTCCCAATTTGACCGGTTCAATCGACTAATTCGATCCAATTTTCAAAATTCTACTATTTTATGAAACAAATCTCTTCATCAAATAAGTTTATTTGCTAAGTTTCTATAAGTGGTTTTTTGATAAAATTGCTTTAAATGACTCAACAAGTCATTAATTTATTTTATAACGTTATATTTGGACTATAGAACTAGTTTTTAATAAAACTAGTAGACTGCCTACAATTACATTACCTGATTTCCATGGCCAAAAAAATTTCAGTATTCCATTTTTATCTATAATTTCTAAAATTATGAATTTGCCTCAAAATTTTTTAACTTAATATTTAAGTCCTAAAACTTAATTTTACATAATTTATCATTAACTCCTCAATACTTTAAAGTGTGTAACTCATTAGATTCTTTCTTATATTTACAATGGAGATAGTTATAAACTTCATAAGTTTATATAAATTGATCTAATTAATTTTATCCTCAATTAACTCTTTAATTAAGAAACTAATTTACATAGATCAAGAGCAGCATCTAGCAAAAAATACTAACTTTTGTAAAACCTATTCCGTATGCAATTACCGTATGATTGAATCATTTCGCCTCATACATATGTCGCCAATGATTATATAGCATGGAAAATATCTCATTCTTTAAATCATGCCTATTAGAACATTGACTTAAGCTGATTATATATATATATATATATATATATATATATATATATATATATATATATATAACTTGTCATGGCCATGTACTTATATTATCACTCGTGTCAACGTGCGCCTCTTGAGATATCGACTCTATGTTATACAAAGCGGCGAATTCTTTATTGATCCCTCACAACCTTCGTATACTTTTCATATTGCCCAATCATAACCCTATGCGTAATCTCACTATGGACTACAGAGGTGTAATGTCAAGCACATATGATTCACATACAAGGTACCATGGAGACCTTAAGTCTAAGGATTATTCAAATTATCGTAACAAAGAGAAATCCCATAAACATGTGGATAACACTCCATATGGGTTCTCAAGCGGGTCAGTTCGGTGTATTTGTTTTCCAACAAGAATTCATATGTTAGATTAAGTGAACATTTTCACTAGTAACTTATGAGATCGGTACCTTCCTTCACCAAGGAAGCAGACATAACATATGTCGATCTAAGCTGGATTTATTAATGTCCTAATATTGATAATCCTACAATCGGAAACATTTAAGAATAATTGGATCTCATAAATAAAACTTAATTTAATTCATTTAATAATCATTCTAAGGATTTTATTTTACAAGTAGTCAAAATTATATATAGACAATACTTATAAATAAACTGCCAATTTTATTGCTCAATACAATAATATAAAATTACATGTTTGTCCTTATTGGATTTAGGGCATATAACTAACATAATCATCCTAAAAAATTTTAAATTATGTGTTGTATTGTAGGAAAACTCCAATTTTATTAAGATTAAAAAACTTATCAATTAAAAAAATATGTATATGAATGTAACGAGTCCTCATAAAAATATCGTATAAGACCCCAAATATCCTTGAGATGCCTCATACTCAAGTATGTATAAAGATAATATTTAGGTTGAGTTAACCTTTTGATAAGATAAATCCCCTCATAATGAGGACGGTAAGTAAAGCAAATGAACCAAATGTGTTTGCAAAATATATATATATATAATATATATATATATATATATATATATTATATATATATATATATAAATGTACCTATTAATCGAAACAGTTCGGAAGTACAAACCCACAAAAATGAAATTGTTTCTTCAATCATATGACATTGATATTTGAAAATTTGATTTTAGTTTAATGTTATGACTCTATGTAGAATTAAACACAATAAATTAAGATAAGTTCTAATTATTATTTTTATGGATTACCAACAAGCACCATTAGTCTAATAACAATAAATCAAAGTAATATAACAATGCAGAAAATAAAATCAACATAACAATTTTGTTAACAAAGTGGAAAACTCGTGTGAGTAAAAAATCACTCCGGGTATCTAGGCTACCAACCAAAATCCACTATAACGAGAAAAACTTATAGTGATGGTAAAAGACCTATGACAACAACTCCGCCGACTCTAATACTTCTAGACTGCAATAACCCAAAATACTCATCGAGCTCACACCAAGTGACCTTCTTCAGAATCTCTGAAGTCTCTAAACAGATCAACCCTATAGTATGCAACGCCGGAACTCCGACTACCAATCTTCCTCCTTGAAAACTCTGAAGGTTTAGGAAATTGCGTTAGAGTTGTGTTTCTGTGTTGATGGTATATCAAAGAAGAATCTCACCAAAACATAGAAGACAAATAATCAAAGTAGTCTTCAAGGTGGATTTCAAGAAGGTTGAAACAAAAGGTTTATAGGCGTAGAATAATATGTTTTCAACCCTTGTGAAAGTGACTCTAAGTTTGTTTATATAGGTAGGGCAAATTTAAGGGTTTCCTATTGCAAATATGGCTTGAAAATGTTTCCAAAATAACTCACTTAAAACGCTTGTAACTTTCTCGTCCCTTGGCCAAATCATGCGTTCATTATATGTTCGTGATCGTCTTCGAGTCTACTTTCCAATGAAACCGACCCCATATCAATTGGAGCTCTAAATATTTTGAAATGTCCAAAAGAGTTAATATCGTTGTGATATCTCTATCTAATGTTGTTCGAATATCTGTCTAATTACTCCGAGAACTTCAACACTCATTACAACTCAATTGAACTTGTTTTGTTACGGAGATTGCTAACAAATATGGAACTAACAATATTATAGCAAATGGTGAGAATAATCACAAACTTCAACAAGCAAATACAATTTCCCAATTTTAAACTCACAATTGAAGCTTAAAATAATTTCAACATTTGGCCTTAATTTTTGGACGTTTCGTCTTTGCAAACTCGAAGTCTTTTTGAACACAATCTTCGTATTATGCCAAGGCCCGGCCCAATGAATTTAATTTAATCTCAAAACTTGGTCATTTTTAAATTATATCATATCCAATGTAAGCAACCTGGAAATAAAAAGTAACTTACAAAGTAATTCAAAAAACTTTTCAAATATTATTTATTTATTAAATAAAAGAACTGTATTAATATATACATATATATATATATATATATTATATATATATATATACCGCACCACGTGACGGTTTCATATTA